>CM055265.1:215814543-215983429 GCA_029237695.1 Conchocele bisecta
ATATCGAATTGAAGGTATCAAAGAGGCGATCACTCTGGTGCATTTTTTTGTCGAAATCTGATGGTTATGTCATCCAAGATGGCCGCCGAAAGGTCAAAAGGTCGTTCTTTTATTAGAGATTTCAAAATTCTTCTTCACATGAACCGCTTGGCCCATGGTAGCCAAACTTAAAAGTTATGGGCCATGGGTGAAGCCTTTTCAGATTTATTAAAATGGAGGTCATTGCTAATCCAAGATGGCCGCCGTCTAAAAATAGCATAAATTCTTAAAAAAATCTTCTTCTCATGAACTGCTAGCCGGATTTCAACGAAACTTGGTAGGAATGATCAATGTACAATGCTATTTGAAAGTTGTTAAAATGGTGACCCCGGGGTCAAAAATGGGCGTGGCCTGTGGGGTCAAATTGGGATCAAATTTTATTTTTGACCGAATATGGTCAAGACATATATCGAATTGAAGGTATCAAAGAGGCGATCACTCTGGTGCATGTTTTTGGCGAAATCTGATGATTATGTCATCCAAGATGGCCGCCTAAAGGTCAAAAGGTCGTTCTTTTATTAGAGATTTCAAAATTCTTCTTCACATGAACCGCTTGGCCCATGGTAGCCAAACTTAAAAGTTATGGGCCATGGGTGAAGCCTTTTCAGATTTATTAAAATGGAGGTCATCGCTAATCCAATATGGCCGCCGTCTAAAAATAGCACAAATTCTTAAAAAATATTTTTCTCATGAACCACTGGCCGGATTTCGACCAAACTTGGTAGGAATGATCGATATAGAATGCTCTTTTAAAGTTGTGAAAATGATGACCCCGGGCTCAAAAATGGGCGTGGCCCGTGGGGTCAAATTATATTTTTGACCGAATATGGTCAAGTCATATATCAAATTGAAGGTATCGATGAGGCGCAATACTTGTCGGAATCGGATGATTATGTCATCCATGATGGCCGCCAAAAGGTCCATTTATTTGAGATTTTGAACGTCTTTTTCTCAGGAACCACATGGCCGATGCTGGCCAAACTTCATAGGAAGTTCCGATCCTTGGGTGAAACATTTTCAGATTTGGTAAAATGAGAGTCATCGCTTAATCCAAGATGACTGCCGTCTAAAAATACCACAATTTTTTTAAAATACATGAACTCAATGTCACATTCTCCTCTGGTGTTCATGGACTCAGGTGAGCGAATTAGGGCCATCATGACCCTCTTGTTTGTTATACTATATCTCTGCAACTGCTTTGCACATTACCTTGAAACTTCACATGGGTGTTTATCATCATCTATATTTTCATTCTACCCCCCTCCCGTGCGACCCCTGTGCCCAAGGTCAAATTACTTTGAAGTTTTTGGTTAAGTTTTTTGGTTAAAGTTTTTGGTTAAGTTTTTTGGTTAAGTTTTTTGGTTAAAGTTTTTCGTTATACATGTACTATATCTCTGCAACTGCTTTGCCAATTACCTTGAAACTTCACATGGGTGTTTATCATGATCTATATTTTCATTTTACCCCCCTTCCGTGCGCCCCCTGTGCCCAATGTCAAGGTCAAATTACTTTGAAGTTTTTGGTTATGTTTTTTGGTTAAAGTTTTTTGGTTTAAATTAAATTTTTTTAGTTAAGTTTTTTGGTTAAAGTTTTTCGTTATACTATATCTCTGCAACTGCTTTGCCCATTACCTTGAAACTTCACATGGGTGTTTATCATCATCTATATTTTCATTCTACCCCCTCCCGTGCGGCCCCTGTGCCCAATGTCAAGGTCAAATTACTTTGAAGTTTTTGGTTAAGTTTTTTGTTAAAGTTTTTGGTTAAGTTTTTTGGTTAAGTTTTTTGGTTAAAGTTTTTGGTTAAAGTTTTTGGTTAAGTTTTTTGGTTAAAGTTTTTCGTTATACTATATCTCTGCAACTGCTTTGCCCATTACCTTGAAACTTCACATGGGTGTTTATCATCATCTATATTTTCATTCTACCCCCTTCCCGTGCGGCCCCTGTGCCCAATGTCAAGGTCAAATTTCTTTGAAGTTTTTGGTTAAAGTTTTTTTCGCGCCCACTTGGGGAAAGCGCGATATAGTCGGCACTTTGGCGTACGTGTGTCCGGTTAAAATTTTTGGTTAAGTTTTTTGGTTAATGTTTTTCGTTATAGTATATCTTTTTTTTTAGTGTCCATGCCTCGCCACAAGGCGCGACATGCAGGCCGCAGCCATCTAGTTAAAGCTAGCCGCCCACTGTCCCGTGATAACTTTGTCATGCCAATGGCGGCAATGGCACTGTTGTTGTTGTTGTTACTGCATTGTTTATTTGAAATCCAGCCGCTGTGTTTTGAATTTGAATGCGTCAGAACGAATTGGAATTCGTTAGAACAAATTGAAATGGGTTAGAACTAATTCGTTAGAACGAATAAATTGAAATCGTTAGAACGAATTTGAATGCGTTGGAACGCAATAATTGAATGCGTTAGAACGAATTTGAATGCGTTAGAACGAATTCGAATTCGTTAAAACGAAATAATTGAAATCGTTAGAACGAATTGGAATACGTTAGAACGCAATAATTGAATTTGTTAAAACGAATTGCAATGCGTTAGAATGAATTACAATGCATTAGAACGAATTTGAATAATTGAAATCGTTAGAACGAATTTGAATGCGTTAGAACGCAATAATTGAATGCGTTAGAACGAATTGCAATGCATTAGAACGAATTTGAATGCGTTAGAACGCAATAATTGAATGCGTTAGAACGCAATAATTGAATGCGTTAGAACGCAATAATTGAATGCGTTAGAACGAATTACAATGCGTTAGAACGAATTACAATGCGTTAGAACCAATTCTAATTCGTTAGAATGAAATAATTGAAATCGTTAGAACGAATTTGAATGCGTTAGAACGAATTACAATGCGTTAGAACGAATTCGAATTCGTTAGAACGAAATAATTTTAAATCGTTAGAACGAATTTGAATGCGTTAGAACGCAATAATTGAATGCGTTAGAACGAATTAGAATGCGTTAGAATGAATTGGAATGCGTTAGAACGAATTCAAATTTGTTAGAACGAAATAGTTGAAATCGTTAGAACGAATTTGAATGCGTTAGAACGCAATAATTGAATGCGTTAGAACGAATTGGAATTCGTTAGAACGAATTGGAATGCGTTCTAACGAAATAATCAAATTTGTCAGAACATTTTTTTCTCTTCTCATGTCTCTTATAAGGCTCCGTAGTTTATTGTTTTGCAGCATGATAAAGGTACCACAAAATTGTTATTGCTTTTTGATATTGGCTACTTTCAATTGGGTTTTTGGCAATTTTAATAAGGTATTTAAGCAAATACGCAGCTTATCTGGAGCTCTGACTGCCACACATTTTGTATTGCGTCCATGAATTTTACATCCATAGCTAGGTGTAATAAATTTGTGTTCAAAATCGCCAGCCAAGTTCTATATAAATGGTCTTCTATATCCGCAGCCATGTTCACTGTCGGGCCACTGTCGATCTACATTCATCATGGACTTCAGCCCCGATGGGTAAGTAGGCCCAGGTACACGTGTGTACCTGCCCATATATGTGGCTGTGTCTGGAGAAATGTGTTTTGCGACCAGTGTAGATCCAGATGATGATCAGCCTGTACATCTGCAGTCTAATCAGGCTCTGCACTGTTCACCATTCCATCACTGAAATATCCATCTTCATACCCTTTCATACAAAGTATGTTGAAGGGTATATAGTTTTCGTAATTCTGTCTGTTTGTCCGTCTGTTTGTAGGTACGTACGTGCGTCCGGGTCAAAATATTTTGTTTAATGTTTTTTGGTATACTCTCTAAAGCGTCGGCAGGCGCGACATGCGGGCCGCAGCCATCTAGCTTTTAAAGATGTGCATTACGGTTTACGGGTACCCATTATCTCTGCAATGGCAAGTCGAATTTACTTAGAAATTTGCGTTAAAGGTTTTTGTCTCACCCACGATTGTGTTAAGTGAGAAATAGCGGTCACAATTCCGGCGTCTATGTCGTCAACAATTTGTGACATAAATTTTTGATGTAGTCAAATTTCCCATTTCCCATACCAAACTTCATCAATAGCTACCTCACATTAATAGCTATCCATTCCATGTCATTCGGATGAACCTTTAACTTCACTTGGTGACCTTAACCTTTGTGGGACATAAATTTTGGACGTAGCCAAATTTCCCACACCTTGATCATTATCAAATTTGATGACTATCCATCCACTGTCATTCGTGTGGCATTGACATTCACCTTGGTGACCTAAACCTTTGTGGGACATAAACTTTGGACGTAGCCAAAATTTTGTTCATCAATAGCTTTCTCACATTGACCTTCACCACGTTGACCTTAACCTTTGTGTCAATAATTGTGTACATACGTCCAAATGTTGAATACGTCCTGATTCGTTAGTTGGATCCTTTACCAAACTTCATCAATAGCTTCCTCGCATTGATGGCTATCCACCCAGTGTCTCATTTGGGTGACCGTGACCATGGTGACCTTGACATTCATGTCAATAATGTCGTACGTACATCCAAACATTGAATTTCGCTTGATCTGTTAGTCTGATCATCTCCAAACTTTAGAAATAGCTTGTTCACATTGATGGATATCTATCAGTGTAATTCAGCTGGCCTTGACCTCGGTGGCCTTGACCTTGGTGTCGACAATTTTGGACATATGTCTAAATCTTGAATATCTCCTGATCCTTTAATCATATCATTACCAAATTTCATAAATATCTTCCTCACATTGATAGCCACGCAGTGCCATTCCGGTGACTTTGACCGTCACCTTGGTGACCTTGACTTTTTGTGTCAATAATTTTTAATGCAAGTCCAAATGTTGAATATCTCTTGATCCTTTAGTCGGATCATTACCAAACTTCACCAACAGACTTTGATGGCTATCCACCCAGTGTCATGTGTGTGACATTGACCTTGGTGACCGTGACCTTTGTATCAATCATTTTAGACTTCGTCATAATTGTGACCTTTGACCTTGATGACCTTTACTTTCGTGGCGATCACCTCGTTTAGTGGGTGAGACACTCCCCAGTGATCACCTAGATAAATGTTTGCGTTGATGTTTTTAGCTACAAAATATCTCACTTGAAACTTCACATAAATCTCAGCCAATATCCATATTTTCATTCTGTAGCCCACACATGCGGCTTTCATGCCCAAAGTCGAGTTCAAATTATTTTTTTATGTTGTAAATTATTGTAGTTCGGTCCATGCGGCGCCGAGGGCATATGTGAACCCCTGCTCACTTGCTCTAGTTCTTTTAACAAGCTTTATTGATCGTTATCAGGCTACATGAGTGTGCTATTTAATCAGGAGCTACATTGGTTACAAATCCCATAAACCCCATTATCCAGTCACAGCCAGACATGTATATGATTTTGTAGCTAAGATGTGCAATACAGTGGAACCTCTCTAAACCGGACACCAAGGAAACACATGTGACGTTATGTTTGATGAGTTTCTTGGTCATTTATCTCAGGTGATGATGTCTGTTCGTGATCGCATAGCACACACCTATGGCTCAGAATGATCAAATGCCTGATTTATAGTGAAACCTCTCTAAGCCGGACACACTGGCGACCTCCCAGGGTGTCCGGTTTAGAGAGGTTTCACTGTATATTTCATGAAAATATTTGCAGAAATTGTTCCCCCTTCAGTGGAGATGTAAGTCATTTCTTTACCCAGATTTTCATCCCACAAAGCCCCTGCGTCTTATACACATGTTTGGATACAAGAGCATTTTTTTCCAATCCGAAATATCGACAAAAATGACAAAAAATTAATAAAATAAAGATTTGTTTCGATATTTGTTGTTGTTGTTTGTCTTTGCGGTAACATCCGCTTGAAATTGGAAAAGTTGCCTCGGATTCGTATTCTAAACAGTTCGAACATTACTCGTTTCGACCACAGGTATTCGGCGTGTTTCGGCTTTCATCGGTATAACTACATATATATATATATATAGAGTTATACCGACGAAAGCCGAAACATCGGTATAACTACATATATATAGAGTTATACCGACGAAAGCCGAAACACGCCGAATGCCTGTAGTTTCGACGCTGTGTTACATTCAGTTGAGTAGTATAGAGGGAGTCAAATTGATACCACCAACGATTGTAACGTTATTGAGCTGTATTGTATCTCCCACCACCAAACGGTATTGAATGATAAAAAGTGGTCTTGTAGTCCCAATTATATTGGAAATTGAACAGAAACACACTAATAATTATACCACTATTATTAGAGAAAATGGATAATAAAATACAATGGGAATTGAAAGTTTTTAATGGCTGTGTTGAAGAAGTTTACGAAGAATACGGGGGTTATAGTCCTACATATAAATTCTATAAATTGAAAACACTAGGCAAGTCGAAAACCACGCGACCCACCAAAGACCTGACCTTCGAGGTAGAGCACGTCCCTATATCGGTGTCGTTGGGGGATACGATGCACGAGGGGATCACACACATATGCGAACGAGATCCCGACACTCTGGTCGAGAAGTTCGTGACCGAGCTGCAGAGGAGAGGCAATGCAATCAGGGAGGGGGTTAGGAAGAAGTATCTGCCGGCCGACATAGAGATGCTGTCGAAACCTCAGCGAGAGAAGATCATCTCGTGGATCGACCAAGTCCCGGTGGTGGGGTTCAACTGCAGCAGGTACGACCTGAATCTCATCAAGCGGTACCTTGTCGAGAAGTTGGCGGCCACCGTGAATAAGGTGATGGTCGGAAAGAGAGCCAGCACGACAATGTTTCTGTTTACCCCGGAGTTTAGATTTCTCTACATCATCCAGTATCTAGGACGGTACCACGTACGACCGGTGGGTTAAGACGTACGACTGTAAAACGGTAAAGTCTCACTTCCTGTACGAGTGGTTCGATAGCGCGGACAAGCTCGACCATCCGGGATTGCCCGACTATCCCGAGTGGTACTCGAAGTTGAAGGGTGAGTTCCTACTGTCGTTGACAGAGTGGAAAGAGTGTAAGAAGGTATTCCGAGAAAAGGGGATGAAGACGTTCAAGGAATGGTTGCGACACTACAACGACTTGGATGTAGGACCGTTCCTGGAGGCTCTGACTAAAATGACGGAGTTCTACAGGGGAAGAGGTGTGGATATACTCAAGGATGCCGTGTCTCTCCCTGCCGGTGTTTCCCTTCAGTACCTACTTCGTGGGACGATCGATGGGAAGGCGGACACGCCCGAGTTATGGTCACCGAAGTCTGAAACTTACGAGATGATGAAGCAGGGATTGGTCGATGGTCCGTCCATAGTATTCTCCAGATACGCCGAGGCTGGAAGGTCAACGATCAGGGGTCAGGTGGGGAGTCGGGAGGAGGAAGATGTGCAAGGCGGTGCTGGGGTACGATGCCAATGCTCTGTACCTATCTACTCTGTCGAAGGACATGCCGTGCGATGAGGAGCAGATATGGACGTGTGACGACGACCCGGAAAGACAGTCGTATATAGACCGTTTTGTGAGGGAGGTCAGGAGTGAAAAGTGGTTCGGATTTGCGGAGTTGGATATAGAGGTCCCGGAAAGGAAACGTTGAGAGAAAAGTTCTCTGAAATGTCTCCGCTGTTCGTTAATCGAGAAGTCGATGAGACCGAGGTTCCGCAGCACATAAGAGGACTACCTGGCCAGGACCGGAGGACTAGTGTCGAAGGGCAGAGAAAGGTCGTTGGGGCCCTATCTGCCAAGAAGATGATCATATACTCACGCTGCTAAAGTGGTATCTGGAGCACGGTCTGGTCGTCAAGGCGGTGCATAGGGTGATAGACTACACGCCCGGCAAACCATTTCAATGAGGTCACTGCCGCCAGACGGACGGGGGACGTCGACAAGAGCAAGGCGGTGTTGGCGGAGATATTCAAACTGGTTGGCAACGCGTGCTGTGGCAAGCTGATAGAGGCCCAGAGAGACACATGAACACCACATATACGAAGAGTGAGAACTGTCGCGACCGGGCACTGAGGTCGGCGTGGTTCGAAGACCTGGAGGAGATTGGGGAGGCTTACGAGATATCGAGCAGGAAGACTCGAGTGGTGATCAACAGACCGTTTATTTCAGTGTGGCATAGCGGTCTACCAGCTGGCCAAGCTCCGGATGCTCGAGTTCTACTACGACTTCTTGGACAAGTACGTGGATCGAGCAGATTTCGAACTTATACAGATGGACACTGACAGCATGTACTTCGCGCTGTCGGAGAAGACGCTGGCGGCGGTGGTGAGAAAGAATATGAAGAGAAAGTTCAATAAGGAGAAGACCGAGTGGTTGGCGTGGGATAAATGGAGCAACAGAACTCCGGGACTGTTCAAGCTGGAATTCGAAGGGGATAGAGCCATCGCTCTGTGCAGCAAGTGTTACTACGTGAGCGGTGAAGGAAAATCTAAGCACTCGGCTAAGGGGATGTCGAAGAGATCTAACGATCTGACTTGGGGAAGGTACAAGAGTGCTATCGAAGGGGGTAAAGGAAGGATGGCGGAGAACAGGGTGGGGATTCCGAATGGTTAACGGGGTGATGAAGACGTACAAGCAGGAGAAGTTGGGGTTGTCGGCGTACTACGACAAGAGGAGAGTGATGGAAGACGGGGTACACACCGAGCCTATAGGATAGGTAAAAAAAGAAAAAGGACTCTAAAAAAGGGGAAAATACTAAAGACTCTGACGATCCGGGGGTAGCTGGGTGTCAGAAGGTACCATAAGAAGTTCTTCGCGAATAAACCCGCGAGATCGACCATCAGCCAAATAGTAGACCACGGGCTCATCAGGTTTGGTAATAGATCGATCTAGATGATATACATTGAGAGACCACACGGGATCAGTCGTGCGGCGGCGACCACCTTCGAGCTCTCCCGGTTGATAGAGGTACCTGACGTCAACATCCGATGGAAGCGCAATCGGCGATTGCTGCTCCTCTAAACCAACGGGTCGCCCGCGCGAGACGGCATTAGCGGCCAGACCAGGCAGTGGATTCGTGTAGTCTGCCCATGGTTTACAATGTTCGCCAATCTCTAATTAAAAACATCATAATTACGTCAGCTGACAATGCAAATTCGTCATAGCTATAGGCTGCTTAAATATTTGGGCTCAATCAGGAGGAGCCACTGTAGGCCACTGTCCCACCAGCCAAATATTGACACTGTGGACACACCGTGAACATACGTAGGTACAGATAGTGTGTATTCACTGTTTATTGATTAGGTTTAAAAATAGACATAATAGTCGCTGCTATTAATAGTATACGGTACTACCTGAATACACCAGAATAGCCCCTTATCAGTGTATGCGCATGCGAATCCGGGGCTATGCTGGTCGCACATAGAAGTTGATTGTATTTTAATGTATGCCACAAATTAATTCGCTAAATTCCCAATAATTTCTGAATCCGCGATTACACCCAGGCAACACAATACACAGTCAAAATGTGTGTGTTGCTCTGTGTAAAAAATTGATAACGCTCAGCCATGTTGACATCATTGAGCACAAGGCTGTAATCTTTGACCTTTAGGCTATGTTTTGAAATTGCACCGATTGACAGTAAATTGTGTTGAATACTTGACACACAAGGTACATTCAAAAAACAGTGCGGGGGAATAAATAACAATTTTTTGTTTCATTTTGTTTGGAAAATTGGGTTTGTCTTATATTCTCATGTAGACATTTTCCCCTAGATTTTGGAATGAAAATAGGGGTGCATCTTATACACCTTATATCTTACATGTATATGACCTATACACGGCAAAATACGATAGAGTCAATGGGTCTGGTTAAAACGTTTGCCCAATCTGTCATAACTTCAGGAAGGAGAATCTTCAGCAGATTTCAGATGATTTTGTCATAATTTGCATTTTCAAACTGATTCAGAATCAATCTGGTATGCTCAAATTTGATACTTTTACAAGTGGTGTGAGGGGGTTTCAGTGAATTTTCAGATGTTTTCAGTGACAGCCCTTCTCATGCTTGATAACTTTTCTATCCCTTGAAATATTATTTCAATATTTACAAATGTCACACATTCACGCCACCCTGAAATACATGTATGACTGTGAGCTTTTGACCATCACATCTTTTAAACACTTAGCAGTTTCAGTTAAGAAGTTTGCCAGATTTCTCACATTTTCTTTTTTAGCTCACCTGAGCAAAGCTCATGTGAGCTATTGTTACCGCAATGTGTCCGTCGTCGTCCGTCGTCGTCCGTCGTCGTCGTCCGTCGTCCGTGAACATTTTCAAACGTCTTCTCCTCGGTAACCATTGGGTCTATAGTCACCAAACTTCATGGTCATGGTCCTTAGGTAGGGGGATTACAAAATTGTTAAAATGATGTCATTACGTAATCCAAGATGGCCGCCGTCTAAAAATAGCACAAATTCTTAAAAAATCTTCTTCTCAAGAACCGCCAACCGGATTTCGACAAAACTTGGTGGGAATGATCGATGTACCGTGGGGTCAAATTGGGGTCAAATTTTATTTTTGACTGAATATGGTCATGTCATATATCAAATTGAAGGTATCAATGAGGCGATCACTCTGGTGCATTTTTTGTCAAAATCGGATTGTTATGTCATCCAAGATGGCCGCCGAAAGGTCAAAAGGTCGTTCTTATATTGGAGATTTCAAAATTCTTCTTCACATGAACCGCTTGGCCCATGGTAGCGAAACTTAAAAGTTATGGTCAATGGGCGAAGCCTTTTCAGATTTGTTAAAATGGAGGTCATCGCTAATCCAAGATGGCCGCCGTCTAAAAATAGCATAAATTCTTAAAAAAATCTTCTTCTAATGAACCGCTAGCATGATTTCGATGAAACTTGGTAGGAATGATCGATGTACAATGCTCTTTCAAAGTTGTTAAAATGGTGACCCCGGGGTCAAAAATGGGCATGGCCCGTGGGGTCAAATTTTATTTTTGACCGAATATGGTCATGTTATATATCAAATTGAAGGTATCAATGAGGCGACCACTCTGGTACATTTTTTGTCGAAATCGGATTGTTATGTCATCCAAGATGGCGGCCGAACCGAAATGTCAAAAGGTCGTTCTTTTATTAGAGATTTCAAAATTATTCTTCACATGAACCGCTGGGCCCATGGTAGCCAAACTTAAAAGTTATGGTCCATGGGTGAACCCTTTTCAGATTTGTTAAAATGGAGGTCATCACTAATCCAAGATGGCCGCCGTCTAAAAATAGCATAAATTCTTAAAAAATCTTCTTCTCATGAACCGCTGGCCGGATTTCGACTAAGCTTGGTAGGAATGATCGATTTACAATGCTCTTTCAAAGTTGTGAAAATGGTGACCCCTGGGTCAAAAATGGGCATGGCCCGTGGGGTCAATTGGTGTCAAATTTTATTTTTTACCGAATATGCTCAAGCCATATATCAAATTGAAGGTATCGATGAGGCGATTGCTCTGGTGCAATATTTGTCGGAATCGGATGATTATGTCATCCATGAGGGCCACCAAAAGGTCCATTTATTCAAGATTTTGAACGTCTTTTTCTCAGGAATCACATGGCCGATGCTGGCCAAACTTCATAGGAAGTTAAGATCCTTGGGTGAAGCATTTTCAGATTTGGTAAAATGACAGTCATCGCCTAATCCAAGATGACCGCTATCTAAAAATAGCACAATTTTTTTAAAACACATGAACTCAATGTCACATTCTCCTCTGGTGTTCATGGAGTCCGGTGAGCAAATTAGGGCCATCATGGCCCTCTTGTTTGTGTTCCTGATGGAAAATTCCACTATAGCGAAGTATATCTCTCTTGATGTCTTAAAATATTGCTTTATAACCCATGACGACCCTGACAGACCAGCTCATCCCACTGCACTGTTCAATAAACACAAAGTTATCTACACCTCTGGGATAGCAAATAAAACAACAGTACCGAAGTAGCCCCCCTCCCATATTTGCAACCTAAATATTTTATTTTTACATACAAAAGCCTTTTTATACCCCCTGCAACGAGTTGTGGGGGGCTATACTGGAGTGAAGTTGTCTGTGCGTGCGTCTGTCCATGCGTCCGTCCGCCCGTCACTAAACTTGACATCAGAGAAATATGTTATGACTTCTATTTCCTTCATCTAAAATGCTTAATATTTCACACATGAATTCCTGTAAGGCTCTACTACCATGCTGTGCCAAATCCACAACCGTCCAACCCCCGCTGATCCCAAGGTCAAGGTCAAATACTTGGTCTCTTTACTAAGCTGAACATCAGAAAAATAAGTTATCACTTCTCTACTACCATGCTCTGCCAAATCCACAACCGTCCAACTCCCGCTGATCCCAAGGCCAAGGTCAAATACTTGGTCTCTTTACAAAACTTAACATCAGAAAAATAAGTTATAACTTCTATTTCCTTCATTGAAAATTCTTAATATTTCACTTGTGCATTCCTCTAAGGTTGTACTATCATGCTGTGACAAATCTACGGCCATCCAGTCCCCGCTGATCCCAAGGTCAAGGTCACATACTTAGTCTCTTTACAAAACTTAACATCAGAGAAATATTTTATAACTTCTATTTCTTTCATCGAAAATTCTTAATATTTCACTTGTGCATTCCTCTAAGGCTCTACTATCATTCTGTGACAAATCCCCGCTGATCTCGAGCTCAAGGTCACATACTTAGTCTCTTTACAAAATGTAACATCAGAGAAATTAATTATAACTTCTATTTCCTTGCTCGGATCTGCTTCACATTTCACACACGCATTGCTCCAATGGACCTCTACCACCCTGTGACAAATTCACGTTCGTGTCAACCCCCGCTAAACCCAGAGTCAAGATCACAAGCCCACACACTTGGAAAATGTTTACATATTTAGGGGTACCTGGGCCCACGCTATTCCGTAAGCTGCGCTTACTGACCAATCTAGTTTTTTTAAACATTGTTTTATTTTAAAATGGCATTTTTATGTGGAAATAACATATTTATACCCCCCTCTACGAGGGGTATACATATTTATACCCCCCTCTACGAGGGGTATACTGGAGTCGGGTTGTCCGTCCGTTCTATTTCCTTTATAGAAAATTCTTAATAGTTCACGCATGCATTCCTCTAAGGCTCTACTATCATGCTTTGACAAATCCAGGACCGTCCAACTCCCACTGATCCCAAGGTCAAGGTCACATACATGTACTTCTATTTCCTTCACAAAAATGATTAATATTTCACACTCTAATGCTCTACTATCATGCTGTTACAAATCCATGACCGTGCCGCCCCCGCTAAACCCAGGGTCAAGGTCACAGGCCAACAGACTACAAATCTACACATTTAGGGGCACCTGTGCCCACGCGGGGGGTATTCCACGTTTCAATACCCACAAATTGCATACCCCGAGGGCGTTGATGAGAATAAATACAATACATGTAGTTTCCACTATGTAACAAATTGTGTTGTAATCAGTCAATGAATCTTAACACAGTTTGTCACTGGGTAAACATGTGATTACAGGAGCAAGGTAGCCTCGACGCATGGTGACCACACGGTGCGAGTGACGGACGTGGTGACGGGCGAGTGTGTACGGACACTGCAAGGCCACCCACGCACGCCCTGGTGTCTCGCCTATCACCCATCCTCCAGCCACATTCTCGCCTCCGGCTGTCTCGCCGGCCAGGTCCGAATATGGGACCTCTATGTGAGTACCAGTTGTCATTATACGGCCAGGTCCACATATTGGGACCTCTATGTGAGTACCAGGTGTCATTATACGTCCAGGACCACATATTGGGACCTCTATGTGAGCACCAGTTGTCATTATACGTCCAGGTCCACATATTGGGACCTCTATGTCAGTACCAGGTGTCATTATACGTCCAGGTCCACATATGGGATCTCTATGTGAGTACCAGTTGTCATTATGCGGCCAGGACCACATATTGGGACCTCTATATCAGTACCAGATGTCGTATATGTCCAGGTCCACACATGAGACCTCTATGTGAGTATCAGTTGTCATTATACGGCCAGGACCACATATTGGGACCTCTATGTCAGTACCAGGTGTCGTACGTCCAGGTACACATATGGGACCTCTATGTGAGTACCAGGTGTCATTATACGGCCAGGTCTACATATGGGACATCTATGTGAGCACCAGTTGTCATTATACGGCCAGGTCCACATATGGGACCTCTATGTGAGTAACTGGTGTCATTATACGTCCAGGTCCACATATGGGACCTCCATGTGAGTACCAGTTGTCATTATGCAGCCAGGACCACATATTGGGACCTCTATGTCAGTACCAGGTGTCATATACGTCCAGGTCCACATATGAGACCTCTATGTGAGTATCAGTTGTCATTATACGGCCAGGACCACATATTGGGACCTCTATGTCAGTACCAGGTGTCATTATACGTCCAGGTCCACATATGAGACCTCTATGTGAGTACCAGTTGTCATTATGCGGCCATGACCACATATTGGGACCTCTATGTCAGTACCAGGTGTCATATCAGTGATTCTATATTTTATGTACATCTTGGTGCCGTTTTTCTAGTTTCGAGGTAGAACCAATAATTCATTAAACTGTGTTTATTCCATTGGGTGACAGTCCAGGTGTTACATTTATAATAGTATAGCCAATTGTTCTCATCATTTTATATATTTTATTTCCACTTCAAGGGACCAGGGGTCTCAGAAATGTCATTTCCGTTATGTACATTTACATGACGTAAATATAGCTTTACATTTACATTTTTTTCTTTTCAATGGCATAAAACATTAAACTGAAGGGGCATCTATTTAGAAAAGTGTTTAGAATATGGTAAGCTAATTGTATTAGTTTGAAACAGAGAAATTTAGTAGCAAGTCATGGAATTTCTCATTTATGGTAACCCAACAACATGTATTTAATATGAATCAGTAAAGTTAAGCAAAACAAAATAACTTGGCATGTAACAGAATGCCGTGTTTTACCACATGTACCAAACATCGTTATAAAGCTACATTTAATTAATAGCACAGCCTCCAAAGATATGGGCGTAACGGAAATGATTTATGTAACGGTAATGACTCTCCATTTATTTCAAATACTAATACAGCATATATAACAAACATATTTATACTTGTATATGCTGTACAATATAACTTCAAGTTAATGTTTACTTTTAATGTGATTGCCAATAGAAACCCACACTCCTGGAAGCTGTGTCTGTTTTTTGTTGTTTCAGAGCTTTTACTAATTAAATCCTGATATATAAATGTTGTAGGTCTGAATAAATGTGCCATTACTGACCGACAACTGATGGGACCTGGTTTATATCTAATTGACGCATGAACTGACTGGTTAGTATGGTAATTTATCATTGCCGTTACAGATCGTCATTACCGTTTTGTTAACACAATTTTGTAACGGAAATGACCGTAACGGTAATGATTTTCTTTAAAACTCTCATTTTTCACCCCTCTGTATACAACGCATCGTGAGAAGGTAGAATATGCAAATGCAACGTTGTACGTGTGTCTATCCATCCATTTTGGTTTCAGTCGTCCTACATACATATGGACGTGTTATAAACCCCGAACGGTAATGATGCATGTAATGTGTAATAACCTTTAAAAATTCCGAATACAGACCGGCCTCATTCTCGGCAATGACTTAAGTTGTGTTACCACCGTGTTTATTATAAATCGGGTGGCGCCATAAACAGTGTTCATTGCATTAGTAGCTGAGAGTAGGAAAGGGAGGTTACTCTGATTTTACATTTTTTTGTTCAGTGTAACGGTAATGATTCGATTTCGCCGGACAGATACATTAACGTCAGTATTTTTGACAACAAAAGGCAAATTTATTGCAGAATAAGTGTAATGTCAATGTTTTAAACTATTTTTATTCAGATGCCATGTATAGTAAAGTACAAATGGACAAGATTTGAGAATTACAGGCTTGTGAACTGTGCTGATTGATGATCGGGACATATCCACTTGGTGCACCACACGTATGCCAACAACAAAAAATAATAACTAAACACACATAACAAGAATTGTAAATACTGTTTTCTTAATGGATTGGTATTATACATAGTTTCTTTACTGCAAAAAAAAATAATTTTCGTTATAAATTGTGTGATTTGTCAGTAATTTACACCGGGACACCAGATGTACATAAAATATAGAATCACTGATATACGTCCAGGTCCACATATGAGACCTCTATGTGAGTATCAGTTGTCATTATACGGCCAGGACCACATATTGGGACCTCTATGTCAGTACCAGGTGGCATTATACGTCCAGGTCCACAGATGGGACCTCTATGTGAGTACCAGTTACCTTTATGCGGCCAGGACCACATATTGGGACCTCTATGTCAGTACCAGGTGTCATATACGTCCAGGTCCACATATGAGACCTCTATGTGAGTATCAGTTGTCATTATACGGCCAGGACCACATATTGGGACCTCTATGTCAGTACCAGGTGTCATACGTCCAGGACCACATATTGGCACGTCTATGTGAGTACCAGTTGTATACGTCCAGGTCCACATATGGGACCTCTATGTGAGCACCAGTTGTCATTATACGGCCAGGACCACATATTGGGACCTCTATGTCGGTACCAGGTGTCAATATACGTCCAGGACCACATATTGGCACGTCTATGTGAGTACCAGTTGTATACGTTCAGGTCCACATATGGGACCTCTATGTGAACACCAGTTGTCATTATACGGCCAGGACCACATATTGGGACCTCTATGTCAGTACCAGGTGTCATATACGTCCAGGACCACATATTGGCACGTCTATGTGAGTACCAGTTGTATACGTCCAGGTCCACATATGGGACCTCTATGTGAGCACCAGTTGTCATTATACGGCCAGGACTACATATTGGGACATCTGTCAGTACCAGGTGTCATTATACATCCAGGTCCACATATTGGGACGTTTATGTGAGTACCAGTTGTCATTATACGGCCAGGTCTACATATGGGATCTCTATGTGAGTACCAGTTGTCATTATACGGCCAGAACCACATATTGAGACTTCTATGTCAGTACCAGGTGTCATTATACGTCCAAAGTCCACATATGGGACCTCTATGTCAGTACCAGTTGTCATTATACGGCCAGGACCACATATTGGGATGTCTATGTGAGTACCAGTTGTCATTATACGGCCAGGACCACATATTGGGACGTCTATGTCAGTACCAGGTGTCATTATACGTCCAGGCCCATATATGGGACCTCTATGTGAGTACCAGTTGTCATTATACGGCCAGGTCCACATATGGGACCTCTATGTGAGTACCAGTTGTCATTGTATCCCCCGGACTCCGTCGGGGGATACTATGGATTTGACAGCGTGCCGCGTCCGCGACAGCGCGCCGCGTCCGCGTCCGCCGCAGACACTTCTTGTCCGGAGCATAACTCGAACACCCTTTGGAATATTTTCATGAAACTTAACACATGCATAGACCACGACCCGAAGGTGTGTCGCGCACAAGAATGACAACTCTTGCATAGCTAATTTTTTAGTTATCTCCCTTTTTTGTTTCTCGCACTGATTTCGTGTCCGGAGCATAACTCCACCACCCTTTGGAATATTTTCATGAAACTTTACACATGCATAGACCACGACCCGAAGGTGTGTCGCGCACAAGAATGACAACTCTTGCATAGCTAATTTTTTAGTTATCTCCCTTTTTTGTTTCGCGCACTGATTGACCATAACTCGACCACCCTTTGGAATATTTTTATGAAACTTAACACATTCAATTAGACCACGAACCGAAGGTGTGTCGTGCACAAGAATGACAACTCTTGCATAGCTAATTTTTGAGTTATCTCCCTTTTTTGTTTCTCGCACTGATTTCGTGTCCGGAGCATAACTCCACCACCCTTTGGGAATAATTTTCATGAAACTTTACACATGCATAGACACGACCCGAAGGTGTGTCGCGCACAAGAATGACAACTCTTGCATAGCTATTTTTTAGTTATCTCCCTTTTTTGTTTTGCGCACTGATTGACCATAACTCGACCACCCTTTGGAATATTTTTATGAAACTTAACACATTCAATTAGACCACGAACCGAAGGTGTGTCGTGCACAAGAATGACAACTCTTGCATAGCTAATTTTTGAGTTATCTCCCTTTTTTGTTTTCGCTCACTGATTTCCTGTCCGGAGCATAACTTGACCACCTTTGGAATATTTTCATGAAACTTCACACATGCATAGACACGACCCGGAGGTGTGTGCGCGACAAGAATGACAACTCTTGCGTAGCTAATTTTTTAGTTATCTCCCTTTTTTGTTTTGCGCACTCTACAAACTGGACAATAATGCATGAAGACCTGTTTTCTCGTCTGCTCTGTACACCTTTTCTCGTGTGCTGTGTACACCTTACCTGTAGAGAGAACAATAGAAACTGGGAGAACCATGCGCTAGCATGGGCTAGCATGTGCAGATGTCCAGTGCTTGACCACTGTTGACCAGGTAATTTATACAGGTAAATCACTACATTGGGTACTGTGTTGAAAATATTGTGGCATTATGTGGACCTGTGCAGATTTTTGTAGATAAATATAGGACTATTTTTTTTCCTTTTTTTCTTCTTTTTTTTTTCATTTTTTTTCTCTTTTTTTTTTCATTTTTTTTTTTTTTTTTTTTTTTCATTTTTTTTTTTCAAATTATTTTTCAATTTTTGTCTAGTAGCATAAGGTCGTAAGTGCTTTATACAGACTATTCACCTGTGCATGTGCTAGCATGTGCAACTGACCACTGACCACTTACAGGTAATTTATACAGGTAAATGATTATATTACATTTCCGTAAACTGTGTTGAAATATTGTGGCATTATGTGGACCTGTGCAGATATATGTAGATAAATATAGGACTATTAAAAAAAAATTCTGTGCTCCAGTAGCAAGCATAATTATTTTTAAACTTTTTTTTTCCATTTTTTTTTTTTTATTTTTTTTTTTTTTTAATTTTTTTTTTCAAATTATTTTTCAGTTTTTGTCTAGTAGCATAAGGTGGTAAGTGCTATATACAGACTATTCACCTGTGCATGTGCTAGCATGTGCAACTGACCACTGACAACTTACAGGTAATTTATACAGGTAAATGATTATATTACATTTCCGTAAACTGTGTTGAAAATATTGTGGGAATATGTGGACCTGTGTATATATGATATGTAGATAAATATAGGACTATTAAAAAACATTCTGGGCTCCAGTAGGGAGCATTATTCTTTTTCTTTTTTTTAATTTAATTTTTTTTTCCATTATTTTTTTTACATTCTTTTTCAATTTTTTAACTGACCACTAACTTATTACAGGTAATTTATACAGGTACATTATTACATTTCCGTAAACTGTGTTGACAATATTGTGGCAGTATGTGGACCTGTGCAGATATATGTAGATAAATATAGGACTATTAACAAAAATTCTGGGCTCCAGTAGCGAGCATTATTTAAAAAAAAAAAAATGTGTATATTACATTTCCGTAAACTGTGTTGAAAATATTGTGGCATTATGTGGACCTGTGCAGATATATGTAGATAAATATAGGACTATTAAAAAAAAATTCTGAGCTCCAGTAGCAAGTATTATTATTTTTTATTTTTCAACTTTTTTTTTCAATTTTTTTTTAATTTTTTTACATTCTTTTTAAATTTTTTAACTGACCACTAACTTATTACAGGTAATTTATACAGCTAAATTATTACATTTACCTAAACTGTGTTGACAATATTGTGGCAGTATGTGGACCTGTGCAGATATATGTAGATAAATATAGGACTATTAAAAAATATTCTCGGCTCCAGTAGCGAGCATTATTTTTTTTATTTACATTTTATATTACATTTCCGTCAACTGTGTTGAAAATATTGTGGCATTATGTGCACCTGTGCAGATATGTACATAAATATAGGACTATTAACAAATAATTCTGCGCTCCAGTAGCTTCACACATGCATAGACCCTAAAGGTGTGTCGCGCAAGAATGACAACTCTTGCATCACTAATTGTTTAGTTATCTCCCTTTGTCCGTCACCGATTTTGTCTCCGGAGCATAACTCGATCACCCTTTTTTCAAACTACTTGTGTATCTGGGGAGGGGGATACACATGCGCTTGTCGACAAGCGTCCATTTCTAGTTATGCGGTCAGGTCTACATATGGGACCTCTATGTGAGTACCAGGTGTCATTATACGTCCAGGTCCATATATGGGACCTCTATGTCAGTACCAGGTTTCATTATATGGCCAGGTCCTCATATGGGACCTCTATGTGAGTACCAGTTGTCATTATATGGCCAGGTCCACATATGGGACCTCTATGTGAGTACCAGATGTCATTATACGTCCAGGTCCACATATGGGACCTCTATGTGAGTACCAGTTGTCATTATACGGCCAGGTCCACATATAGGACCTCTATGTGAGTACCAGTTGTCATTATACGGCCAGGTCCACATATGGGACATTTATGTGAGTACCAGTTGCCATTATACGTCCATGTCCACATATGGGACCTCCATGTGAGTACCAGTTGTAATTATACGGCCAGGTCTACATATGGTACCTCTATGTGAGTACCAGCTGTAATTATACTGCCAGGTCCACATATGGGACCTCTATGTGAGTACCAGTTGTCCTTATACGACCAGGTGTACATGTTGGACCTCTATGTGAGTACCAGTTGTAATTATACGGACAGGTCCACATATGGGACCTCTATGTGAGTACCAGTTGTCATTATACAACCAGGTCTACATGTGGGACCTCTGTGAGTACCAGTTGTAATTATACGGACAGGTCCACATATGGGACCTCTATGTGAGTACCAGTTGTAATTATACGACCAGGTCTACATGCGGGACCTCTATGTGAGTACCAGTTGTCATTATACGTCAAGGACCACATATGGGACCTCTATGTGAGTACGAGTTGTCATTATACCGCCAGGTCCACATATGGGACCTCTATGTGAGTACCAGTTGTAATTATACGGACAGTTCTACATATGGGACCTCTATGTGAGTACCAGTTGTCATTATACGACCAGGTCTACATGTGGGACCTCTGTGAGTACCAGTTGTAATTATACGACCAGGTATACATGCGGGACCTCTATGTGAGTACCAGTTGTCATTATACGTCAAGGACCACATATGGGACCTCTATGTGAGTACCAGTTGTCATTATACGTCAAGGACCACATATGGGACCTCTATGTGAGTACCAGTTGTCATTATGCCACCAGGTCCACATATGAGACCTCTATGTGAGTACCAGTTGTAATTATACGGACAGTTCTACATATGGGACCTCTATGTGAGTACCAGTTGTCATTATACGGCCAGGTCCACATATGGGACCTCTGTGAGTACCAGTTGTCATTATACCGCTAGGTTCATATATGGAACCTCTATGTGAGTACCAGTTGTCATTATACGTCAAGGACCACATATGGGACCTCTATGTGAGTACCAGTTGTCATTATACGTCAAGGACCACATATGGGACCTCTATGTGAGTGCCAGTTGTCATTATATGGCCATGTCCACATATGGGACCTCTATGTGAGTACCAGTTGTAATTATACGGACAGGTCCACATATGGGACCTCTATGTGAGTACCAGTTGTCATTATACAACCAGGTCTACATGTGGGACCTCTATGTGAGTACCAGTTGTAATTATATGGACAGGTCCACATATGGGACCTCTATGTGAGTACCAGTTGTAATTATACGACCAGGTCTACATGTGGGACCTCTATGTGAGTACCAGTTGTAATTATACGACCAGGTCTACATGCGGGACCTCTATGTGAGTACCAGTTGTCATTATACGTCAAGGACCACATATGGGACCTCTATGTGAGTACGAGTTGTCATTATACCGCCAGGTCCACATATGGGACCTCTATGTGAGTACCAGTTGTAATTATACGGACAGTTTCTACATATGGGCCCGGGTTCCTCTATTTAGTACCAGTTGTCATTATACGACCAGGTCTACATGTGGGACCTCTATGTGAGTACCAGTTGTAATTATACGACCAGGTCTACATGCGGGACCTCTATGTGAGTACCAGTTGTCATTATACGTCAAGGACCACATATGGGACCTCTATGTGAGTACCAGTTGTCATTATGCCGCCAGGTCCACATATGGGACCTCTATGTGAGTACCAGTTGTAATTATATGGACAGTTCTACATATGGGACCTATATGTGAGTACCTGTTGTCATTATACGACCAGGTCCACATATGGGACCTCTATGTGAGTACCAGTTGTCATTATACCGCTAGGTTCATATATGGAACCTCTATGTGAGTACCTGTTGTCATTATACGTCAAGGACCACATATGGGACCTCTATGTGAGTACCAGTTGTCATTATACGTCAAGGACCACATATGGGACGTCTATGTGAGTGTATTTTGATAATTACATTTATTGTAGGAATATCTCAAGTTCATATGAATATCCTCCCTTGTTATGAGAAGGCACTAGCCTGGTATTCTATCAGCAGCATCCGGATCTGCACTGTTCACCATTCCATCACTGGAACGCCCATCGCGCATCTAACTAGCAATATAGACTGTGTATCAGGCTACATTAGTCTGCTATTGGATCAGGAGCTATACTGGTATCAAATCCCACAAGCCCCATTTCTCCAATGAGAACCACATACGAGACATGCCATGTGATTTTCTACCTACGAATATGTGCGGTATCTCATGAAAATTATTTATAATATTTTCTGTAAATTATGTCAATAGTTGACGAAATTTCCATAGCAAATGCAGAATAATTTGCATTTGCTATGAAAATGTTGTCATCTTTCTACATCATTTACAGAATATCACAGTTTCTGTAAATATATTTCATGTAAAATCGCACAAGTTTGTAGGTACAAAATCACCTGGCGTGTCTCGTATACAGCTGCCCCTTGTCTCGCCTCAGGGCCAGGGATGCGAGGTGTGGCAGACAGAGAACAGCCTGGTGATCGCGTCCATGACCTTCCACCCTAGTGACCATGTCCTCGTGTTTGCCGCGGGCAACACCGTGTACTTCTGGGACTGGAGCAGGCCCGAGCCATTTGCTCGCTGTAATACCAAGCACGAGTACGAGCGTATCAGGTATGTCTCGTCTGTTGTTACACCATGGGGAGAGATGGCTGTTGCTCAGGGGTAGAATACAGGAGGACTTCAATAGTATGAGTAGCGTTCTCGTAGCTGACAAAATATGATCAGTAATAATCGGTCAATGGATAGTGTTAACAATCACAATTATTAGCGCAACCTGAATCATGTCGGTGCGTCTACAAATTTTACTCAAAACGATTGCTGATGTTTACGCCTTCCATGTTTCTTGCAGGCTATAAAGATGGTATTTTCATACAGTGTGCATTCATATTATTTGGTTCCAGCACAGTTTTTTCAGCTTGTTTCAGATTTAAATAATTACAATATTTCTGAATTAGAACACAAGCTGAACATCCAAATTAACCTGGAAGGTCATTACAAGTGCAACGGTTGACTCTTGGATTATATGGGGCATATGTGCTTATGCTCTGGCCCGTTGGTGGCATGCCACAGGAACAATGGCCTTATTGAGTTTGCGAACAGTGTTGCCCCAGATCAAACTATGCATCAGAGGCCCGTTTCACTAAACTTCGTACGATAAGATGTTCGTAAGTGCAAATTTAGGATCAGCTGGAAATGTCAATTGATGGATTTACATTTATTGAGCATAGGCTGCATATGCAGCCTATGCTCAATACATGTAAATCCAATAATTGTTTACGGGACAAGTAAACATTGCTACAGTCGTTTCTGTCAAAATGTTCCGGGTTTATACGTGTACAAAGTGTTGTGCGTTGCGTTTCCGTGGAGTTTCCGTTAGTTGCGTTTCAAACCGTGTGTCGTCTACGTGTAATACGTTTTCGGCCATGCGTTGCGTTTTCCCACTCTTGCGCATGCGCGAAAGTCGAACTAACCGTGTTCAACGCATTGAGTTTCAAAAGCGTGTAGTCCGTGTACAACGGTTGTAAACGTATACAACGGTTGTAAACGTATACAACGCTAAGGTAAACCGTTTAAACGATTTAACGCTTTCTTTGACGAACGGTTACACGCTTCTACATGTACACAGCACCGTACAGATGAACCGTGTTATACTATAACAGTTTCCTACGGGTTTTAACGCATACACGTTTTGGTATACCAACCGTGTATCGCGTAGAATGCGCATGCTCAGATCGTTCTTCGTGTGTGTATATATACTTCTAGACTGCAGGGCTTCTAAAATTTTCAGTTTTCCGGTTCTGGACCGATTTTTGAACTCTCAGACCGATTGAGATTTGAAAACTAGTCTTAAAAATCGGTCCAGAGAAAAAATTGCCAGTCGGCTGCTATTTCACTATAAACCTTGTAAATTTACCGGTTTTGACCACCAAGTAATTTATGACACATATCCGCGGGCCATATCCGTGTTAAACTAGTGTACAGCTCGCTGTGTATTCAGTTTCTCTAAATATCGATTTTTCTTAACACACGCGTGGGACAGGTGTATAGCGGATTAGTGACTGAAATAGACTGGCTTCAGCGTAAAGATACGAGAGTTCCTAGACTCGCCATTTCTGATGATGTTAAAATAAAATAAGGAAACCATGCACTGTGTTTATCTGTGTTCGTAATATTTAACCCCAAGTAACTGACACGGACTATCGGCCCAGGCTATTCCATATTAAGTTAGGAACTGTTACATTACGCTGTATTAGGGGTAATTTTTGTGTATATAAAATGTACATGTACGTAGGAATGCCGTAGATCCTGATGAGCCGGCTCACGTGATCTACAATTCGCAAACATTTTGATAAACGACAAGGTACATCTGTCGTGTTAAAAGCGTGACTCATTAGGCATCAGGGATTAGGGATCAATTGAAGTGCTAAATCACACCGCCGATGTACTTTGAACTCGATCTGAGGGTATGTATTCGCGATATTTTAAAAGGGACGAAACAAGGACGCCTCGAAGCGATCAGGGCCGAACAGGTATTCGTGTTAAAACGTGTAACCGTTGTACACGTTTCAACGCTTTCATATAGCTACACGCTTTCAGGTAAAGCGTTGTACATGTTTCAACTCTTTCACCTCGCTACATATGTATACGCCAAAGCGTGCTATACGCCTTGAAGCTAAACGTATTACACGCTTTAAAACTAAAGGGTTTGACAATGTGTATTACACGTGTACAAACCGTATTCGTTTAAACAACGTATACAACGCTTTTAAACTAAACGGTTTGACAATGTGTATTACACGTGTACGAACCGTATTATACGTTTAAACAACGTATACAACGCTTATAAACTAAACGGTTTGACAATGTGTATCACACGTGTACGAACCGTATTATACGCTTATTAAACAACGTATACAACGCTACAGCAAACCGTTGCGTTCGCGTTGCGTTCGCGTTGAGTTTGCAAGTGTTGTCTACGGTGGAACAAAAACGGAGACTGCACTGTAATGTGAAATGTACAGACTATCATAATTTTGCAATTACGAACATTTTATTTGTACGATGTTTAGTCAAACGGGCCCCAGGGCCTACATTGCTTGTTATCGAGTCCAGAAAAACATTTATCATGCCTTGAATAAACATGTCATGCTTGTTACAAGCAATATACATGTAGATCATTATCAGGCTACATACAGGAGTGTGTATTTGATCAGGAGTTACACTGGTCACAAAACCCATAAGCCCCATTTCTTCAGTCACAGCCGCATATAAGAGGTGGTGATTTTCAGGTATGTGCGGTTCGACCCATTGGGCCATTTCCTGTATACGGGGATCTCGAACAACACGACAGGGAACCGCGACGAGGCAACCTCGGTCTCCCTTACAAGGTGCGTACTAAGGTAAAAATAAATGCCAAAATATTCTGTTTTTACATTTCTTTGCTTCAGTTCTCTGACAATGAAAGTATATGTTGTTACCACTCATTTGAACCGTCTCAACGAGACGGTTCAACTGAGTGGCAACAACATATACTTATGGTGAGAAATAATGAAGATAATGAAAGTATATTATGTATTCATCTTGTACGAGTTGGTCGGTTGGCACAGTTTGTCCATGCAATAATTTGAGTTCTGCTTTGGAGGACCTTAATCAAATTTGATATACATGCTTATTGCCTCTATATTTAACCTCCCTACAACAGCCAGTTTATTTCATCCTCTTATGGCTGGCTGTTGGAGAGAGGTTGCCCTGTATTTAATCAGCAGTCCATCTGAGAGGAGGCTTTATACCAGAGACTGATTGTCACTGCCAGCCTTCATCCAGTGCCACGTTATTACCGTAATACATGTAGTGCTAAATATTCGTACACATTTTATTCTAGGACCACATACCCACAAGAATGTGTGTCCTAATGTTTACTGTCTGTTTCACTAAACCTGCCCAAATTGTATGGCTATAAATAATGCAAAAACAATATATTTTTCGATAATATTAAATTATACCAAAATTTAAGAATGGGCCTACTTTTTCTTTTTGTGAAATTTGGTCCAGTATTGATTTTATTGTGAAAAAACAATTTCCACATGTTAAATTCCCATGTCTTTGGTGATTTAACATGGGGAAAAAATTAATTTCAGAAATAGTGGACCGATTTTCAAAATATAACTTTTGTTTTCTTAGTTACGGTAGATCATTTCCAAGCTATCTAGCTAGATTTCAGAATCAATTTCCAATTTTTTTTTTTTTTCGACTGCGGCACCGTCAAGCCTTGGTTAAGGTTTTTAGTCAAGCTTGTATATGGAATACTCCTGGCCCTACACCCACCATACTTGGATAACTTAATCTTCTAGTGATGTACATCAACAACCCCGGACCTATATTTGACCTTGACCTACATTTAACCTTGAATTACTTACTTAATTCCCCTTGGTTAAGGTTTTTAGTCAACCTTGGTTAAGGTTTTTAGTCAAGCTTGTAGATGCAATACTATTACGCATATACAGACACCATACTTGGACAACCTTTTCTCATAGGGATGTACATCAATAACCCCTGATCTATATTTGACCTTGACCTACATTTCCTCTTGAATTACTTACTTAATTCCCCTTGGTTAAGGTTTTTAGTCAACCTTGGTTAAGGTTTTTAGTCAAGCTTGTAGATGCAATACTATTGCGCATACAGACACCATACTTGGATAACTTTTTCTCATAATGATGTACATCAATAACCCCTGACCTATATTTTACCTAGACCTACATTTAACCTTGAATTACTTAGTTATTTCCCCTTGGTTAAGGTTTGTACTCAAACTTGGTTTATAGTCAAGCTTATATATGGAATACTCCTTGGCCTACAGCAACCATACTTGGACAACTTCATCTCCTAGTGATGTACATCAATAATCCCTGACCTATATTTGACCTTGACCTACTTTTACCCTTGGAATACTTTGTTATTTTCCCTTGGTTAAGGTTTTTAGTCCAAGCTTGTATATGGAATACTCCTGGGCCTACAGCAACCATACTTGGAAAACTTCATCTCCTAGTGATGTACATCAATAACCCCTGACCTATATCTGACATTGACCTACATTTAACCTTGAATTACTTAGTTAATTTCCCTTGGTTAAGGTTTTTAGTCAACCTTGGTTAAGGTTTTTATGCGGGCCGCGGCCACCTTCTTTGTCAAGCTATGTGTACATCGACAACCCTCGTAGTCAAGCTATGATGTTCTCCTACAGCTCTTGTTCTTAATAAAATCAATATTTGACCAAATTTCACGACATAAAAAGTAGGCTCATTCTTAAATTTTGATACAATTTAATATTATTGAAAAAAAAATTGTTTTTGCATTGTTAATATGGCCGTACAATTTGGGCAGGTTTCGTGAAATTGACAGTAGGGATGTATAGCTGTACTGGTTTATCGTAATAACACTACATTTGGATACAATTTGTTTTCGGGATACCTCTTCATAACAAATGGTGTCCAAATATTTAGGATTGTTCCGGTACCATGATCTGTGTCGTTGTAGCCATGAGCCGAGTACCAGTATGTCCGGGGTCCCTGGCCGGCTCGGCGGCGTTTACAACAACCTGATCAACTGCTACCAGGAGTATCGCCATGACCGCGCCATGCAGCAGGTTGCACCACGGTTGCCCCGGGATACGGAGCCCGAACCTGGCGCAGCCACCGCGCCCAACCCAGGTAATACAGGTCGTGCACGTGAAACATCAGGCTGTCACGAGAGAATGGGGGCTTATGTGATTTGTGAGACCAGTGTAGCTCCTGATCAAATATGACACAGGTAGCCTGATAACGATCTATATTGCTTGTTAGAAGCATGATGGGTGTTACACTGATAGAATGGTGCAGTGCAGATCCTGACCAGATTGCAGATGCACAGGCTGATCTGGATCTGCACAGGTCACAAATTCCATAATCACAATTTCTCTAGCCACATATGCGCATGAGGACATGTGTAGTGCATGTAGATCATTATCGTGATATGGACATATGCAGTTAAAAAAACTGATCAATTATTATGCCCCCTATGCTATAGCAAGGTGGGCATATTGCATTGCTCTTGACGTTCCGTATGTCCGTCCATCCGTCCATGTACATTTACGTTGAAAAGTCAAGAAGTTTGTAAGAGTTTCTCCAGTTAGAGTCCAGTATGCCATGCGGGCATATCCATGTTTTACAAACATAATATCTCATTCTTATGCAGTTCCTGTAACATCACTTGATTCACCGAATGGTGACCAATGTAGGTCCTGATCAGATCTGTGCAGTTCTGGGACTACACTTTGCGCATCTGCACACCATATAGTCGAGTCGTGGGGACCCGAAATTTGGGTCAACCTTGCAGTATGGTATTACTAACGTTTTTTGATTGATTTTGGTAGTTTAGTGTGTCAGTAATTGGAAACCGAATGATGCCACACTATCATCATTGAGCAATTTCCAGAATTCAAGATGGCGTCCAAGATGACGGCCAGAATAGGATAAAACTAAAAATGCCCCAAATGAGCTGATTTTTAGCTCGACTATTCGAAGAATAGTGAGAGCTGATGTAGTCACCACGGCGTCAGCGTCACCGTCACGCCTTGGTTAAGGTTTTTAGTCAAGCTTGTATATGGAATACTCCTAGCCCTACACCCACCATACTTGGACAACTTCATCTCCTAGTGATGTACATCAACAACCAGTGACCTATATTTGACCATGACCTACATTTTACCTTGAATTACTTAGTTAATTCCCCTTGGTTAAGGTTTTTTAGTCAACCTTGGTTAAGGTTTTTAGTCAAGCTTGTAGATGGAATACTATTGTTCATACAGGCACCATACTTTGATAACTTTTTCTCATAGGGATGTACATCAATAACCCCTGACCTATATTTTACCTTGACCTACATTTAACCTTGAATTACTTACTTAATTCCCCTTGGTTAAGGTTTATAGTCAAGCTTGTATATGTAATACTCCTGGGCCTACAGCAACCATACTTGGACAACTTCATCTCCTAGTGATGTACATCAATAATCCCTGACCTATATTTGACCTTGACTTACTTTTACCCTTGAATTACTTGCTTAATTTCCCTTGGTTAAGGTTTTTATGCAGGCCGCGGCCACCTTGTTTGTCAACCTATGTGTACATCGACAACCCTCGCAGTCGAGCTATGCTGTTCTCCTACAGCTCTTGTTATGCAGGCCGCGGCCACCTTCTTTGTCAAGCTATGTGTACATCGACAACCTTCGTAGTCGAGCTATGCTGTTCTCTTACAGCTCTTGTTTAGGAACTGGTTGGTATCAAGTCGGAAGTAACATTTATTAAATATAAGGTGAATATACCTGCAACATTTTGTGAAATTTAAAATGGAATCCAAGATGGCCGCCAAATGTTATATTTATTTTTAACTAAATTTTGTTGTTTCTTCAATAATTTCAAAATGCAATTTGTCAGATTTTTAGCCAGGTTTTTTGAAAAAAAATCCAGGCTATTGGATTGGCGAAAGCCAGGCGGGCGGGCGGCGTCCACAATCAATGTTAAATTTTCGTGTTTGACTCCATTTCTTTGTTACTGTACCACCTAGGACCACCAAACTTTCATAATCAAGGGGTGCCCACCACATATCACTATCCAACATGGTACTTTTTTTTTAACTTCACCCATTTTTTCCGCGCAGTCGACTTAGCCATTTTCAATGTTAAGTTTTCGTGTTTTCAATGTTAAGTTTTGAAAAAAAATCCAGGCTATTGGATGGGCGGGCGGGCGGGCGGCGGGTGGGCGGGCGGCGTCCACAATCAATGTTAAGTTTTCGTGTTTGAGTCCATTTCTTTGTTACTGTACCACCTAGGACCACCAAACTTTCACAGCTTCATAATCAAGGGGTGCCCACCACATATCACTATCCAACATGTTACTTTTTTTTTAACTTCACCCATTTTTTCCGCGTAGTCGACTTAGCCATTTTCAATGTTAAGTTTTCGCGTTTACAATGTTAAGTTTTCGTGTTTAAGTCCATTTCTTTGGTACTGTACCACCTAGGACCACCAAACTTTCACAGCTTCATAATCAAGGGGTACCCACCACATATCACTATCCAACATGTTACTTTTTTTAGCCAGGTTTTTTGAAAAAAAATCCAGGCTATTGGATTGGCGAAAGCCGGGCGGCGGGCGGGCGGCGTCCACAATCAATGTTAAGTTTTCGTGTTTGAGTCCATTTCTTTGTTACTGTACCACCTAGGACCACCAAACTTTCACAGCTTAATAATCAAGGGGTGCCCACCACATATCACTATCCAACATGTTATTTTTTTTTTTTTTGGACCCATTTTTTCCGCGTAGTCGACTTGGCCATTTTCAATGTTACGTTTTCGCGTTTACAATGTTAAGTTTTCGTGTTTAAGTCCATTTCTTTGGTACTGTACCACCTAGGACCACCAAACTTTCACAGCTTCATAATCAAGGGGTGCCCACCACATATCACTATCCAACATGTTACTTTTTTTTTTAACTTCACCCATTTTTTCCGCGCAGTCGACTTAGCCATTTTCAATGTTAAGTTTTCGCGTTTCAGTACAATGTTATGTTTTCTTGTTTAAGTCCATTTCTTTGGTACTGCACCACCTAGGACCACCAAACTTTCACAGCTTCATAACCAAGGGGTGCCTACCACATACAACTATCCAACATGTGACCATTTTTTTACCTTCACCTATTATTTCTACGTAATTGACTTAGCCATTTTCGACGTTAACTTTTTAACGTACGTCTGGTTAAAGTTTTTTGGTTAAAACTTTTTCGTTATACTATATCTCTGCAACTGCTTCACCCATTACCTTGAAACTTCACATGGGTGTTTATCATCATCCATATTTTCATTCTAACCCCCAACCGTGCGGCCCCTGTGCCCAAGGTCAAATTACTTTGAATTTTTTTGTTAAAGTTTTTTCGTGTACTATATCTCTACAACTGCTTCACCCAATACCTTGATACTTCACATGGTGTTTTTTCATCATTGTCGCACCTGCTGCGGAAAAGCGCTATCCTGTGCCCAATGTCAAGGTCAAATTACTTTGAATTTTTTTGTTAAAGTTTTTCGTGTACTATATCTCTGCAAACTGCTTCACCAAATACCTTGATACTTCAGGTGGTGTTTATCATCATTGTCGCACCTGCTTGTGGAAAGCGCGATCCTGTGCCCAATGTCAAGTCAAATTACTTTGAATTTTTTATTCTTATAGTTTTTTCGTTGTACTATTTCTCTGCAACTGCTTCACCAATACCTTGATACTTCACATGGGTGTTTATCATCATTGTCGCACTGCTTGCGGAAAGCGCGATCCTGTGCCCAATGTCAAGGTCAAATTACTTTGAATTTTTTTTCTTATAGTTTTTTCGTGTACTATATCTCTGCAACTGCTTCACCCAATACCTTGATACTTCACATGGGTGTTTATCATCATTGTCGCACCTGCTTGCGGAAAGCGCGATCCTGTGCCCAATGTCAAGGTCAAATTACTTTGGAATTTTTTTCTTGTTAAAGTTTTTTTTTCTCGTACTATATCTCTGCAACTGCTTCACACCCTTGATAATCACATGGGTTGTTTATCATATTGTCGCACCTGCTTGCGGAAAGCGCGATCCTGTGGGCCAATCAAGGTCATTACTTTGAATTTTTTTGTTATTTTTTTTTGTGTACTATACTCTTGCAATGCTTCACCCATCCTTATATTCACCGGGGTGTTTATCTTCATTGTTGCACGCTTGCGGAAAAAGCGCATCCTGTGCCCAGTGTCAAGGTCAAATTACTTTGAATTTTTTTTGTTAAAGTTTTTTTGTGTACTATATCTCTGCAACTGCTTTACCCAATACCTTGATACTTCACATGGGTGTTTATCATCATTGTCGCACCTGCTTGCGGAAAGCGCGATCCTAGTGCCCAATGTCAAGGTCAAATTACTTTGAATTTTTTGTTAAACTTTTTTTGTGTACTATATCTCTGCAACTGCTTCACCCAATACCTTGATACTTCACCATGGGTGTTTATCATCATTGTCGCACCTGCTTGCGGAAAGCGCGATCCTGTGCCCTATGTCAAGTTCAAATTACTTTGAATTTTTTTGTTAAAGTTTTTTCGTGTACTATATCTCTGCAACTGCTTCACCCAATACCTTGATACTTCACATGGGTGTTTTATCATCATTGTCACACCTGCTTGCGGAAAACGCGATATCGTCGGCATTTTGGCATACGTCCGTCCGTTCGTCCGTGTGTCCGGTTAAAGTTTTTTGGTTAAAGTTTTTCCATCTACTATATCTATTTTTTTAGTGTCCATGCCTCGCCCCAAGGCGCGACATGCAGGCCACGGCCATCTAGTCTACAAAAAGTGGGTATAATTATGTTATCCAAGTGTCTATGCTTGGAAAAAACCTGGCCTTCGTGGCTTTGCCTCGTTTTTAACTTGACCCATTTTTTCCGCGCAGTCGACTTAGCCATTTTCAATGTTAAGTTTTCGCGTTTTCAATGTTAAGTTTTCGTGTTTAAGTCCATTTCTTCGGTACTGTACCACCTAGGACCACCAAACTTTCACAGCTTCATAACCAAGGGGTACCTACCACATACAACTATCCAACATGTGACCATTGTTTTACCTTCACCTATTATTTCTACGTAATTGACTTAGCCATTTTCAACGTTAACTTTTTAGCGTACGTCTGGTTAAATTTTTTGGTTAAAACTTTTTTGTTATACTACATCTCTCCAACTGCTTCGCCCATTACCTTGGAACTTCACATGGGTGTTTATCATCGTCCATATTTTTATTAGCCAGGTTTTTTGAAAAAAAATCCAGGCTATTGGATTGGCGAAAGCCGGGCGGGCGGGCGGCGGGCGGCGGGCGGGCGGCGGGCGGCGTCCACAATCAATGTTAAGTTTTCGTGTTTGAGTCCATTTCTTTGTTACTGTATCACCTAGGACCACCAAACTTTCACAGCTTCATAATCAAGGGGTGCCCACCACATATCACTATCCAACATGTTACTTTTTTTTTAACTTCACCCATTTTTTCCGCGTAGTCGACTTAGCCATTTTCAATGTTAAGTTTTCGCGTTTACAATGTTAAGTTTTCGTGTTTAAGTCCATTTCTTTGGTACTGTACCACCTAGGACCACCAAACTTTCACAGCTTCATAATCAAGGGGTACCCACCACATACAACTATCCAACATGTTACTTTTTTTTTTAACTTCACCCATTTTTTCCGCGCAGTCGACTTAGCCATTTTCAATGTTAAGTTTTCGCGTTTACAATGTTACTAAGTTTTCGTGTTTAAGTCATTTCTTTGGTACTGTACCACCTAGGACCACCAAACTTTCACAGCTTCATAACCAAGGGGTGCCTACCACATACAACTATCCAACATGTGACCATTTTTTTACCTTCACCTATTATTTCTACGTAATTGACTTAGCCATTTTCAACGTTAACTTTTTAACGTTCGTCTGGTTAGAGTTTTTTGGTTAAAACTTTTTCGTTATACTATATCTCTGCAACTGCTTCGCCCATTACCTTGAAACTTCACATGGGTGTTTATCATCATACATATTTTCATTCTAACCCCCAACCGTGCGGCCCCTGTGCCCAATGTCAAGGTCAAATTACTTTGAATTTTTTTGTTAAAGTTTTTTCGTGTACTATGTCTCTGCAACTGCTTCACCCAATACCTTGATACTTCACATGGGTGTTTATCATCATTTTCGCACCTGCTTGCGGAAAGCGCGATCCTGTGCCCAATGTCAAGGTCAAATTACTTTGAATTTTTTTGTTAAAGTTTTTTCGTGTACTATATCTCTGCAACTGCTTCACCCAATACCTTGATACTTCACATGGGTGTTTATCATCATTGTCGCACCTGCTTGAGGAAAGCGCGATCCTGTGCCCAATGTCAAGGTCAAATTACTTTGAATTTTTTTCTTATAGTTTTTTCGTGTACTATATCTCTGCAACTGCTTCACCCAATACCTTGATACTTCACATGGGTGTTTATCATCATTGTCGCACCTGCTTGCGGAAAGCGCGATCCTGTGCCCAATGTCAAGGTCAAATTACTTTGAATTTTTTTGTTAAAGTTTTTTTGTGTACTATATCTCTGCAACTGCTTCACCCAATACCTTGATACTTCACATGGTGTTTATCATCATTGTCGCACCTGCTTGCGGAAAGCGCGATCCTGTGCCCCAATGTCAAGGTCAAATTACTTTCAATTTTTTTGTTAAAGTTTTTTTTCGTTGTACTATGTCTCTGCAACTGCTTCACCCAATACCTTGATACTTCACATGGGTGTCATCATTGTCGCACCTGCTTGCGAAAGCGCGATACTGTGCCCAATGTCAAGGTCAAATTACTTTGAATTTTTTTGTTAAAGTTTTTTTAGTGTACTATATCTCTGCAACTGCTTCACCCAATACCTTGATACTTCACATGGGTGATATCATATTGTCGCACCTGGCTTGCGGAAAGCGCGATCCTGTGCCCTATGTCAAGTTCAAATTACTTTGAATTTTTTTTTTTAAAGTTTTTTTGTGTACTATATCTCTGCAACTGCTTCTTCACCCAATACCTGATATTCACATGGGTGTTTATCATTATTGTCACACCTGCTTGCGGAAAGCGCGATATCGTCGGCATTTTGGCATACGTCCTCCGTTCGTCCGTGTGTCCGTTAAAGTTTTTTGGTTAAAGTTTTTCCATCTACTATATCTATTTTTTTAGTGTCCATGCCTCGCCCCAAGGCGCGACATGCAGGCCCCACGGCCATCAGTCTACAAAAAGTGGGTATAATTATGTTATCCAAGTGTCTATGCTTGGAAAAAACCTGGCCTTCGTGGCTTTGCCTCGTTTCTTGTTCTAACCCCCAACCGTGCGGCCCCTGTGCGCAATGTCAAGGTCAAATTACTTTGAATTTATTTGTTAAAGTTTTTTCGTGTACTGATATCTCTGCAACTGCTTCACCCATTACCTTGATACTTCACATGGGTGTTTATCATCATTTGTCGCACCCGCTTGCGGAAAGCGCGATATACGTCGGCATTTTGGCGTCCGTATCCGTCCGTACGTCGTGTGTCCGTGGTTAGATTGTTTTTTCGTTTAAACTTTTTTTTCCATTCTACTATATCTATATTTTTTTAGTGTCCATGCTCACCCCAAGGCGCGACAATGCAGGTCACGGCCATCTAGTCTACAAAAAGAAAAAAGGGTATAATTATGTTATCCAAGTGTCCATGCTGTTAAAAAAGGACTGGCCTTCGTGGCTTTGCTCGTTTCTTGTTTTACCTTCACCTATTATTTCTACGTAATTGACATTTTCAACGTTAACTTTTTAACGTACGTCTGGTTAGAGTTATTTGGTTAAAACTTTTTCGTTATACTATATCTCTGCAACTGCTTCGCCCATTACCTTGAAACTTCACATGGGTGTTTATCATCATCCATATTTTCATTCTAACCCCCAACCGTGCGGCCCCTATGCCCAATGTCAAGGTCAAATTACTTTGAATTTTTTTGTTAAAGTTTTTTCGTGTACTATTTCTCTGCAACTGCTTCACCCAATACCTTGATACTTCACATGGGTGTTTATCATCATTGTCACACCTGCTTGCGGAAAGCGCGATATCGTCGGCATTTTGGCATACGTCCGTCCGTTCGTGTCCGTGTGTCCGGTTAAAGTTTTTTGGTTAAAGTTTTTCCATCGACTATATCTATTTTTTTAGTGTCCATGCCTCGCCCCAAGGCGCGATATGCAGGCCACGGCCATCTAGTCTACAAAAAGTGGGTATAATTATGTTATCCAAGTGTCTATGCTTGGAAAAAACCTGGCCTTCGTGGCTTTGCCTCGTTTTTAACTTGACCCATTTTTTCCGCGCAGTCGACTTAGCCATTTTCAATGTTAAGTTTTCGCGTTTTCAATGTTAAGTTTTCGTGTTTAAGTCCATTTCTTTGGTACTGTACCACCTAGGACCACCAAACTTTCACAGCTTCATAACCAAGGGGTGCCTACCACATACAACTATCCAACATGTGACCATTGTTTTACCTTCACCTATTATTTCTACGTAATTGACTTAGCCATTTTCAACGTTAACTTTTTAGCGTACGTCTGGTTAAATTTTTTGGTTAAAACTTTTTTGTTATACTACATCTCTCCAACTGCTTCGCCCATTACCTTGGAACTTCACATGGGTGTTTATCATCGTCCATATTTTTATTCTAACCCCCAACCGTGCGGCCCCTGTGCGCAATGTCAAGGTCAAATTACTTTGAATTTATTTGTTAAAATTTTTTCGTGTACTATATCTCTGCAACTGCTTCACCCATTACCTTGATACTTCACATGGGTGTTTATCATCATTGTCGCACCCGCTTGCAGAAAGCGCGATATCGTCGGCATTTTGGCGTCCGTCCGTCCGTACGTCCGTGTGTCCGGTTAAAGTTTTTTCGTTAAACTTTTTCCATCTACTATATCTATTTTTTTAGTGTCCATGCCTCACCCCAAGGCGCGACAATGCAGGTCACGGCCATCTAGTCTACAAAAAGTGGGTATAATTATGTTATCCAAGTGTCCATGCTTGGAAAAAACCTGGCCTTCGTGGCTTTGCCTCGTTTCTTGTTTTACCTTCACCTATTATTTCTACGTAATTGACATTTTCAACGTTAACTTTTTAACGTACGTCTGGTTAGAGTTATTTGGTTAAAACTTTTTCGTTATACTATATCTCTGCAACTGCTTCGCCCATTACCTTGAAACTTCACATGGGTGTTTATCATCATCCATATTTTCATTCTAACCCCCAACCGTGCGGCCCCTATGCCCAATGTCAAGGTCAAATTACTTTGAATTTTTTTGTTAAAGTTTTTTCGTGTACTATTTCTCTGCAACTGCTTCACCCAATACCTTGATACTTCACATGGGTGTTTATCATCATTGTCGCACCCGCTTGCAGAAAGCGCGATATCGTCGGCATTTTGGCGTCCGTACGTCCGTGTGTCTGGTTAAAGTTTTTTCATTAAAGTTTTATCTATTTTTTTAGTTTTTAGTGTCCATGCCTCGCCCCAAGGTGCGACTTGCAGGCCACGGCCATCTAGTCTACAAAAAGTGGGTATAATTATGTTATCCAAGTGTCCATGCTTGGAAAAAACCTGGCCTTCGTGGCTTTGCCTCGTTTCTTGTTTTTTCTCATTTTCTCAAATGAAAATCATGTGAATCATTAAAACACAAGTCTACAAACCAAAAATGTTTATACATGGACCGCCGGACCTTGCACCATTTGCAAAATTGCAGGTTATGTGCTGTATGGAAAATAGTACACTTATGAGTGGGATCTATCATTTTTGCTGAAAAACCAAACGTTACATCAGTGAATGAAAGGCAAACAGTGTATGTCAAGAGCAGTCAGACTACGCGGATGTGCGGACTTATCTGGGTATACGCTGGTCGCATTAGTGGGCCACCGGATGAAAAAAAGTGCCATAAGACATTGGTCAGCATAACCCCAGATGAGCCTGGATGCAGAGTCTGACCAGGATCCACGCTGGTCGCTATTCAGTCAATCCAACATTGTTCACGTTCCTGTGTAACATTTTCTGATCAATGTGTTGAGCATAATAACACAACTATTATCAGGATGTACATTGGTCACAAATGTCTCTTCTCAGCCGGCGGCCCAACTATCGAATGATTGAGGCTAGTCGAGGGCCCAGTTATATAATACATACAGATACGTTTACATGTGGACAACGGTCTATTAAACATTGGTTGGCTTAACATTGTCACCTGACCAGCTGGTGCGTTGGGTTCATTGGTCATTTGGCATAAGGTCGTAACTCAAAATCGCCAAATAATCTCAGCGCAACACAGTCGTAACTCAAATTACATGTGCAACGTATTTGTGCTGCATTTTATAAAGAATTGTGGTGGATCTATAGTGCAATTTTGAACTATAAATAATTGTGGACTTGTATTTAGTAAAAAAATGATATTACATAGTACATAAAAAAAATTGTTTAAACATTTAAAAACAATTGCAAGTTTGGAAAAAAAATATAATCTCGGAATGCAAAAACAAATTCAGTGCAATACAGTCGTAACTCCAGTTATTTGTACAACAGTTTTGCGCTGCATTTTATACAATAGTATTGTAGCTCCACAATGATATTTTGATATGTAAATAAGGATCAAGTTGTAGTTTATCAGAAAATAATATTACATTTAAAAATTGACATTTTATTATTAAAAAATATCAGATTGAAAATAATGTTTAACGGACAAAAGCGCCATATGTTTGGATATTTTTTTTCTTGGCATTTTCCGTTTTATTTTACATTAAATAAACATGACACCATGAGCACATGTAATATAAATTACATGTAATTTCAATATTTAATGCTAAAAATGATTAATGCATGCTTCATATAGCTGTAGCATTTAAAAATACTTATAAAATTAAACAATGTTTCACTGACGAAGCCAAATAAGTTCAGCCAAAAGATATTTTTTTTTTTATTTTATTTAATTGTTCAAAATACATTGCAAATAATGGGAGAAAAAAGTGGTACTGTATATAGTTGAAAATAAGGTTAGGAGGAAAATAGCCCCGGGCGGGCGGTGGGCGGGCGGGCGGGCGGGCGGGCGGGCGGGCGGCGGGCGGGCGGCGTCCACAATCAATGTTAATAAGTTTTCGTGTTTGAGAGTCCATTTCTTTGTTACTGTACCACCTAGGACCACCAAACTTTCACAGCTTCATAATCAAGGGGTGCCCACCACATATCACTATCCAACATGTTACTTTTTGTCGCGCCTGCTTTAGCAGAGGCGCGACTATAGTCGTCGTATTTTCCGTCGTCGTCCGCGTCGACCGCGTCGTCCGCGTCGTCCGCGTCGTCGTCCGCGTCGTCGTCCGCGTCGTCGTCCGCGTCGTCCGGTTTTTTTGTAAGGCAAATGCGTTAAAGTTATTGTTTTTTCACAATATCTCTTTAACCCCTTGCCAGACATTGATAATATTTTACATCAATGTTTGTCTACGGATGATGCTTCATTACGCACACACCCACATCCAAATTATCAAGGTCAAGGTCATTTATTTACTTGTAATGTTCACCGGTTTTGTAACAGAAATGCGTTAAAGTTATTGTTTTTTTCACAATATCTCTTTAACCCCTTGTTAGACTTTGATAATATTTCACATCAATGTTTGTCTAGGGATGATGCTTCATTACGCACACCCCCACATCCAAATTATCAAGGTCAAGGTCATTTATTTACTTGTAATGTTCACCGATTTTGTAACAGAAATGCGTTAAAGTTATTGTTTTTTTCACAATATCTCTTTAACCCCTTGTTAGACTTTGATAATATTTCACATCAATGTTTGTCTAGGGATGATGCTTCATTACGCACACCCCCACATCCAAATTCTCAAGGTCAAGGTCATTTATTTCCTTGTAATTGTTCACTGGTTTTGTAACAGAAATGCGTTAAAGTTATTGTTTTTTTCACAATATCTCTTTAACCCCTTGTCAGACTTTGATAATATTTCACATCAATGTTTGTCTAGGGATGATGCTTCATTACGCACACCCCCACATCCAAATTCTCAAGGTCAAGGTCATTTATTTACTTTTAATGTTCACCAGTTTTGTAACAGAAATGCGTTAAAGTTTTTGTTTTTTCACAATATCTCTTTAACCCCTTGCCACACTTTGATAATATTTCACATCAATGTTTGTCTAGGGATGATGCTTCATTACGCACACCTCCACATCCAAATTCTGAAGGTCACGGTCATTTGTAACAGAAATGCGTTAAAGTTATTGTTTTTTCACAATATCTTTAATCCCTTGCCAGACTTTGATAATATTTCACATCAATGTTTGTCTACGAATGATGCTTCATTACGCACACCCCCACATCCAAATTCTCAAGGTCAAGGTCATTTATTTACTTTTAATGTTCACCGGTTTTGTAACAGAATTGCGTTAAAGTTATTGTTTTTTCACAATATCTCTTTAACCCCTTGCCACACTTTGATAATATTTCACATCAATGTTTGTCTAGGGATGATGTGTAATGAACATCCAAATTGTGAAGTTAACTTACTTAGTTAATTCCCCTTGGTTAAGGTTTTTAGTCAAGCTTGTACATGGAATACTATTGTGCATACGAACACCATACTTAGACAACCTTTTCTCATAGCGATGTACATCAATAACCCCTGATCTATATTTGACCTTGACCTACATTTCCTCTTGAATTACTTACTTAATTCTCCTTGGTTAAGGTTTTTAGTCAAGCTTGTAGATGCAATACTCCTGGCCCTACACTAACCATAATTGGACAACTTCATCTCCTAGTGATGTACATCAATAATCCCTGACCTATATTTGACCTTGACCTACTTTTATCCTTGGATTACTTTCTTATTTCCCCTTGGTTAAGGTTTTTAGTCAAGCTTGTATATGGAATATTCCTGGGCCTACAGCAACCATACTTGGAAAACTTCATCTCCTAGTGATGTACATCAATAACCCCTGACCTATATCTAACATTGACCTATATTTAACCTTGAATTACTTACTTAATTTCCCTTGGTTAAGGTTTTTAGTCAACCTTGGTTAAGGTTTTTATGCAGGCCGCGGCCACCTTGTTTGTCAAGCTATGTGTACATCGACAACCCTCGTAGTCGAACTATGCTGTTCTCCTACAGCTCTTGTTGTTCAAATTGTCACATTCAATTCCGTGACTTGTTTCTAATCTCAGATAGTATTATGTTAGTGTGTGTATCTTATAATAGATACTTTCAATTCAATTGGAGGAGACTGTCACATTGCAAGTAAAAAAAAAAATAAACACCTAATTGCGTCACCGGTAGGTGTGATTTCACTGGCTGTGGCAGCACTGACAGTTTCCTGCCGAAGATTTAGGAGCACTTGTGCTGAGCATACGATAGAATTGTCATATTTTCTAATACATCTTTACTTATAGAGATCAGACATTCATGAATGAATTAAGTCACTTAAACATGATTGAAATAGTCAGCATAGTTTGTTTCAGATCAATATTTTATGATTTCACAGCCTATTTTGCTTTTAAAGGTTCATGTTTTCGTCATACCTGTTGAGTGATAAACATAAGACAGTCATTATTATAATATCAAAGCATATATTATATGGTCATAAATGGTGTTGTAAACATAAGAATGCAATGTTGCAGAGTACCTGAATTATGTTAGTAGTTTGGAGTGGAAGTCTAAAATTATTAGACTATGTATGTGCCAGCGGCTTTATCATGGTCTTACAAAACAGCTAATTCAGTGTCATAGAATTGGTGACTGATGGCGTCATGAAAACCATTGTTAATTCAAACATGACACATGTTACACATGATGCAGACCACATGCATAGGTATTACCAGATACATACTCCCTTACTTTCTAAAATCTATTATGTTTCATAATTGTATCCCCCGGACTCCGTCGGGGGATACTATGGATTTGACAGCGCGCCGCGTCCGCGTCCGCGTTCCGCATCCGCGGTCCGCGTCCACCGCAGACACTTCTTGTCTGGAGCATAACTCGAACACCCTTTGGAATATTTTCATGAAACTTCACACATGCATAGACCACGACCCGAAGGTGTGTCGCGCACAAGAATGACAACTCTTGCATAGCTAATTTTTGAGTTATCTCCCTTTTTTGTTTCTCGCACTGATTTCGTGTCCGGAGCATAACTCCACCACCCTTTCGAATATTTTCATGAAACTTCACACATGCATAGACCACGACCCGAAGGTGTGTCGCGCACAAGAATGACAACTCTTGCATAGCTAATTTTTTAGTTATCTCCCTTTTTTCGCGCACTGATTGACCATAACTCGACCACCCTTTGGAATATTTTTATGAAACTTAACACATTCAATTAGACCACGAACCGAAGGTGTGTCGTGCACAAGAATGACAACTCTTGCATAGCTAATTTTTTAGTTATCTCCCTTTTTTGTTTTCGCTCACTGATTTCCTGTCCGGAGCATAACTCGACCACCCTTTGGAATATTTTCATGAAACTTCACACATGCATAGACCCGACGACCCGGAGGTGTGTCGCGCACAAGAATGACAACTCTTGCATAGCTAATTTTTCACTTATCTCCCTTTTTTTGTTTTGCGCACTCTACAAACTGGACAATAATGCATGAAGACCTGTTTTCTCGTCTGCTCTGTATACCTTTTCTCGTGTGCTCTGTACACCTTACCTGTAGAGAGAACAATAGAAACTGGGAGAACCATGTGCTAAGCATGGGCTAGCATGTGCAGATGTCCAGTGCTTGACCACTGCTGACCAGATAATTTATACAGGTAAATTACTACATTGGGTACTGTGTTGAAAATATTGTGGCATTATGTGGACCTGTGCAGATATATGTAGATAAATATAGGTCTATTAAAAAAAAATCTAGCTCTCCAATATGCAAAGCAATCTTATTTTTTAAACTTTTTTTTTTTCATTTTTTTTTCTTCTTTTTTTTCCTTTTTTTTTTCATTTTTTTTTTCAAATTATTTTTCAATTTGACTGAAAATAAATCTGGGCTCCAGTAGCAAGCATTATTATTTTTAAACTTTTTTTTTCCATTTTTTTTTTTTCATTTTTTTTTTTATTTTTTTTTTTCAAATTATTTTTCAATTTTTGTCCAGTAGCATAAGGTCGTAAGTGCTATATACAGACTATTCACCTGTGCATGTGCTAGCATGTGCAACTGACCACTGACCACTTACAGGTAATTTATACAGGTAAATGATTATATTACATTTCCGTAAACTGTGTTGAAAATATTGTGGCATTATGTGGACCTGTGCAGATATATGTAGATAAATATAGGACTATTAAAAAATATTCTGGGCTCCAGTAGCAAGCATTATTATTTTTAATTTTTAAACTTTTTTTCCATTTTATTTTTTCATTTTTTTTTTCAAATTCTTTTTCAATTTTTGTCTAGTAGCATAAGGTCGTAAGTGCTATATACAGACTATTATCATATAATAAAACAATTATTGACTAGTGAGCCATAGAAATATAATCTGATATTCTATGGTTCACTAGTCAATAATTGTATAATATGTTCGGGCCAGTGAAAATTGCTTTCGGGCCCAGGCTCGAGGTCAAGGCGGGACAAGGCGAGGCATCTGATTCCGCGGAATTCTTGTTTACTTATCTCCCTTTGTTGTTTCGTGCTCTGATTTTGTATCCAGAGCATAACTCGAACACGCATATACGCATTGCTCTAATGGTCCTCTACCGCCCTGTGCCAAATCCACGTTCGTTCTGCCCCCGTCAAGCCCAGGGTCAAGGTCACATACTTAGTGCTTCAAAAACATTAACGCTTGGGTAAATATCTTATACTTTCTGTTTTCTTTCATGGATCATGGATCATCTTCATATTTCATATACGCATTGCTCTAATGGTCCTCAACCACCCGCCCGTGCCAAATCCACGTTCGTCCTGCCCCACCAATCCCAGGGTCAAGGTCACATACTTGGTGCTTCAAAAACTTTAACGCTCAGGTAAATAATCTTATAATTTTTATTTCCATTCACGGATCAACTTCATATTTCATATACGCGTTGCTCTAATGGTCGTCTACCGCCCTGTACCAAATCCACGTTCGTCCTGCCCCCGCCAATCCCATAGGGTCAAGGTCACATACTTGGTGCTTCAAAAACTTTAATGCTCAGGTAAATATCTTATAATTTTTTTCTTTCCATTCACGGATCAACTTCATATTTATATATGCGTTGCTCTAATGGTCCTCTACCGCCCTGTGCCAAATCCACGTTCGTCCCGCCCCCGCCAAGCCCAGGGTTTAACATCATATACTTAGTGCTTCAAAACTTAACGCTCAGGTAAACATCTTATAATTTCTGTTTTCTTTCACGGATCAGCTTCATATTTCATATATGCATTGCTCTAATGGTCCTCTACCGCCCTGTGCCAAATCCCTGTGTCAAGGTCACATACTTGGTGCTTCAAAAACTTTAACGCTCAGGTAAAAGAAAATTTTGACTTGCAATTTGGCCTCATTTATTATCAAAGCGATATGTGGGACATCCGTGTTCTATGAACACATTTTCTAGTTTATTAAACTTCACACATGCATAGAAGACGACCCAAAGGTGTGTCGCACGTAAGAATGACAACTCTTGCATCGTTAATTTCTTAGTTATCTCCCTTTGTTGTTTCGTGCACTGATTTCGTGTCTGGAGCATAACTCGAACACCCTTTGGAATATTTTCATGAAACTTCACACATGCATAGACCACGACCCTAAAGGTGTGTCCCGCAAGAATGACAACTCTTGCATCACTAATTCTTTAGTTATCTCCTTTTGTTTTTCCGTCACTGATTTTGTCTCCGGAGCATAACTCGAACACCCTTTTTTCAAACTACTTGTGTATCTGGGGAGGGGGATACACATGCGCTTGTCGACAAGCGTCCATTTCTAGTTAATGTAGTTAACTATGTCTTTCTCAAAACGTGTTTTCATATAATTTACTGTTTATATTGTTTTATTAGATACTTTATACTAATCTATAATTTCTAGTGACAGAAATCATGGAAATATATCTTCAATACACAATAATGTAAAAATGATTATATAATTTCATTCCAATATTCAAGGCTAAACATGGTTATGTGGAATATCCATGTGTCGTCTTAATACGAGTTAAAAGCGAGAAAGCCAAATAATTTCTGACGTAACTCGAGTTAAAATTGTATTTTTCCAAAACTAATCCGCAATTTATAAGCTTGGATAATGCATGAATTTTTATAAATTGCTATGATTATGGTTAAAAGCACTAGGTATCAGATATGCACAGAAAACAGATCCGTAAAAAATTATTATCAAATGATAGGGTGTGATTGGTAAACGTTATATGCAGAACATGACACGAAAAACAACACAAATTATTGAGTATCTGAAACATCATCCGAGACACAGTACCTTTAATAACTGTACATATTATTACTGATGATGGGTGTCTGTTAACCTCAAGAATGGCTCAATATAATTAAAATAGTTTGTCAGTAGTTTCAAGTTGAAATAAAAAAATACTTTTGATTTCAATAAACTGTTTCAAGATAAACGGCCTATTATCAATTATTTTTTACCATATCTTTATGACAATTAAAGATGTAAATATAGGTCAAGGTCATGACCCTAATGATAATGTAATTATGTAAAGTGTATATCTGCAGTGCATAAATAAGCAGTACTAGTTGCATCTGTGTATGTATCATGGATATTAGTGTGAAAAGCTTTAAATTCAGATATGTACACTACACATGCTTTATGAGTTAAAAAAGCTGATCACTGAAGGTCAAGGTCATGACCTTGATGATAATAACATGTTATGCTCAGAAAAGAAAATACATCAAGGATATTTTCATTTATTGCAAGGAAATTGCTGAAATTGAAATCAAAATATCAAGTTTTACAACATATTTTTAAAAATTGATTCCGAGTTACGACAGTATTGCGCTGAACTATTTCACTTTTTTATTATCTGATTTTTATTTTCATCAGGTTATTTATTTTTCATGTCTGTTATTACAGGACATAAGTGAAAATGGTGAAACTGAGTGTAATTGTTAGTTTTAGGAACATTTTACAAAAAGTGAGTTACGACCGTATTGCGCTGAACCCTCGATATGCTATAATTGACGATTATGGAAGCATGCGCAAAGGCACAAAATCACCGATTCTGCATAAACTTGCAGTTTGGACAGACGAAACAAGTGCACCAGATGTGCAGGTTATAGACGGAAATGAAATTATGTATCAAATATCTTGGCCGAAGATGGGTACAGTCAAACATCTACATCAAAATTTCATAAGGGCCGTCGAAAAGGGTCATCGCGTTATAGTGGTGTTTGACAGATACATAGAGGGGTCTATAAAGACACACGAGTGACTATAAGGTAACACAGACTCATACGTCCATGAACCAATTACGACACACCATATACATGAGTAAGAGGGACACTCCAATAATCAAGACATTACCACCGACAGACTATGCACTGAAATAGCACATAAAACAGGCTCACTTGCAAACCATGATCTGGAAAGCAGCAGATCAACTGGAACCGCCCAATGTCGACATATCATTGTATGGCTGGGTTGTTACCAATGAAGTGCCCATTTCATCCACCTGCTCATGCCACGGAGCAGCGGTGTTTTGTCCTTCATTTGGTAAGTACATGTCATTGGAGAGCTGCAGCAATGCTCACAAAAAGCCTCGGATAGTGAAAACGAGGATGACACCAGTAATGCATGCGATCGATGGGAATGTGTGTATATCACAAGTGTCATTTACATCGTGTGGATTTTATTTTTGTTTGATTAGAAAAGTTTTTAAGTGACAGAAGTGAAGCAACAAAAACTCCACACGGCAAATATTGAAACTGATACATACATTAGCCGTTGAACATGCAAATACAAATGAGTTAAACTACAATAAGCAACAAAATACCCATTCAAGATACTAACAAATTAGCGAGGAAACTTTAAACAACGCGGCACAAACATGCACTCCGCGATCCATGATAATCTCCAGCCGAACACGGCTAGCAAACTTACCAAGGTTAAGAAATGCAAAATAATCACCGAATACGGCAACCAGAAATATATAACATGTGCGATTTTATTGCACGTGTCCAGTTCTGTCACAGACGCAATTTTATCATAGTAGGGGCACCGGGGGCACAATTAACTCTTTGCATGCTGGGAAACTTGTGGGCTATAAATAGTTCAAAACTAGCGGACAAAAATTCATCATATTTTCTTTTTTTTCTCCTTGTGAATATCATGAATATGTCTTTGAATTTCATTAGAATTGAGTCCTGAGGACTCAATTCTAATGAAATTCCAAGACATATTTACAGAGAGAAATAAAACATATAGTCCTAATTTGTTTGGCGGATATTTTCGCCGCTAGCATGCAAAGAGTTAATACCTAAGAGGCAAACTGTGCGAATTGTCGAAACGATATGCATAAACCCACAAAGGATCGGGAAAAAATAATATCACAGAAAGAAAGCAATGTGTAAATAGAGGACAAGATACTAAGAAACCCAAAGAACAACCGACGCAATACATAATGATAAACACATTATACGTGCACATATGTGGTCGAGCAACTTCGGTGATGTGAGTTTAAAATTACAAGACAAAGTCATCTGATTCTCAGCTCGGTTTTATTATATTTGTTCATTTGTAAATGAAGCAATTGCCTTCTGTTGCTAGTGGTGAGTTTTGGGTGGAGGTGGTATGAGTTGTGATGCTAAAATTATTTAATATGATATCGGAATACAACTATATGGAACTACATGTATATAATACAAGTGAAGGTGAAAATTAAAATGTGATATATACTATCATATGTTTCACATTTTCACAGAATGTCACCTTAAAATGATTTTAATACATTTGTATAAACTACTCCGTTTAAGATTTATACTTGAAGCATGCTGACGGCCATCTTGGACGCCATCTTGAATTGAGACAAACGACTGGAATAATATTTTCGCGCTGTTTTAATAGTTTTGTTTAATTGCGAACGTAGTTCGATGAAATTCCGTAATCCATTTGCCTAGTTAAATCAATTTAAATTGTATCCAACTTTTGGTGGCCATCTTGGATTTTATCCAAATACCATACAAAGTTGAAATTTAATTTATTCTATTTTTGCTATGTTATCTGAAATTGAATCGCGAATATTTTCTTTGAAAATCAGCTTTTATTGACCAATATAAGATGTCCTATTTTGGCCGCCATCTTGGACACCATCTTGTATTCTGAAAATTTCTCAAAGATGTCAGCGTGGCATCATTCAGTTTCTGATTACGCACATCATGAACTAACAAAATCAATGAAAAAACGTTAGTAGTACCATACTGCAAGGTTCACCCTAAATTCGACTCGACTAATAAAGAAGATATATACCAAATATCAAATCTCCATCTATTTCGGTATAAAAGTTTTACTTTGTAAAAGATTACATGATGGATGGACGTACGTGCTAATGGACACCCGTGACAAAAACAACATACTCATTATTTTTTCAAAAAGTGTATATTTATAACCTCCATAATTGATTTCACACAAGTCTGTGATATATCTGCTGCTTTTTCTGTCGTCGCCTGCGTCGTCGTCCGAAATATCAAAACGTTTGTGCAAGCTTCGTCATCATCGTATAACAATAATATTACTTGATGGATTGCTTCAATGTTTGGACACTTGATACATGTGAGCATTTGGAACACGCTCATGCTGCCATTAACATGACCATGACTTTTTTTATCTTCACATTTTTGCAGAAACACTTTGCCATTTTTTTGCGTCAAAAAGTTTGTTTAAGTTTCTTCATCATCGTATAACATTAATATTACTTGATGTATTGCTTCAATGTTTGGACACTTGATACATGTGAGCACTTGGAACACACTCATGCCGTCATTAACATGACCTTGACTTTTTTATCTTCACATTTTTGCAGAAACACTTAGCCATTTTTTTGGCGTCAAAAAGTTTTCTTCATCATCATATAACATTAATATTACTTGTTGGATTGATTCAATGTTTGGACACTTGATACATGTAATAATTTGGAACACACTCATGCTGCCATTAACATGACCTTGAGCATTTTGACATTCACCTTATGTTAGAAAGTTTCTTCAACCATGACATTTTTCTTTTTTAGCTCACCTGAGCGAAGCTCATGTGAGCTATGGTTACGCAATGTGTCCGTCGTCCGTCCGTAAACATTTTCAAACGTCTTCTCCTCGGTAACCATTGGGCCTATGATCACCAAACTTCATGGTCATGGTCCTTAGGTAGGGGGATTACAAAATTGTTAAACTGACGTCATTACGTAATCCAAGATGGCCGATCTAAAAATAGCACAAATTCTTCAAAAATCTTCTTCTCAAGAACCGCCAACCAGATTTCGACAAAACTTGGTAGAAATGATCGATGTACAATGCTCTTTCAAAGTTGTTAAAATGGTGACCCCGGGGTCAAAAATGGGCGTGGCCCGTGGGGTCAAATGGGGGTCAAATTTTATTTTTGACCGAATATGGTCATGTCATATATCAAATTGAAGGTATCAACGAGGCGATCACTCTGGTGCATCTTTTGTCGAAATCGGATGGTTATGTCATCCAGGATGGCCGCCAAAAGGTCAAAAGGTTCTTTTATTAGAGATTTCAAAATTCTTCTTCACACGAACCGCTTGGGCCCATTGTGGCCAAACTTCACAGTTATGGTCCATGGGTGAAGCCTTTTCAGATTTGTTAAAATGGAGGTCATTACGTAATCCAAGATGGCCGATCTAAAAATAGCACAAATTCTTCAAAAATCTTCTTCTCAAGAACCGCCAACCAGATTTCGACAAAACTTGGTAGAAATGATCGATGTACAATGCTCTTTCAAAGTTGTTAAAATGGTGACCCCGGGGTCAAAAATGGGCGTGGCCCGTGGGGTCAAATGGGGGTCAAATTTTATTTTTGACCGAATATGGTCATGTCATATATCAAATTGAAGGTATCAACGAGGCGATCACTCTGGTGCATCTTTTGTCGAAATCGGATGGTTATGTCATCCAGGATGGCCGCCAAAAGGTCAAAAGGTTCTTTTATTAGAGATTTCAAAATTCTTCTTCACACGAACCGCTTGGGCCCATTGTGGCCAAACTTCACAGTTATGGTCCATGGGTGAAGCCTTTTCAGATTTGTTAAAATGGAGGTCATTGCTAATCCAAGATGGCCACCGTCTAAAAATATCATAAATTCTTAAAAAATCTTCTCATGAACCGCTAGCCGGATTTCGACGAAACTTGGTAGGAATGATTGATGTACAATGCTCTTTCAAAGTTGTTAAAATGGTGACCCTGGGGTCAAAAATGGGCATGGCCCGTGGGCTCAAATTGGGATCAAATTTTATTTTTGACCAAATATGGTCATGTCATATCAAATCGAAGTTATCAGCGAGGCGATCGCTCTGGTGAGTTATTTGCCGAAATCAGATAATTACGTCATCCATGATGGCCGCCAAATTATGTCCATTTATTCAAGATTTTGAACGTCTTTTTCTCAGGAACCACATGGCCGATGCTGGCCAAACTTCATAGTAAGTTAAGATCCTTGAGTAAAGCATTTTCGGATTTGGTAAAATGAGTCATCGCTTAATCCAAGATGACCACCATCTAAAAATAGCTCAAATGTTTTAAAACACATATGAACTCAATGTCACATTCTCTGGTGTTCATGGAGTCAGGTGAGCGAATTAGGGCCATCATGGCCCTCTTGTTTAAACATGCATTTCTCTGACGGTTTTTGTGATGCTTACTTTGCACATGCCCATGATCATGTTACGGTCATATGCCTCGGCAGGCACGACACCGCTTCCGTGGCGGAATTCTTGTGTTATCACTGGTTTGTGTGCTGAAAACAGCCCCATGGGTGTATCATGTTGAATGCAAAACAATCCATTTCTGTTTGACTTCCAGATCGTATGGACCTGTATGCCGGAGTGTCGGACAGTGCGATCCTACGACCAACGTCACCCACTGACGCCCAGTACCTGAGTATGGCACGGCAGTACGCCGCCGACGTCACAGAGCGGGCGGCTAGTCCCGGCAGTCAGCCATTCTCCCGCCACCCACCCGCCGACACGGCCAGACCCCGCCCCTTCTCCCACCTCCTGACCACAGACACGGCTCGACCCTACAACCTCACACCCACGGACACAGCCCGGCTGTACAGGATCCAGACCTCGGATACCACCCGGCCCTACAGCCTGGCACCCACAGACATGTCCCGGCCCTACAGCCTGGCACCCACAGACATGTCCCGGCCCTACAGCCTGGCGGTAGATGCGGCCTCCGTACCCAGCACTGTGGACCTGGGCGTGAACACCCGGCCGTACCTCACTGGTGACGACTCGAACAGCATGTCGGGCGACAGTTATGCCTCATCACACAGCCTCAGTAGCTCCGGATCACTCACGCTGAATGACGTCAATTACGGGACAGATCGCACCACTGATCTGTCACGGGAACTCTCTGACGTGAATCACGTAGTGCTGGTCGTTTATCACTTTCTGGTCCGGTCCGCAGTGTTATCGTGTCTAATATTAGTGGTGCTGATGTTAACATGGGTGCTAATGATGCTACTGTTGGTGGTTTGTCAGACAGTGTTGAGGATGTGGATGACAGTGCAATGTTACTAGGCCCCCAGGTGTGTGAGCTGCCTGTTCTGTCGCACGCTGGTCACCTGGACACCAGTGTTGGAATGGACGTGGTACCATGTGCGTTGGCCCGGGAGACAGGAACATCGGCTGCTGTTTCAGATTCTACAACGGCCAGTGCAACAACTCTGGGAACTTCTCTCCCTAATTTGGAATACAGGTATTTGAATTCGACCAGCAGTGAACACAGTCTGTTTGGTGATGCAGATCTGAGTCATGTGACCCATAGTTTGAGTGAAATTTCTGCTAACTATTCATCAAGTAGTGTTTCAGACAACCTGTCGGCTGTGTCGGTGAGAATGGCGACATCGGTGGAGAGTTTGGCGAGCCGTGCGCCTGGTCCGTGTGTATCGGCCAGTAGAGAGGGCATTGGTAGACCGCCGACTGCTAACACAGCCCGCAGCCTGTGTACCAGTGTTACGGAGGCAAGGCCGTGTAACCCGACCTCCAGCATGAATGGCAGCACAGGCAGATCCCTCCCATCGTACCTTCAGGACTATATAACAGAGAGAAGGATTCCAGAATTCCTACACAATCGACATGGATGCGAAAACGCCAGCACTACAAAAGTAGCTCCAGGTTTTCTGAACATCCGTGACCGCCTTAAATACACCATTCCCCTGAGTGTACCGAGCACGTCGGCCTCACAGCGACCTGTACGTGTGATAGCAGCCACTGAGTGTACCAGTTCTGTCCGTCTGGTCTCGGCAAGTGAGCCTCTCTGTCAGTATCTCCTCACGGAAGTTCAATAATCTCACACAGTCAGCTTGTAATATAACGTCCACTCCTGGACTTAATCGTGATGGCGCGGTACACACCAATGCTGACACTGTTGTCTGTAATGTTCTATCAACGCCTGCAGTGGCGTCGGGTCGCCACATATCTCATTCCCAGTCGGCCAGCCGTGGGTAACACATCGAGCCGGTTGTATACAGGAGTCTGCAATACAGATACCCGGCCATCTACCGAGGACAGCCTGCCACCATTCCGGAGTATAGCCGAGCCGTTTGGCAGTGCAGGCATGGCGAGTTTGCTCAGCAACTATGCGCCCCTCGTGTCCACAGTGGTCGCGAGTACAAGCAGCCACGCCAGCTTGTTCCAGAATATCTACCACAACTCGCGTCCCGGTGCTGCTGACCCACCTTGGTCGCCATGGTAACCCACAGTCTGGCCATATACAGCCTGTTAACCTCTCCAATGTGAGGACTCGGTGGCCGTACTTAAACCAAAGCAGGGCTCACTATCCTAGCAGCATTATGGGACCATATCTTGAAAGTAGGGGTTTCAGCTTGGCTGATATGTCACAGCTTAGTAGTAGTGCTGGTACTCTTCAGTCAAACAATGACCAGCCATACTACCGATTGCCCATGGACAGTGTCAGTACACGTCGGTGTGTCGTGTACCGCCAGCGATAAAGCCGCGAGCAAACGGCCAGTGATACTGAGAATGAACTAAGTTGCCATCTGCCGTCCGGCCCGTATTTCCTGCCTATCTCCGAGGGTCAGGCTCGTACATACTCCTCCCAGTCAACCCAATCAACATCAAGTTTTGAACACTCGACCGATCCGTTACTGTCGCGACGAAGTGCCGATTCTCCACGATCATGTGATAGTGGTCACGGTTCCCGGCCGAGCTCGATGGCTGGTACCCAGCCGGGCAGCCAGGAGGTGGAGGTTGTTGACAACAACAACGTGAGCACACAGCGGAACAACAACCTGCCGTACAGCCAGAACGTCGCAGAGAGCCGCACAGAGAGCCATGACTCCAACAACAACACAATTCCCCGCCCCCAAGCCAGCGCAGGACTACGCCGCATTGAGGGATAACTTCGTCTCGATGACCGATCGTATTGAACGGGAAATGGGCGAACTGAACCGGCGTATAACGGCGCTGCGGGAAAGTTTCAACGAGAGTTTAGACGCGCTGCGGCGGGACCAGCAGCGGTACCGACAGCTGGGGGAGACGCTGGCTGAGACGGGGACGGGCGTAGCAGGGATGGGTGTGGCCGAGATGGGCACGGGCGTGGCAGTCAGCAGTGTCGTGACGACCACGGAGCATTCTAGCCAGGTTGTGGCCCCCACCATCACTGTGACCCGGCTGCGTGGCGACACCAATAGTGACGGCGATTCCACAGAGTCCGCACAGTCGCCAGGTAACTGTCTGTAGTCGTGGAACATTTACAATAAATACAAATACATTTTACTAACTTGCACTCAGCTTATGTCGGTAGTACAAACATATACTGTTGATATTAATAGTTTGTAAGAAAATGTTTCTGCTGACAATTATATTGCTACACATTTTATTTTTGCAGTATTCCGCGATGGGATGCTTTGTGTTGTAGTGACAATATTCTGAATCGTAATAAAGTGTGTAAATTAAGCTGTCAAATTTTTTCACCAAAAGCTCGTTAGTTATCGCCTGCTCTCTTGTATTACATAGTACAGTGGAACCTCTCTAAACCGGAGGCCTAGAGACCCCATTGTGCTTAATTTAGCCCAGATAAAAAGGGGCATGGTTAGGCCGGATAAAATGGGGCATGGTTAGGCCGGATAAAATGCGGCATGGTTAGGCCGGATAAAATGGGGCATGGTTAGGCCGGATAAAAAGGGGCATGATTCGGTCAGATGAAAAGGGGCTGGATAAAATTTGGAAAAAGTGGCACATTCAGCATGCAAAACATTTTAATATTAGCTGTAAATTACATCATCATAATAAATATAAATAATGCTAAAATACGCTGGGTACAGCACTAACTGTTCACCGTCTGTCAGAGAAACTAGCACACTCGTGTAGCCTGATAATTATCTATTTTGCTTGTTAGAAGCATGACAGGTGCATGACAGGTGTTACATTGATGGAATGGCTAACTGTACCGATCCTGATCAACCCGTGTTGATGGATAGGCTGATCCGGATCTACACTGGTCGCAAAATCTGTAGCCGATTTCATGAAAATTGCAATTCTTAATAATTCTTTCTTATTTTCCCCAAAATACATTATTACATATAGAACTAACCACTACATATATTTGATGATTAAAAGTATGCAGAATTATTACACTGAATTTATTACATTATCACAGCCAAAATGGCTGTGATAATGTAATAAATTCAGTATAATAAAATTAATAAATTTATCCTTAAATTGAAAATTTATCCCTCAAAGTATACTTTGCAATGTTGGTGAAATAGTCTACTGATCTTTCGGATGAGACTTGAAACCGAGGTCCCATCCCTATATGATCTAACTGTTGCTGGGACGTAAAACCCTTTCACTGTTAGTCGCAAAACCCATAAGCCCCATTTCTCGAGTCACCACCACATTTGAGGTGACTCCCTTGTGTGCCCTGTTGTAGAGTCGCCGTACCAGAATGCGCCACTGAGTCAGCCCGCCACCCTACTGGAGACGTCCCTGCGGTCCCACCATCGCGGTCGTCGACTAGTGCAGGAGGACTCGCGGTAAGTCCAGTTGTCTATCATAAACACGCCTAGGCAGTAGATGTTTTATATAGCACGGCATTCCATACATTCCTGCTCGCAAGTGCTGTGAGACTTGTAATGCCACCACGATAATGGAGGGGGAATTTAGTGTTACCCTTGTCCGTCCGTCCGAGCTTACAAATGGATACATATGTGGCTAGGAGAACAATAGGTTATGTAATATTCTATTGTTCCGTGATTTTATGTGGCTAAAAATGGGTTTATGTGGCTACAGAACAATAGGGATGAACGAAGGAAAAGGTTAGGTTAGTCACATAAGTATCCATTTGTAGGAACGTCCGTCCGTCCGTTCGTCCGTCCGTCTGTCACCAACCTTGTAACTTGTAAAACTGTTAAACCGTACTAGCTTGGTATGTAGCTTCCTTGTGATGAGTAGTTGCACAAAGTTTATTTTGATTTTTGATTCGACCCCCGGGTCATGGATTACCCCCCGGGTCATGGATTATTTTCCCCTTTTTGACGTAGAATTTTCTAATTTAGAATTTGGCAATTTTTCGTTGTAACTCGTAAAACTTTTGAACCGTAACAGCTACAGACCTGAAACTTGGTACAGCCTACGCTCGTTTGCTCTTAGTCCATCGGACTGTGATAAATGCTTTGAGTAACGTAACGAAATCTGAACAGGACCTCAAAATATTGCCGTACACGTTACGGGACGCAACTCCCATACGACCTGTGACACACAGAGTTACACTTTTGCAACTCTAATGTGTGTACTTGTGTTTGCCTATACACGCATGTGTGTAGTCGAACTAAGTATACACATCTGTATTATCAGGGTGGAACAAGAAAAGACCATTCAAAGCAGTAAAGTAATATTTTATTATTATTTTATTAAATAAAGCATGTAAAACGGAAATTAACAAGTTGTTGTGCATACCGGTCTTGATTATATATACACACAGCATTTATCAATCGGAGGGTGAATGTGAGTCTATATATACTCGGGAAACGTTTCGCATCTAATGACACATGCAAACGAGTCTGGACAAGTTGGATTTGAGAAAACCATCTTTATTGTATCTTCGATTTTTGATTGATCACTGGTGATTAAATCAGATGAGCTAAGTTTAATTGGTGTCGAGGAAATCACCTTTAACATTTATTCAAAGTTTGTTTACACAGGTTTACACAGGTAAACAAGCCCAGTCTTTGATCCGGTAAATTGACACCGCGAATTCGCACTTCGAGCGCAAACTGACACTGACTAACGAGAGTGAAATACTACACATTTCTGTTTTCGGGACCTAACAATTAGTTTGAATTGGCGAAAATTTGACGTAACGAAATGTGACGTAACGGTAGCCAGTTTCATTGAAAATATTAGGATTTGAAACGGGACGTGGATACGAATTTGACGTAACGAGGGAATTTGACGTAACCGACCTTGAGTAAACGAATGTAGACTGTATGTAGCTTCCTTATTATGAGTAGATGCGCAAAGTTTATTTTGATTTTTTATTCAACCCTCCTGGTCATGGATTATCTACCCCTTTTTGACCTTCCAATTTTTCCTTGTAAAACTTGACCGTAATAGATGTGAATTTCTATTTTTGCATTGACACTGAGCCATGGATTATCTCCACCTTTTGGACTTGGAATTTTGCCTCGTTTACAACATAGCACATAACATAGCACATACTATCAGCCTATTTTCCCTTATTAAAAAATATATAGAACATTTTTTGTCGTGTACAGAATATGCTTGCATTTTTATTTCACCCAATTCCAATTTTCTTTACGGGTATATACTGAACACTGCGTTCATAAATCATTATTATATCAGTTCGTTTGGTCGTCTGTCAAAGACTGGTATATTTTTAGCCGTAACGGGTATCAATGTTTTCCAAAATTACCGACCTACAAGGTTTAACCGAACTACACAATAAACAAAGCAAAATGTTGAAAGCCAGAAGGGCGAAACCCGTCAAAAGCATGCATTGAAATCCTTTCAACTAACCGTCTCGTCAGGATCTGCATTTAGGAAAAAACCTTATAAATGGACTTCTCTGAAAATCTTTTTTGTGACGTTTGGATCCGTCCTTAAATTAACATATTGCAGTCCATTTCATAGCTCATATCAATCTTCCATATCGGTGTTTGGGTATGACAGTCATTAAGAAAATAAAAATCACTTTGGCGAAACGCCTGGTCCGAAGTGATCGCAGTCACTACTGCCTATTTGTGATTTCGGCAGGGCGATTTTATTTCACAACATTTGTATTCATTCACCTATTTTGATAAAATAAAGCCTGAATAGTTATACATTATATAGATTTCATAATTCCGTCCGTCCGTTTGTTCGTCAGTCAGTCCATAAGTTCATCTTAAAGTTTGTGGGTACCCATTATCTCTGTAACGGTAAGTCGGATTGACCTCAAACTTCACATACTTCTTTATCATCATCCATATTTTCATTCCATACCACACTCGCGCGGCCTTCATGTCCAAGGTCAAGGTCAAATTTCTTAGAAATTTGCGTCTGTAACATTTGCGTTAAAGTTTTTGGGTACCCATTATCTCTGTAATGGTAAGTCGGATTGATTTCAAACTTCATATACATGTACTTCCTTATCATCATCCATATTTTCATTCCATAGGACACCCATGCGCCCTTCATGTCCAAGGTCAAATTACTTAGAAATGTGCGTTTTGTTGCTGCCTTGAGATTATTCTGTTGTATAACAACTTCTGTGATTGAAACTTGGAAAAAATCTAGACCTGGACATATCCGGTTAAGTAACTTCCAGTTATATGACTCGAATTTGGTAATTGGAAACTGAGGTTGATTCCACATTGTCAATGTTGGTACTGGTATGATGTTAAGTAACCACCACTGGTTGGCCTTTTCGTTCTTTATTAAAGTTTAAGTACAATGTTGTTAAGGTGAACGTTCTTGATTAGGTCTGGCCACTGATAATAGCCATTTCTAGGACATTGATGATTAGTGGAGGATCTAAGCCCATAAAAACAAGGGTAGTGTGCACTTTGTGATACAAGTGTGAAATTTGGCACAAATCAACTTTGATATATCCTATACCATAAACGCCCAGGACACAAGCGATGTGTTATGATTTACTTCGGTTAAGTTAACTAACTATGTGCATTGGCAGATAATTGGCAGTTAGCTAGCTATCACAGTTCAAAATGGCCACCAAAATAATGACAGTTAAATATATATATACCTATGGTTGTGGTACAAGTAAATGGCACTATGTTTGAAATCAGTAAAATGGAAAATAAATTATTGTATTTTCAATCAAAATATACATTCTATATGAACACCATTATGGTATTATCACAATAGGGAACATACAGCTGGCAAAATGTGATGTATTCCCCTAATGGGATATGCAGCTTAGTTAGTTTAGATTGCTTTATAATAGTTCCTGGCGCTAGATGCTCATATTATATATATAACTATATAAAATCATAATTTTGTTTATACTTGATTGGGGTCTGATACCACAGCCATAGGTATATCTATTTAAGGCGAATGATGTGTCTAGTACAGATTGACATGCATGTATATATGCTGTCTATTTATGGTTTACAGCCAATGGAATGTGCATATTATTATGTGTGGTACCGTACATGTGAAATGTTGATAATATATGAGCAATGACATACACAACACAAATATGGGTCATTGTTGATCCAGGCCATGTATACCAACACAAGTCAGCATATATGTGCAGTCTTGTCATGGTCTTCACTTCTGATAATCCAGTAGGCGAAACCTTAAACAGGCGATACGAAATCAATTTAATTGCATGCCTATCTTGGTCTAAATAGGACAATAATAAAACATATTGGCGTTTATCAGGTCACTGCTCATTAAAATATTAGTCGCTAAGCATTATGGTACCACCTGGTTATATGTGTACTTATATAATATAACTGTATGTTGCATTACAGGGACAACTTGATGTTCATTATCATTATGGCGTAGTCACTCGTGGCATTGGTGTTCTGCATGTAACCAGAATCTACCATCTTACTCGTGGTATCCGCCCTGACAAGTACACAGATCGGTACATGCCAATTCATTTCGTTTGCATTTGCAGAGGCCTCTGCATGCCTTTTTGTATCCACATTTTATCAGCTCCTGGCACATCTTAGCTGATTCAGAAAGAGATGTCCAGAATGGATGCCAGCCATCACTAGTATCCTCCCATCCTCAATATGCAGGGCTGGGAATGTCAGGGTCTTGGGCAAGAGTTTGTCCCCCAACCTCATTGGTATATGGCCCGTTTGCAATGCTCTTGCAATGCTGCTTCTATTGGCGGTATGTTGTCAATTGTTCTTGAACCTTGTGAGAACAATTGCTTCCTTGCACAGTTAACGTTACTCTGATCAGATGTTCTGCTGTACAAGAGCACCATGAATCGCTGAATGGCGTTGAAGCCATCAGCAGACATTTGCACAGGGGTATTTGCAAAGACTGATCAAAGTATCTGTCAACTGTGGAAGGACTTTCCATACATCCCAACATGATTTCTTCCCATGCCCAGCAAAGAAGGAGACTGTATCACAGCATGTGAGGCTGTGGAACATTGGCGCAATCCCTGTGCCTTCTGCGTACCAATATTTGAGAATATGTATGGGCACCAATGTACCTGAATGCTTTCCCAGTACCGAAAGCTACCCATAGCTCTTCAAAGTCTAGACGACACAGGTAGCACAACAACGTCTGTGTCTGTTGTGCGGATAGTGATTTTGGTGTGTCCCTGTTTCACACAATCAGCAATGTGAACCATCATTCGAGAATCGGCCTCCTCATGGCTGCATGGTTCAATTCCAGATGTGTCTAGTTCGGGATCAGAGCACATCACACTTGTGTCAGCTGTCGTTACTAAGATCTTCTCGTGCTGCACCTCCTTGATTAAATACTCAGCAAGGAAGGAAAACAATTCAGTGTGGATTTATTAAGACTGTTTGCAATGTACCTATCCCAAACAATGGCCAGTCTCTGTACGTGTTTGATAAGTCTGCTGCATAGTCTTTGAATGTGTTTGGAACACTCGTTCCTCCTTTTCGGGGGGGGGGGGGGGGGGGGGTTAGCATATGTACAATGGCAGCAGTTTCAGCTGCTCATGGTTGTGGTCCATTGCAATGGAAGAAAACTGATGGATGTGTATGTTTACATTATTTTTTTCTGTGGGAAGTACGTGCAATATATGTTGTAAATTTGTGAAATCAATATTGTTTTGGGGAAGAAACACGGGGAAGGAAGTCTGCACACAATCCCCCTCCCCAAACCCCCTCGGCTATGCCACCATTGTTTAATGTCCTTTGCTGGCGAATGAATGTTCAATGTCTCTCAAATGACACCAGCACCTACGCACATAATATAACAAGGCCATGGGCACCAATTCATACCGGTAGTGGGGTATTGGACCTGAGTTTGATATTGATTTTGCTCATTAACATGGCAAGTATTGTTGTTGTTGTTGTTGTTATTGCTGCTGTTCCTAGACTAACATCCCACACTACCTTTCTGTGACACCAACATAGATTGAAAATTCTGATAACTTGAATCTAAATAATCATATTGCGCAATTATATATATACATGTATATTGATCGGTTCCATCAGGATCATTATTTGAAGATGTGTTCATGTAATGCATATGGCGGCCATTTTTAACAGTGACGGCCATTCTGAACTACATAATATTTTTCAAAGGTGTCCTTTATTTTATACACAATTAAATAACTTTAAAAAAAAAAAAGTTTGCCATCAAACGTGTGTCTCTATGGCATCTATAAACAAAGATTTGTTCATTTAATGCATACGGCGGCCATTTTTAATATTGGTGGCCATCTTGGACCGCAGGGCATATTTATTTTATGTCCTGGGCTTTTTTATTGTATACATAATACATGTAGCTTGGTAAAAATAGCATATAGCCATCAAATATGTGTCTCTATGTCATCTATAAGCAGAGATGTGTTCACTTTTATGCGTACAGTGGCCATTTTTAATAATGGCGGCTGTTGTATTATCACTATTGTGGATGAATACAATTAATTGAACGACTAGTTGTGTTCGTGCTTCGCGGTCACTACAGCTGGTTTCCATGTTTTGTCATGTTGTTGTATGTGTGCTGAATCACCAACATTCAGGGGAATTTGTGTCTTAGCAGTCTGGTCATAGTGATATTACACCTTCTGTTTCTTAGAGCGGATTTTCTCCTGAACTACGCTAGGGGATATTGCCTGAGGAACTAGGCTGGTTTGGGATACTGGTAGGACTGATCTTACCTGTCGGCTTATGAGAAGCTGGGATGGAGAATAACCGATGTCAAGAGGGGTAACTCTGTACTCGAGAATGCTGATTAGTGGGTCCTTGCCATCGGCCTTAGCCTTTGTCAAGATGCGTTTGCATATTTGGACATATTTCTCTGCTATACCATTGGACTTATGATGATATGGGCTGGTGGTCACGTGATGGAAATCCCACTTCTGACACCATGTTGTATTATCACTATTGTGGATGAATACAATTAATTGAACGACTAGTTGTGTTCTATCTTTTAATTGGTACTATGTTCTCTTGAGTGCTATTACTAGACTGACTCTGTAAATGTGTAACATGGGGAGGGCGGGACTTAATAAGGGGCTGCTGATAAGGGGCTGCTGTGATTGGCAGGTGCCATGCTACAAGGAGCATGGTCAGGGGTCAGGGTGAGTGGTCACTGCAACCTGAGTGGTTGCATAATGACATTGATGGACATAATGTAACAGCGGCCATCTTGGACCACAGGGCATATTTCACTTGTGTCCTGGGCTTTTTTTATTGTATACACAATACAGTAACTCTGTGCAAAATGTCATGCTTGTATCACAAGTTGCACACCTCATGTGCTTAGCTCCTCTACTAGATCTATTTCTTCACTTTATTGACATTTTGAATTTCGACCGAGTTAATTTCTAGCATACACGATCTCATACTCGTATAATTTACCATTAAATTTAGTCTGAGTAACTCTTAGAATTTGGGAACCAAAAATTGTTGTCTATTGTTGTCTGCTGCTGTATCATATTTTGTCTCGTCTCTCAGTAAAAACATGGTTTGGCAGCGTTTTATCTAAAATGCTATCAAATCATGTTTTGATTAGAACAATCGAAAGCAAAAAATAAACTGCAGATGACAAATTTAATTCAGTTCCCATTGATCTACTACAGTGGTGAGGTGCAGTACGTGGGGCCCGGCGAGGGGACGGAGGGGCCACACTGGCGTAACCTGCAGCGCAACTACCTCCACCCCCACTACTCCAGCAGTATTCTGGACGACACGATCAACCGCCCCAACAATGCCATACAGTCGGCCATCAACCGGGCAATAGCAGGTACCCATGTAGCCACCGTCCATTGCATTGTATCCCCCGGACGAAAGTAACTCAAATACCCTTTGGAATAATTTCATGAAACTTCACACAGGCATAGACCACGATTCAAGTGTGTGGTGTACGCAAGAACGACAACTCTTGCGTCACTCATTTTCGAATGAACTCCTTTTGCTAACAAGAAATCAGTGCACAAAAAAACTAAGGGCGATAACTCTAAAATTAGCGAGGCAAGAGTTATCATTGTTGAGTCAAGCATAACTTGAATACAATTGGAATATTTTCGTGAAGCTTCACACATGTTTTGGAAGAACATCCAGCTGGACTATGTTGGTTCTTTCTGATGAGGACATAAAGTACTTGTATAATTTACCATTAAATTTAGTCAGAGTAACCCTTAGAATTCGGGAACCGAAAATTGTTGCTGCTGCTGTTTCATATATTGTCTCGTCTCTCAGTAAAAACATGGTTTGGCAGCGTTTTAGAATCATAGAAATGATTCTAAAATGCTGTCAAACCATGTTTTGATTAGAACAATCATAAGCAAAAAATAAACTGCAGATGACAAATTTAATTCAGTATCGCTGTGTACATGTAAGGAACTCTTCCATGTCCATGTGTATGCAGATACATTTCTGGGGGTGGGGGGAGTTCAGTCACCTGTGATGTATGGAGCTAACCCATGTCTATTTGTGTGCAGGTGCGTTTATGGGGACAGGAGAACCAGCGGTGGCCAACAACATCATCAACCAGACACATCGTACAGTTCTGGGACTTCAACCAAGTGCCTCGTCCCCGACATCTCCCCAGGTAACACGACACATGCTCTCTCACGTGGTAGTCTTTGTCCAGACACATCGGATACAGTCCTGGGACTTCAGCAAGTGTCTCATCCCCTATATCTTCCCAGGTAACACGACACATGCTGTGAGATCTCCCCAGGTAACACGACACATGGTCTCTCACATGGTAGTCTTTTGTCCCTACACATCGGATACAGTTCTGGTACTTCACCAAGTGTCTCATCCCTGACATCTCACCAGGTAACACGACCCATGGTCTCTCACATGGTAGTCTTTTGTCCCGACACATCGGATACAGTTCTGGTACTTCACCAAGTGTCTCATCCCTGACATCTCCCCAGGTAACACGACACATGGTCTCTCAATTGGTAGTCTTTGTCCAGACACATCAGATACAGTTCTGGGACTTCACCAAGTGTCTCATCCCCAACATCTCCCCAGGTAACACAACACATGGTCTCTCACTTGGTAGTCTTTGTCCCGACACATCGGATACAGTACTGGGACTTCACCGAGTGTCTCATCCCTGACATCTCCCCAGGTAACACGACCCATGGTCTCTCACATGGTAGTCTTTTGTCCCGACACATCGGATACAGTTCTGGTACTTCACCAAGTGTCTCATCCCTGACATCTCCTCAGGTAACACGACACATGGTCTCTCACGTGGTAGTCTTTGTCCAGACACATCGGATACAGTTCTGGGACTTCACCAAGTGTCTCATCCCTGACATCTCCCCAGGTAACACGACCCATGGTCTCTCACATGGTAGTTTTTTGTCCCGACACATCGGATACAGTTCTGGTACTTCACCAAGTGTCTCATCCCTGACATTTCCCCAGGTAACGCGACACATGGTCTCTCAATTGGTAGTCTTTGTCCAGACACATCAGATACAGTTCTGGGACTTCACCAAGTGTCTCATCCCCGACATCTCCCCAGGTAACACGACACATGGTCTCTCACTTGGTAGTCTTTGTCCCGACACATCAGATACAGTACTGGGGCTTCACCAAGTGTCTCATCACTGACATCTCCCCAGGTAACACGACCCATGGTCTCTCACATGGTAGTATTTTGTCCTGACACATCGGATACAGTTCTGGGACTTCACCAAGTGTCTCATCCCCGACATCTCCCCAGGTAACACGACACATGGTCTCTCACTTGGTAGTCTTTGTCCCGACACATCGGATACAGTACTGGGACTTCACCAAGTGTCTCATCCCTGACATCTCCCCAGGTAACACGACACATGGTCTCTCACTTGGTAGTCTTTGTCCAGACACATTGGATACAGTACTGGGACTTCACCATGTGTCTCATCCCCGACATCTCCCCAGGTAACAGGACACATGGTCTCTCACGTGGTAGTCTTTGTCCAGACACATCGGATACAGTACTGGGACTTCACCAAGTGTCTCATCCCCGACATCTCCCCAGGTAACACGACACATGGTCTCTCACGTGGTAGTCTTTGTCCAGACACATCGGATACATTACAGGGACGTCACCAAGTGTCCCATCCCTGACATCTCCCCAGGTAACACGACACATGGTTTCTCACATGGTAGTCTTTTGTCCCTACACATCGGATACAGTTCTGGTACTTCACCAAGTGTCTCATCCCTGACATCTCCCCAAGTAACACGACACATGGTCTCTCAATTGGTAGTCTTTTTCCAGACACATCGGATAGAGTTCTGGGACTTCACCAAGTGTCTCATCCCTGACATCTCCCCAGGTAACACGACACATGGTCTCTCACGTGGTAGTCTTTTTCCAGAAACATCGGATACAGTTCTGTGACTTCACCAAGTGTCTCATCCCGGACATCTCCCCAGGTAACACGACACATGGTCTCTCAGATGGTAGTCTTTGTCCAGACACATCGGGATTACAGTTCCCTGGGACCCATCTGGTAGTCTTTGGTCCAAGACACCATCTGCATTCACAGTTCTGACTCTCCCCAGGCCCTAACACCCCGGACACAGGTTCTCACGTGGTAGTTCTTTTTTTTTCCAAACATCGGGATACAGTTCTGGGACTTCCACCAAGTGTTCCTCCCGGCCATTCCCCAGGGATAAAAACACGCATGGTCTCTCAATGGTGCTTTGGTCCAGACACCATCGGATACAGTTCTGGACTTCACCAGTGTCTCATCCCTGAAAAAAAAAACATTCCTCCCCAGGTAACACGACACACTCACAGTCGGTTCTCACATCGGATCATTTCTCCCCGACATCTTCCCAGGTAACAGACACATGGGTCTCTCACGTGGCAAGTCTTATTGTCCCAGACACATCGGATACAGTTCTGGGGACTTCACCCAAGTGTCACAATCCCCAAGTTGTCACATTCCCCGATCTTCCCAGGTAACACGACATAGTCATGCTCTCTCACGTGGTAGTCTTTGTCCAGACACATCGGATACAGTACTGGGACTCTTCACCAAGTGTCCCATCCCTGACATCTCCCCAGGTAACACGACACATGGTCTCTCACATGGTAGTCTTTTGTCCCCTACACTTCGGATACAGTTCTGGTACATCACCAAGTGTCTCATCCCTGACATCTCCCCAGGTAACACGACCCATGTCTCTCCACATGGTAGTCTTTTGTCCTGAAGCATCGGATACAGTTTCTGGTACTTCACCAAGTGTCTCATCCCTGACATCTCCCCAGGTAACACGACACATGTCTCTCACATGGTAGTCTTTGTCCAGACACATCGGATACAGTTCTGGACTTCACCAAGTGTCTCATCCCTGACATCTCCCCAGGTAACACGACACATGGTCTCTCACGTGGTACTCTTTGTCCAGACACATCGAATACAGTACTGGGACTTCACCAAGTGTCTCATCCCTGACATCTCCCCAGGTAACATGACACATGGTCTCTCATGTGGTAGTCTTTGTCCAGACACATCGGATACAGTTCTGGTACTTCACCAAGTGTCTCATCCCTGACATCTCCCCAGGTAACACGACACATGGTCTCTCACGTGGTAATCTTTGTCCAGACACATCGGATATAGTTCTGGGACTTCACCAAGTGTCTCATCCCTGACATCTCCCCAGTTAACACAACACATGGTCTTTCACATAGTAGTCTTTGTCCAGACACATCGGATACAGTTCTGGGACTTCACCAAGTGTCTCATCCCTGACATCTCCCCAGGTAACAGGACACATGGTCTCTCACATGGTAGTCTTTGTCCAGACAAATTGGATACAGTTCTGTCTGGGACTTCACCAAGTGTCTCATCCCCGACATCTCCCCAGGTAACACGACACATTGTCTCTCACGTGGTAGTGTTTGTCCAGACACATCGGATGCAGTTCTGGGACTTCACCAAGTGTCTCATCCCCGACATCTCCCCAGGTAACACGAAACAGTCATGCTCTCTCACATGGTAGTCTTTGTCCAGACACATCGGATATAGTTCTGGGACTTCACCAAGTGTCCCATCCCTGACATCTCCCCAGGTAACACGACACATGGTCTCTCACGTGGTACTCTTTGTCCAGACACATCGGATACAGTACTGGGACTTCACTAAGTGTCTCATCCCTGACATCTCCCCAGGTAACATGACACATGGTCTCTCATGTGGTAGTCTTTGTCCAGACACATCGGATACAGTTCTGGTACTTCACCAAGTGTCTCATCCCTGACATCTCCCCAGGTAACACGACACATGGTCTCTCACGTGGTAGTCTTTGTCCAGACACATCGGATATAGTTTCTGGGACTATTCACCAAGTGTCTCATCCCTGACATCTCCCCAGTTAACACAACACATGGTCTTCACATAGTAGTCTTTGTCCAGACACATCGGATACAGTTCTGGGACTTCATCACCAAGTGTCTCATCCCTGACATCTCCCCAGGTAACACGACACATGGTCTCTCACATGGTAGTCTTTGTCCAGACAAATTGGATACAGTTCTGTCTGGGACTTCACCAAGTGTCCTCATCCCCGACATCTCCCCAGGTAACACGACACATTGTCTCTCACGTGTAGTGTTTGTCCAGACACATCGGATGCAGTTCTGGGACATTCACCAACCAAGTCTCATCCCCGACATCTCCCCAGGTAACACGACACATGGCTCTCTCACATGGTAGTCTTTGTCCAGACACATCGGATACAGTTCTGGGACTTTTCACCAAGTGTCTCATCCCTGACATCTCCCCAGGTAACACGACACATGGTCTCTCATGTGGTAGTCTTTGTCCAGACACATCGGATACAGTTCTGGTACTTCACCAAGTGTCTCATCCCTGACATCTCCCCAGGTAACACGACACATGGTCTCTCACGTGGTAGTCTTTGTCCAGACACATCGGATATAGTTCTGGGACTTCACCAAGTGTCTCATCCCTGACATCTCCCAAGTTAACACGACACATGGTCTCTCACATGGTAGTCTTTGTCCAGACAAATTGGATACAGTTCTGTCTGGGACTTCACCAAGTGTCTCATCCCCGACGTCTCCCCAGGTAACACGACACATTGTCTCTCACGTGGTAGTGTTTGTCCAGACACATCGGATGCAGTTCTGGGACTTCACCAAGTGTCTCATCCCCGACATCTCCCCAGGTAACACGACACGTGGTCTCTCACGTAGTAGTCTTTGTCCAGACACATCGGATACAGTTCTGGGACTTCACCAAGTGTCTCATCCCCGACATCTCCCCAGGTAACACGACACATGGTCTCTCACGTGGTAGTCTTTGTCCAGACACATCGGAAACAGTTCTGGGAATTCACCAAGTGTCTCATCCCCGATATCTTTCCAGGTAACACGACACAGTCATGCTCTCTCACGTGGTAGTCTTTGTCCAGACACATCGGATACAGTACTGGGACTTCACCAAGTGTCCCATCCCTGACATCTCCCCAGGTAACACGACACATGGTCTCTCACATGGTAGTCTTTTGTCCCTACACTTCGGATACAGTTCTGGTACTTCACCAAGTGTCTCATCCCTGACATCTCCCCAGGTAACACGACCCATGGTCTCTCACATGGTAGTCTTTTGTCCTGACGCATCGGATACAGTTCTGGTTCTTCACCAAGTGTCTCATCCCTGACATCTCCCCAGGTAACACGACACATGGTCTCTCACGTGGTACTCTTTGTCCAGACACATCGGATACAGTACTGGGACTTCACCAAGTGTCTCATCCCTGACATCTCCCCAGGTAACACAACACATGGTCTCTCACATAGTAGTCTTTGTCCAGACACATCGGATACAGTTCTGGGACTTCACCAAGTGTCTCATCCCTGACATCTCCCCAGGTAACATGACACATGGTCTCTCACTTGGTAGTCTTTGTCCAGACACATCGGATACAGTTCTGGTACTTCAACAAGTGTCTCATCCCTGACATCTCCCCAGGTAACACGACACATGGTCTCTCACATGGTAGTCTTTGTCCAGACACATCGGATACAGTTCTGGGACTTCACCAAGTGTCTCATCCCTGACATCTCCCCAGGTAACACGACACATGGTCTCTCACGTGGTACTCTTTGTCCAGACACATCGGATACAGTACTGGGACTTCACCAAGTGTCTCATCCCTGACATCTCCCCAGGTAACACAACACATGGTCTCTCACATAGTAGTCTTTGTCCAGACACATCAGATACAGTTCTGGGACTTCACCAAGTGTCTCATCCCTGACATCTCCCCAGGTAACATGACACATGGTCTCTCACGTGGTAGTCTTTGTCCAGACACATCGGATACAGTTCTGGTACTTCACCAAGTGTCTCATCCCTGACATCTCCCCAGGTAACACGACACATGATCTCTCACGTGGTAGTCTTTGTCCAGACACATCGGATACAGTTCTGGTACTTCACCAAGTGTCTCATCCCCGACATCTCTCCAGGTAACACGACACATGGTCTCTCACGTGGCAGTCTTTGTCCAGACACATCGGATACAGTTCTGGTACTTCACGAAGTGTCTCATCCCTGACATCTCCCCAGGTAACACGACACAGTCATGCTCTCTCACGTGGTATCTTTGTCCAGACACATTGGATACAGTTCTGGTACTTCACCAAGTGTCTCATCCCCGACATCTCCCCAGGTAACATGATACATGGTCTCTCACGTGGTATTTTTGTCCAGACACATCGGATACAGTACTGGGACTTCACCAAGTGTCTCATCCCCGACATCTCCCCAGGTAACACGACACATGGTCTCTTACGTGGCAGTCTTTGTCCAGACACATCGGATACAGTTCTGTGACTTCACCAAGTGTCTCATCCCCGACATCTCCCCAGGTAACAGGACACATGCTCTCTCACGTGGTAGTCTTTGTCCAGACACATCAGATACTGTTCTGGGACTTCACCAAGTGTCTCATCCCCGACATCTCCCCAGGTAACACGACACATGGTCTCTCACGTGGTTGTCTTTGTCCAGACACATCGGATACAGTTCTGGGACTTCACCAAGTGTTTCATCCCCGACATCTCCTCAGGTAACACGAACACGACACATGGTCTCTCACGTGGTAGTCTTTGTCCATTACATTCAATTATTGGAGCCTCATCTCAGGTTTGTAGGAAATCAGGAGCTGAGATGACTGTTTAAGGCACTGAATGTGGTATATATATATGTGGCTGTGAAATGGGGCGTATGGCTTTTGTGACCTGTATAGATCCAGATCAGCCTGTGCATCCGCAGTCTAATCAGTTTCTGTACTGCTGACCATTCCATCAATGAAACATCTGCTATGCTTTTAAGAAGCACTATACATATGTAGCAGGATATAGGAGTGTGCTATTTAAACAGGAGCTAAACTGAACGTTCACAAATCCCATAATCCCCATTTCTGCAGATATTTGCCTGCACAATTGGTGGACTTCTACAGCAAACAAACATACACAGATTTCTTTCAATAATTATCTACATTTTAATGCATTTCTAGCGCAACTTCCAAATACGCAATGTTTGACCCTTAACATTCGAAATTAGTACTATCTGGCCTAGTGGAATTGCTGTTGGGCTCGTTCAAATTGCTATGTCACTGTCTTGACTGACTAGGTACTCGTGTTTGTAATCAAGCTTGCTTTGCCAGTTTTAGTCAGCTTTTTGGCAAGATTTTCTGACTTTTTTCAGTGAAACTGAATACAATCCATATAACACACATGAACATTGTAAACAGTACATGCATTTGGGATATGTTGTCAGAACAATTATTTGGTTATATTTTACGTTTGATTATTTTCAAAAGTTGGCAATATTTAATTGGGCCGATTTCAGTGACAGGGCTAGTGATAATCTGCCAGGCTAGTGGTCTTTATATGTGTCTAGTTCTGCTGGCTAATGACAAAACTGGCTTACATTCAACCCCTTAATGAATATAAACTATGTATTGCATAACATTGCCATTCGCAATATAATACGTGTGTTATAAATCATAATGTAATAACTCATAATATACTTGTGTAATAAATATGTAAATAAAACCTCTACAGAAAACATGCTAGGTGGTCAGTACAGCTTTAATTAATGATGATGTACTTATGCCAGAAATAGAATCTAACATTTCTGTTGATTTACTACAATATGTATTAACCTTGTTGACATATCATAAGAAACCCGGCATAGCCGAGTTTCTTATGATATCATTCAACGAGGTAAATAATACAATATGAAGTAATCACTCATGTAAGATCCTCTATCTACCTCTATATTTCAGAGACTCTGATGTAGATGTAACTAATGGGCATAAATAGTTACTCACTTACCTTTGGTCCTTACATTTTGCAGCCTATTGAAGACCCTGTATTTTCATACCGATATAGCGAACTAGGTTGGCACAAGGATTTTGAATTTAGTCGCCACAATTAACTGATAACACAATTGCTCCAATATTTGTAAAAACAGTAATTTAGTAGCCAAAATGACCATTTCTTATACAGTCGAACCTGTGTTAACGACCACCTGTGAATAGCGACCACCTGTCCACAACGGCCAGTTAAAACCCCCCCGTCCAATTTGTTCTTTAAAATACCTTGGAATAACGACCACCTCCGAACAACGACCAGCGACCAGCGATTTTCATTCCCACGCGCATTTTTTACTGCAAACAGCGACCATTAGCGACCATTAGCGACCATTAGCGACCAAGTCATGTTTTGTCGGCAAAAAAAAATAACATCGCAATCGCCGATTTTCCTTTCATCACAAAACTCGGCGACATTTTTCAATAACAAATATTGCATAACTCCATTAACGGTAATTCCCGATATGTATTCCATGTCGTGTATTCCAATAGGCATAATGCAATTCTGCTCAAGTCATAAAACTCGATCATTAGCTGGCAAACTGTGTTTACACGATGCTGATTCGTCTACAGTGACAAGACTAAGACTTCAAACACACGGCGCGTGTCAAGTGTAAATTTCACACATCGGGGCACAAGGCCATATCAAAGATCAATACACGCGGTTGCTGACATCAGTCACGTAGTCCACACTAGACTGGTACCCTGTCTGATGCGCAGCATATATAGCGTTATTCCTACCGACCGGGGGGAACCATCTAAAGTGCACGACAAACGTGTTTATGTGAATTGGGTCTCGATCTCCGACAAATCCCGGCTTATTGCATTAGCGACCAGACCAGGCAGTGGATTCGCGTAGTCTGCCCGTGGTTTACATGGTTTACAATGCTCGCGAATCTCTAATTAAAAACATCAGTAATTACGTCAGCGGACATTGCCAATTCGTCATAGGCTGCTTAAATATTCGGGCTTGACCAGGATAATATACAGTACATTGGACAGAAAGCAAATAAGCCTGGTGTTCTCTCCTGATTTGGACACCTAGCTCGTGTGGGTTACTGGACTTGACGCATTCAATGAAATATTTTTTGTTACAAAAAAACTCGCGGTTTTCACAGGCCGCGCCACATAGGCTATCGTTTTAACACAGACTATATGACCGTTATTAATTTCAACTGGTGGTGTGAAATACTAATGGTCATGCTAAATTAAACCACTTACATGTAATTACGACAAGCTATTAAATGGTCACCAAAGCGGGCCGCGAGATATACTTATCGTGAAGATAATTACTCCCCTTTGTATATAATTTCCAAAGCGAGGCTGGGTTCAGAACACTAACAATAAGATGACAAAACAAAATAAATTGACTATTTTAGCCATTTTCGTGCAATTTACAATTGATGAAAAGCATGCATATATATTACAATAGAATGCTAAAAACATGGCCAACTTTGTTGTGAAACTGGGTAAATGTTCGACCCTTGGAACAACGACCACCTGTTAACAACGACCACTTTGGCCACTTCTCTTTGCCGGTCGTTGTTCACAGGTTCGACTGTACATGTATATGAGTAGCCGAATAGTTACTGCAGCTACCAGTAGCCAACCTTGAACTAAGCTAATAGATATTATCTACTTCTAGCGAGCGTGAACATCGTGGTGCCCCACTGTAAGCTGCACAACGACGCGAGCTGTGACATCTCCCAGTCAGGTACCCTGCTGGCCACGTTTGTACCGAGTCACCGCGGATTCCCGGACGACAACATCCTCGCCGTGTACTCTCTACTCCCGCAGTCACGTGGAGACTGTCTCTATACCAAAAGTTTTGGTAGGCTGTTCTTATTTAATGTTAGTTTAACCCTCTCAAAACTACATACCAAGACTGTCTCTACACCAAAGGTTTTGGTAGGCTCTTATTTAGTGTTAGTTTGCGAAGTATATCAAGGTATAGTTTTCCTATTTCCATCCGTCCTTCCGTTTGTTTGTCTTTCCATCCATCCATCCATCCATCCATCCAAAGTTTTCGGATACCGATATGATACCATCAGTCGAATTGACTTGAAACTTCATATACTTCTTTATCATCATCCATATATTCATTCTATAGCCCACCTATATGGCATTCATTCCCAAGATCAAAGTCAAATTATTTTAAAATTTGCGATAAAGTTTTTTGTGTATTTGCATCAAGGTTTTTAAGTACACAATATCTCTGCAACTGTAAGTCGTATTGACTTGAAACTTGGAATCTCCCTAATTGGACACCCAGACAGACTTTGTGTGCTTTATATTCACAAGGTGCATGATCACGTGGTTATAACAACAACAACAGTGGCTGAAAGTGTTGAAATCTTGAAAGTATTATTTGATATTTTCCTCAATATGAAACGGATTTTGATGAAATATGGCGCAGCAAACGCGCCTTCATGAGCTGCATTTAGTCGTCCAGGGAGTTCGGTACAGACTTATGTCATTTTTGCAAAGAATCGATTTCCGCTAAATTACAGAGATCACCAAATGCAGCTTAACAAGACGCGTTTGATGCGCCATATTTCATAAAAATCCGTTACGTAATAAGGACAATATAAAAGAATACGTACTTTCAATCGGATGGAATCTGGAAGTTTCAGTACTTGTTGTTGTTGTTAGTACCACGTGATAATACACCTTGTATTCATGGATCTCACTGTCTTGTACTTTCATGACAGTGCCAACTGTCTCGAGGTAGCGCACTAAATATCACTAGTAGTTAACAGTCCAGTGTACATGAATTTCAGGTCCGAATGCGATCTCGATCAGTATCTCGCCCAAGGACCAGTATGTGATGGTGGGGCTGGCCGCGAAACGACTGTCCTGGGTCTTCACATCCAGCCAGGTACGCACAACACTCGAGGCACCAGGGGCCAGTTTCTCTAAACTTCGTACGACTTTCGGATCGTCTGGAAATTTCAATTGATGGATTTACATTTATTGAGCATAGGCTGCATATGCAGCCTATGCTCAATAAATGTAAATCCAGTCGTACGAAGTTTAGAGAAACTTGCAGCCTATGCTCAATAAATGTAAATGCAATAATTGTTTACAAGAAAACATTGTTAATTTGAAATTTATAGAATATCATATTTTTGCACTAACAAACATTTTAGTCGCACAAAGTTTAGTGAAACGGCCCCCCTGACGTTTCAACTCGGACCAAACTCTTTCATTCACCGAGCTAGACCTAAGCTGAAGCTTACCAAATTGAATTACTTGATTTTGATTTTGTGTTTGGTGCTTGCATCTGTACAGTATGCGAACTCATTTTAAACTGTCGCTGTAAAATGTACTTAACCTGATAAGTCCCATTTCTCCAATCACAGCCACATTTTAAAATGTGGCTGTGACTGGAGAAATGGGACTTATCAGGTTATGGGATTTGTGACCAGTGTAGCTCCTGGTCAAATAGCGATCTATAGCGACATAGATATCTTAGTGATCTAATTTGCTTGTTAGTTGCATGACGGGTGTTTCATTGATGGAATAGCGAACAGTGCAGATCCGGATCAGACTGTGCGAATGCACATGCTGATCGGGATCTACACTGGTCGCAACGCTCATAAGCCCAATTCTCCAGTCACAGCCATAAATAATATTAGTCATTATAATTTCCTGCTACTGAACTGGAAGTGCAGGGTTATTCCCCTTTGTACTCAACTTGTGTATTAGCTTGGCTGGTGGGGAAGGTGTGTGTGTGTCTTAATGATGCATCCATCCTTAACCCTTAGACCGCTACACACAACAATTGTTGTCTGCTGTTGCTTTTATATCTTGATTTCTTTCTCAATATAAACATGGTTTGACAGCACTTCAGAATCATTTCCAATGTAGATGATTCTGAAGTGCTGTCAAAGCATGTTGATAAAGTATTCTAAAGTGCTGTCAAAGCATGTTCTTAATGATAAAAATGGAAAATAGAAAATAAACAACAGACAACAAAAAATTAAGATAGCGTTGTAATGGTTAATGGGATTCATACGTAACAGTGAATCTTATTTGGATTCACACCTGTGATTTGGTGTGGTGATGGTGCCTGGCAACATATCAGAATTTGCAATTCAGTTCTGGATTCAATTGCAATTTTAGTTATCTATACTGGAACATTTCATTTGCATAAACCTTGCTGTTGAATGGCTGTAAAACCATATTCAATCAATTCAGTCAATTGAGTGTGACACTTAACATCAGTGTTTCTATTCTAATATGCTTTTCTGTTTCCAATGCCATTATTGTGATGTTGGTCGATGCGTGTGGCTGCTACAATAAAAAGTAAAACTTCAGTTTTGTTTAACCTGATATTGAGTCACAAGGACCAACATTTTTCTCCATATTCTTTGTTTCTCAACAAAAGTAAATGCTGTTACCACTACTTCGAACTGTCTCGTGATTATGACTAGCGGCCAATAATTCCTTCGCAGCGTAATTATATTATATAATATCATGGGGAAATGAAACTTAAGTCATGTTTAATGGGAGAATCGATGTAGAACATGGAACATGTTAGCGATTGATCAGTGGGCGGTTGGTTGGGAGCATGTGAAGGGTATATTTAACGATGGGTTTTGTCCTTAACGGAATCCTGATGTCCCTGGTTTGGCTCTCCTATACATTTTTGGCTTCCGTGTTACTTGAGAGTTGAATCTGCTTATACCCATTATAAAAGCAGTAAGATTAGTACTAATCCCATTAAATAAATAACCAAAATAAATGAATAGCAATTGACGAGCCATGCATGTGTTGTATCCTTGACAGATGGTGGCCCAGATATTCCAGTTTGACAAGCCACACTGCGGCGAGTTGTCCATGAAGGTACGTCCACCCGTTGTCCACCCGTTGTCCACCCATTGCCCACCCGTTGTCCACCCATTGTTGCCCCTTCCCCTTCATTGTCTACCCATTGGCTACCCATTGCCAACCCGTTGTCCACCCATTGCCAACCCATTGCCCACCCGTTGTCCACCCATTGTCTACCCATTGTCCACCCATTGCCAACCCGTTGTCCACCCATTGTCCACCCGTTGTGAGCCTCTATACAGTACAATACAATTCTTAGAGGATCTTACAAGTGATGATTTAATATATTTATTTTCGAATTTATTACACTAGTGTATAATGATTTTTATTACACTGTGAAAGACTATTTTATGCAATAAAATACAGTACATAGAGGATCTTGCAAGATTGATGATGTGATTTGATATTTATTCAACAGGTTTACTCGGCTCGTATGAAATGAGACTGCTGAGTTTCTTATGAATAATAATTATTAAATCAACATGAAGATGCTATTTATTGCATAAGCATAGGATCATTCAGTGACTATGTACTGATCACACAGCAGGTTTTCTGTAGCTACCTCATTTGCATATTTGTGTCTGTGACTCGAGAAGTGGGGCATATGGGTTTTGTGACCAGTTAAGCTCCTGATCAAATAGCACTCTCCTGTAGCCTAATAACGATCTTTAGCACATGAAAACCTTGTTATGTGTTGTAACTCATTTCATAAATGTGATATGACACATGTGTAATAACACCTGCAGCAAATTTGATTGGCGGGCCGCATATTCGTATTATGCACCAACGTTTGCCCAACAAACAAATCAAAGACATTCCAAATGATCATTAGATGTTACTAATGGCACGACAAAGCAACGATGTTCTGATGTTGATGTCATCATATTTTATACGTCATTAGCAGCATCAGTGATTCAGTTCAAGCACTACAATTGTTAAAATGAAGTGCTTACAAAGAACTCGAACCCATAATATGGCATATTTATAATATATTTATTGCTAGAATTAAAACTATTTTTCTCTGTGGAGATTTTCCACTCGATGTGAAAATAGTCAGTGGCGTCCTCTCACTGAAACTGATCGGATATCTTCATGTTTTCTGCTGTTTTAGAGACTGAATACATGTGAATACATGTGATAAACGGAATCTCAAACTCATTTACATTTGATAAGAAATTTATGAAACTCAGCAATTTTATGCATGACTCTTTTCATAAATAGCATATCAAGAGAAAGCTTTTTTGAGACCCTCTATATAATGCTTGTATGAAGCATGAACGATGTTTTATTGATGGAATGGTGCAGATCCGGATCAGACTGTGCTTGATCTACACTGGTCGCAAAACCCATGAGCCCCATTTCTCCAGTCATAGACACATATACATGTATGTTGTTGAACAGAGATAAAAAGCCCTTTTAATTATCAAGTTTTAAATGTCCAGGATGCTTGTTTTGCGATCAGTGCTGGCCATAGTGAAACCATATTTGTTTTGCTGTCAAGTTCACAGTGACAACTAATCAACATTTTTAGCTCGCCTGCACGAAGTGCAGAAGAGCTTATGTCATACCCCCGGCGTCGGCGTCGTCGGTGTCGGCGTCAGCGTCGTCCACAAACTTAACGTTGGGTAAATGTCTTATAACTTCTGTTTCCTTTCACGGAACACCTTGTTATTTCATACATGCATTCCTCAGATGACCCTCTATCATGCTGTAGCAAATCCATGACCCACCACCCAGCCCTTACCCCAAGGTCAAGGTCACAAACTTGTCACATTCATAAACTTAACGTTGGGTAAATGTCTTATAACTTCTGTTTCCTTTCATGGAACACCTTGTTATTTCATACATGCATTCCTCAGATGACCCTCTATCATGCTGTAGCAAATCCATGACCCACCTCCCAGCCCTTACCCCAAGGTCAAGGTCACAAACTTGGCACATTCATAAACTTAACGTTGGGTAAATGTCTTATAACTTCTGTTTCCTTTCATGGAACACCTTGTTATTTCATACATGCATTCCTCAGATGACCCTCTATCATGCTGTAGCAAATTCATGACCCACCACCCAGCCCTTACCCCAAGGTCAAGGTCAGAAACTTGGCACATTCATAAACTTAACGTTGGGTAAATGTCTTATAACTTCTGTTTCCTTTCATGGAACACCTTGTTATTTCATACATGCATTCCTCAGATGACCCTGTATCATGCTGTATCAAATCCATGACCCACCACCCAGCCCTTACCCCAAGGCCAAGGTCACAAACTTGGCACATTCATAAACTTAACGTTGGGTAAATGTCTTATAACTTCTGTTTCCTTTCATGGAACACCTTGTTATTTCATACGTGCATTCCTCAGATGACCCTCTACCATGCTGTAGCAAATCCATGACCCACCACCCAGCCTTTACCTCAAGGTCAAGGTCACAAACTTGGCACATTCATAAACTTAACGTTGGGGTAAATGTCTTATAACTTTTGTTCCCTTTCATGGAACACCTTGTTATTTCATACATGCATTCCTCAGATGACCCTGTATCATGCTGTAGCAAATCCATGACCCACCACCCAGCCCTTACCCCAAGGTCAAGGTCACAAACTTAGCACATTCATAAACTTAACGTTGGGTAAATGTTTTATAACATCTGTTTCCTTTCATGGAACGCCTTGATATTTCATACATGCATTCATCTGATGATAATCTATCATGCTATAGCAAATCCATGACCCAGCGGCCATCCCTTACCTCAAGGTCAAGGTCACAAACTTAGCACATTCATAAACTTAACATTGGGGTAAATGTCTTATAACTTCTGTTTCCTTTCATGGAACGCCTTGTTATTTCATACATGCATTCCTCAGATGACCCTCTATCATGCTGTAGCAAATCCATGACCACCACCCAGCCCTTACCCCAAGTCAAGGTCACAAACTTGGCACATTCATAAACTTAACGTTGGGTAAATGTCTGATAACTTCTGTTTCCTTTCATGGAACACCTTGTTATTTCATACATCATTCCTCAGATGACCCTCTATCATGCTGTAGCAAATCCATGACCCACCACCCAGCCCTTACCCCAAGGTCAAGGTTACAAACTTGGCACATTCATAAACTTAACGTTGGGGTAAAATGTCTTATCTTCTGTGTTTCCTTTCATGGAACACCTTGTTATTTCATACATGCATTCATCTGATGATACTCTATCGTGCTATAGCAAATCCATGACCCACCGCCCACCCAATCGTTACCCCAAGGTCAAGGTCACCTCTTAGCATGTTCATAAACTTAACGTTGGGGTAAATGTTGTGTAACTTCTGTTTATTTACAGGGAACGCCTTCATATTTCATACATGCATTCATCTACTGATACTCTATCATGCTATAGCAAATTCATGACTCACTGCCCACCCCTTTCCCCAAGGCCAAGGTCACAATCTTAGCACATTCATAAACTTAATGTTGGGGTAAATGTATTATAACATCTGTTTCCTTTCATGGAACGCCTTGATATTTCAAATATGCATTCATCTGATGATACTCTATCATGCTATAGCAAATCCATGACCCACTGCCCATCCCTTACCCCACCCCAAGGTCAAGGTCACAAAACTTAGTACATTCATAAACTTAACTTTGGGTAAATGTCTGTTTCCTTTCATGGAACGCCTTGCTATTTCATACATTCCTCAGATGACCCTCTATCATGCTGTAGCAAATCCACACCCACCACCCAACCCTCCTTACCCAAAAGTCAAGGTCACAAACATAGCATGTTCATAAACTTAAACGTTGGGATAAATGTTGTGTAACTTCTGTTTCTTTACACTTTTAACACCTTGATATTTCATACATGCATTCATCTGATGATACTCTATCATGCTATAGCAAATCCATGACCAACCAACCCCCACCCCTTTCCCCAAGGTCACGGTCACAAACTTAGCACATTCACAAACTTAACGTTGGGGTAAATGTCTTATAACATCTGTTTCCTTTCATGGAACGCCTTGATATTTCATACACGCATTCATCTGATGATACTCTATCGTGCTATAGCAATTCCATGACCCACCGCCCACCCCTTACCCAAGGTCAAGGTCACAAACTTGACACATTCATAAACTTAACGTTGGGGTAAATGTCTGATAACAACTGTTTCCTTTGATGGAACGCCTTGATATTTCATACATACATTCCTCAGATGACCCTCTATCATGCTGTAGCAAATCCACAACCCACCACCCAACCCTTACCCCAAGGTTAAGGTCACAAACTTAGCATGTTCATAAACTTTACATTGGGGTAAATGTTGTGTAACGTCTGTTTCTTTACACTTTGAACGCTTTGATATTTCATACATGCATTCATCCGATGATCCTCTATTGTGCTACAGCAAATCCATGACCCACCCCACCCCTTTCCCCAAGATCAACATCATAAACTTAAAATTGGAGTAAATGTATTTTTATAACTTCTGTTTCTTTACAGGGAACACCTTCATATTTCATACATGCATTCATCTGATAATACTCTATTGTGCTACAGCAAATCCATGACCCCCCACCACCCCTTTTGCCAAGGCCAAGGTCACAAACTTAGCACATTTATACATGCATTCCGCATGTGAATAGCTATCATGCTGTAGAAAATCACCAACTTAGTGTGTTCATAAACTTAACGCTGGGTTAAATTTTGTTTTCCTTCTCATTTCAGGGAGCGCATTGATATTTCATACATGCATTCATCTTAATATGTTATATCATGCTATATCAAATCCACGATCCACCTTCCACCACTGACCTCAATGTCAAGGTCCACCGCACACCCCTTATCCCAAGGTCAAGTTATATAATATTCATGTTTTTTATACAACTGTGACAAGTTTGAATGAAGGCTGCCATCAGGCGAGCTTCGTTGTCTTCTGACAACTCTTGTTGTTTTACAATTTGACGTATCCTCTGTATTTGTAGTGGGTTATGTACAATTGTTTGTGTGCTCTGTGTAAAAGTATAAGCTCTATGCCACTTACTCCGTGTATCTGTTACAGCATGTGCGAGACATCGTACACCCGTGTAACATGGACATCCGGAGCCACGTGAGCGGCAACTCCGCTCGGTGGCTGCCACGGCCGGGCCAGGGGCTCGTATATGGAACCAACCGTGGCGACCTGCGCATTTGTAAACCCGGGTACGCCCTATTCTTGTCAACACATTTGTGGCTGTGACTGGAGAAATGGATCTTATGGGTTTTGCGACCAGTGTAGATCCGGATCAGCCTGTGCATCCGCACAGTATATTTTGTCTATTTTTCCCCATAAAAACACTGTTTGAAATTATTCCAAAGTGTAGTCAGACCATGTTTTTGATGTCGAAGAAAAATGCGAAATATAATCAAATGTATTATGAAAGTGTATGGCATGTATATAGCAAAACAATCAAATACATTTGCCAGTCACGAAAATATAATCAGTGATTATTATGGCTATGGTTTTTCTCCAAATTTCTGTGGCCACCCTGATATGGTGTGGCCACCCTGATATGGTGTGGCTGATATGGTGTGGCCACCCTGATATGGTGTGGCTGATATGGTGTGGCCACCCTGATATGGTGTGGCCACCCTGATATGGTGTGGCTGATATGGTGTGGCCACCCTGATATGGTGTGGCCACCCTGATATGGTGTGCTCACGATCTCACACAACAGTTACTTTTGATGAGAAATAAGAATACAAATGTAATTGCAGAAAGATATTTATACACAATTGTTTTGCACATTCACAAATTGTATTTGTATTCAATGTTCTTACTGATGCCTACTTCAGTGAGTGAATGTCAATGAGTGTCAGTGCTCCAGATAAGGAATTAGGAATTGAGTATTGATACTCCATCATTTCTGAAGCAATTGGGTATTTCAAAATTTGTATTAGTTAAAATAAAATCACACTACTGTTTACACATCAGCAGACCGCACTTATTGAATCGTTTGCTTCTAAATGAAAACATGTCTTGGAATTTCATTAGAATTGTCTCCTTGGAGACAATTCTAATGAACTACCAAGATGTGTTTTCATGTAAAAATAAGAAAATATGCTATATTTGTGGTCTGTTTATTGTTTTCTGTAGCATGATGATACCACAAATTTTTCATTGCTTTTCGATACTCAATACTTCTGATTTCAATTGGGTTTTTGGCAATTTTAATTGGGTATTTAAGCAAATACACACCTTATCTGGAGCTCTGGAGTGTAGGCCCGATATTACTTAGACCAAGTCATCATATCGCCCATTATAAGATATTCATTGATTGTTGCTATCAAAGACTTTTCCAGATAAACAAATGTATTGTCTATTACATTAACATTCATGTGTATTAAGTAGTGTATGATGATGTCATGAGTCCTCTTGTGTATTGTGTATATAACACCAATACAATCTGTTCTTTTAATTGATTATTTACATCTAATACCAGCACAGTCACTGCTGTCAATTGTTTCTCTTAGTTCCAATGTCATCTACATGCCCACCCCACCAAAGTGGGGGTATAATACCCCCACTTTGGTGGGGTGGGCATGTAGATTTGCCCTTGTCCGTGTATTTGCCCTTGTCCGTGTGTTTGGCTGTGCATACTAATTTTGTGTCGCATGTGTCTCCCAAAGTATTTGACCAACCGTTTTGAACTTTACAGAAATGTAAATTAGTATGTGTAGATGTGTACCTGGGATTTTGTTTCTATTTTTGCCTGTGGAGGCGGAATTATGATCCTTGACTTAGTCAATTTGGCCATTATGAAGTTTGGAGTTTTGTGTATCTTAAAAAATATTTTACCAAGAGTCTTGTAACCTTACAGAATATGTTGATTAGCATAGTGTAATTAGTGAAGTTGTGCACCTAGGGTTTGTACTTGTCCCCAGCAAGTACATACAGAGTTATGGTCCTTATTTCGATGTAAATACTCCATTCTGATTTTGGGATTTTCTCGCCAATGCAATAGGTTAAATACGTTGAACCCGATGGCCCGTCCTTATATGACCTTAGCTGCTGATAGGCCGTTTAACACCAATAAATCATAAAAATGGTCCTTGAAGTACATGTAGTTTGCAATTGGGGGAATCCTTGTCCTATGGACACCCTTGTAGTTGAACTTACATCATTATAACTGCTAGTTTCTGTTGATTTCAGTGTCAAGGTGAAGGTCGAGAAGATGGACAGCCCGGATGACCTTGAGCTGCCGGGGTCGTCGACAGCGGATGGGCCGTCAATCCTCCGACGGAACCTGATGCACATGTTGGGGCTGTCGAATGCCAGCCTGCCGCGGACATTCAGTATCTCGACACAGACCAACGTTCGCGGGGTCCGTCGCAGCACCACCACGCAGACTGACAACTCCGACTCCGACTAGACACCACTGACTGGTCACCGATATAGCTAGCTATAGATACACATGTGGCTGTCACTGGAGAAATGAGCCTGATAACCATCAATATTGCTTGTTAGAAGCATGACAGCTGTTTAATTGATGTAATGGTGCAGATCCCGATCTGGATCTACACTGGTAACTAATATATCTATACATATGTGGCTGTGACTGAAGAAATTGGGCTTATGGGATTTTGACCAGTGCAGCTCCTGATCAAATAGCACACTCGCGTAGCCTGCCAACGATCTATTTTGCTTGTTAGAAGCATGATGGGTGTTACATTAATAGAATGGTGAACAGTGCAGATTTTGATCAGATTGTGCGGATGTGCAGGCTGATCTGGATCTACACTGGTCACAAAACCCATAAACTCCATGTCTCCAGTCACAGCCAGGATTCAGTAAAGGATACCCACAAACAGTGTATATCCTGCTGAGATGATTTGTCTCCTGTATTGAAGCTTGAAACGATTAACCCTCACTTCAGCCGGCTCATCTTGATCTACATTGTCTTCATTGGTATTGGGGTGTATGGTGTTGGAAGGGTTAACCATCGTTACTGGCCGGCTCATCTTGATCTACATTGTGTTCATTGGTATTGGGGTGTATGGTGTTGGAAGGGTTAACCATCGTTACTGACTGGCTCATCTTGATCTACATTGTGTTCATTGGTATTGGGGTGTATGGTGTTGGAAGGGTTAACCATCGTTACTGGCTGGCTCATCTTGATCTACATTGTGTTCATTGGTATTGGGGTGTATAGTGTTGGAAGGGTTAACCATCGTTACTGGCTGGCTCATCTCGATCGACACTTAACATTGGCGTTGAGGTCGGTGGTGTTGAACGGGTTGATACAAGTTGTGATTCTGTATGTACAATACTGTGATACCTTCAATGATAGGGCAATTCATGACGATAATATTGACTCTTCTCACCTTATTGCATGTTCCATTTTGGCCGACATTGATTTCGAAGACTGCTATATTTTCCATAAATTAAAAATGGTCAAAAGTAAAGAGCATACATACTTATGTCTCCCCCATGAATGGGGAGACATATTGTTTTTGGCTTGGTTGTCCGTCCGTCCGTCCGTCCGTCCGTCCGGGCACACATTAGGGTACTTATGTGGCTAGCCCCACAGGGTTATGGACTTAGTAAAGGATAGGGTTGGTTACAATTAGCCACCTAAAAAATCCTTTTATGTGGCTAAAAATCGTTTTATGTGGCTAATATTTAACATGTGATAAGCCACATAAGTATCCATTTGTAAGAACGTCCGTCTGTCCGTCTGTCCGTCCGTCCGTCCGGGCACACATTAGGGTACTTACGTGGCTAGCCCCACAGGGTTATGGACTTAGTAAAGGATAGGGTTGGTTACAGTTAGCCACCTAAAAAATCCTTTTATGTGGCTAAAAATCGTTTTATGTGGCTAATATTTAACATGTGATAAGCCACATAAGTATAGTACTGTAAGAACGTCCGTCCGTCTGTCCGTCCGTCTGTCTGTCTGTCTGTCACAAAATTGCAACCAGTGTAGATCCAGATCAGCCTGTGCATCCGCACAGTCTGATCAGGATCTGCACTGTTCGCCATTGTGCATATGTCCAAAAGTTTTTGAGTTAGAGTCGTGAAACTTTACAGGAATACTTGTCATCGTGTGAAGATGCGCACCTGGGGTTTTAGATGTGGATTCATCCTGTATTTATGGAGTTATGGCCCTTGACTTCGCGAAAATTGGGGATTTTCAACTTGTGTTGCGCGTAATTCCAAGTGTATTTCAGTTAGTCGTGAAACTTTATAGGAATACTGTTCATCGTGTGAAGATGCGCACCTGGGTTTTTAGATGCGGATTCATCCAGTATTCACAGAGTCATGACCCTTGACTTAGTGAAAAGTGGGGATTTTCAACTTGTGTCGCGCGTATCTCCAAAAGTATTTCAGTTAAGAGTCGCAAAACTTTACAGGAATACTGGTCATCGTGTGAAGTTGCGCACCTGGTGTTTTAGATGTGGATTCATCCAGTATTCACCAATGAATGGGGAGACGTATACTTGAAATGTGGATATATAATATGTGTGTCTGTTACTTTACGTTTTTTAGGTATGTTATCTTGTCGTTTCTCTACCCATGGGATAATGTAAATAGAGAACTAGAGATGCCAAAATGTTCGATCATCTATGTTTAATGTGTGGACTCGTATGGATAACTGGTGACCTGGTAGTACGGCAGTCTGGTACGATACTGGTACGAACCCTCGTACAACGTACGAAGGAAGAAACACTCTGAAATAACAAGGGTTACCATGATTACTTATTAGCATGACTAATATATACCTAACGATGGTATGGACACACAACTTGACTGGCAAGTTGTGGGTCCATGAGAATCGTCTCCTTAAACAATCACTACCGGTATGTACCGTACTACCAGTCACGTCCGGAATTAACACACATAGTACATAACATGTATATAACAACAAATGAGTAACAATTAAAACATGATAGCCTGAATGATTTGTTGGGTGGTTGACAAGCGATATTTGATGGACAGTATTCTAGTGGTCATCAGCAATGAACATAGATATCTAGGTACAGATGGAATAACGTATTATCTACATGTAGTCATACATGGATTGCTTGTACCCGTGTTAACACACCAACATGGTCTGACGTTTGCAACCTATAGAGACTGGGTAGAACCAGTTCAACATCTGACATCCTTGCATATTACCTAACTGATCCACTGGGTAGAACCAGTTCAACCTCTCGACAACATTGCGTCTGTCATGACGGATCCACTGGGTAGAACCAGTCCAGCATATGTGCCCTGAGTACCCACAATTGCAGAGACATGTACACAAACATTTAGACGAGACATGTACACAAACAATACGAGACATGTACACAAACATTTAGACACCTACCAGAGGGATGGTTCTGGGTGTTCAGACACGCCACTATCACTCGGTGTCACTCGATATCGTTCTTGTTCTCGCGGTGAATGTCAGTAGTACAACTGTAAAGGATGAGAATGCATTCGAGTGAAACATGCAATAATCCTGTGAAGTTAATGTGCGAGATGCTAAATTTAAATAACCCGCCATTTTGGGAAAAAATCGCGCACCGCAAACACAGTCTTGGGAATGCAGCTTAACAGACAAATTAGAGCGACCTTGTCAACCTCACCCAATGCAGAATCGATTCCAATACAAACGTGATAAAATGGCACAATACAAACAACTTACATGATTACTATCGCCCGTCAAACTATAAAATCTGTCATCAGCTGTTTGAAAGATGTCTTCCTTGATTTCTGCCTAAACAATGCTCACTACCAAACAATACCCAGAATGCAACAGTATCACTTCCTAAACTACTAAAACTAGCATTCATGGTCAAAGGGAAATAACTCTTCCGACACATAAATCAAAAGGTAACGCAAAGTACTGAAAGTCCTGAATAATGGTCCGGTTACAGGTACATTTTTCGTTTTATTTCCATTTACTTTACATGGGGCTCCAATAAGGGCACATCTACCTTAATGGTTATGAAAAATTGACATATTTCCTGTAAATGAGATCAAAAGTTGGTGAAAATTTCAGACCAAATGAATATAATACCACATTTGCTCTGAACATTTCACCAACTTTTGTTAGCCTTGTGCAAAGCTGTGGCCATTTATAGAAATCATTTTTTGGCAAAAATCTCATATACGATAATGTTGATTATATTAGATGTCGGCTCAATTATACATGTACTTTCGGCTTTTTATGCGTGACGTTTCAATTTCCATATTTCCTCACTTTTTATTTTATTATCTCACAATATACAGCTAACTTATGCAGAAAATACAAGGTAGCTACATATATGCTGTTGCTGCCTTAAATTCTACTTTTCCAAGTCCTGATAACATGCAGTGGTGGTATTGGGGGAGACTTATGTTTTTGTCTGAAAAACAAGTTTCTGGCATTTGTGGAAAAATTCAACTAGAAAAAATATTGGTGGGAAACAACAAGAGGTGTAATATGGGATGAATCCCAGAGCCAGGATGATACAGTCGAACCTCTATACCGTACAACAAGAAACATATGCGATCTTAAAGGTACATGCCCACCCAGTGGCACAAAATGTTCTTTATATCAGACATCATCTGAGACATTTTCTGGAAAAATAAACATTCATTCACCATTACCCCACGTCTTGGTTGGCATTATTATGCATTTTATAGCAGACATAACTTTCCACACTGATATCCGGGCGATAACCGTGTTTCCTTAAAATGTTAACGGACATTACTATTTATTCTCTGTATTTATTTTTGATGTGCAGTTATCATACTTTGTAATCTGTCGAAAATATAATTTTTTCAGGTGACGCATTTATTTAATTAGTATAAATAATTAAAAAATACCATGCCTCATTTGCATATGAAAATAGCATGATTCCAACGCACGTCACTATCTGTAAAATAAACATTACTAAATTATTATATCTGTATAGCGGACACACCTATTTTTTAGAATTTGTGGAATAGTGACACACTTATACACTTATTTAATTCCTTTAAAGAACATTTTGTGCCTACTGAGTGGGTATGTACCTTTAATTTTGATTGGTTTCTTTGTCATTTATCTACGGTGATAATGCCTGTTCGTGATCACATAGCACACAACTATGGCTCGGAATAATCAAATGTTTGATCTACAGTGAAACCTCTCTAAACCGGTTTAGTGAGGTTTCACTGTATGTATTATCATGTCTCCGATGTTTTACTGTAATAGTGTTAATAATTTCTGACATTAATTACTGGATTAATATGAAGGCATTGGGTTGAGAGGACTATGAGCTGACCTGGACACTGTACAGTGTACACCCGTTCCCATTTGAGACCCGCCATCTGATTTGTACCTAAGAACATGTACAATATCTCATGTTTACGAAATTTGCGATATTTTCTGTAAATGACATCGAAAGTTGACAAAATCTTCACAGCAAATGCGGAATCTTCATAATCTTTCGACTTCATTTACAGAAAATTTCAGTTTCTGTAAATATATTTCATGAAATATCGCACATGTTCTTGGGTAGAAAATCATGTGGCGAGTCTCGTTTGGTGAAATACAATATACCGGTAGTATCTGTTACTGTGGGGGAGGCACATCTTGAGAAATCATGTTTCCAGCACACATAAGCTGCGTATCGGGCTACTGTTCTAACACAGTTGAACATACATTTTCACCTAGAGGAGATAACTAGGATTGTTGCATATTGCGACTAGTGAAGACCCAGGCCCACCTCCTGAACTTTTTGTGCAGTCTGATCTGTGTCTGGGGCCCGATTCACTAAACTTTGTACGACTAAAATGTTTGTACGTGCAAACTAATGATAGTCTGTATATTTCACATTAACAATGTTTTCTTGTAAATAATTATTGGATTTACATTTATTGAGCATAGGCTGCATATGCATATGCATATGCAGCCTCTGCTCAATAAATGTAAAGCCGTCACTTGACATTTCCAGACGATCCTAAATTTGCACTTATGAACATTTTAGTTGCACGAAGTTTAGTGAAACGGGCCCCAGCTCTGTTTGCTATTCAGTTGCTGAAGCATGCCTTACTGATTAAACGCCCAGTGAACAACGTCAAGTATGAGTGCATTTGGTGTCTTGGGTTTCACACTAGTGGTTAATGAAATGTGGCTGGAGAAATGGGGCTTATTTCATTCACAACTAGTTTATTGCATTCACAACCCAGATTCGACTGCAGTCTGATTATGGTCTACGCTGTTTGTCATTCAGTGCCTGTGAAATGCCAATCATGTAAACCGTATACTCCACCATCAGCCTGCAGGAGTGCTAGTAGTTCAGAATCTGGACTGGTCACAAAGGCTGTAAGTCCCATTTTTTCCCGTCACATGTAGACCAGCGGGCTGTTTCACTAAACTTTGTACGACTAAATGTTTTGTAAGTGAAAAATTAGGATCGTCTGGAAATTTTAATTTATGGATTTACATTTATTGAACATAGGCTATGCTCAATAAATGTAAATCCAGTAATTGTTTGCAAGAAAACGGTGTTAATGTGAAATTTATAATTTTGCACTTACAAACAGTTCAGTTGTACAAAGTTTAGTGAAATGGCCCTCTGTTGTATAGTTATACCTAGGTTCGCGAACTTGGGGACAATCACCAGTAACTTCCCTGATGGCTACTTCTGTGGCATAATGGGTGGAATTTGTCCGTTTCACGTCACACTGCTTCGTTATCTAAGTAACGTGACGTCGAGCCAACAAATTCCGCCAATTCTTAACTAAGCAACATGATGTCAAACCGGCAATTCTGTCAATACTAATCTCAGTGGTGCCCCAGCAGTATTTTTGTCACACCCGCTTGGTTATTGGTATACTATCAAAGCCTCAGCAGGCACGACATGCGGGCGATGGCAATCTAGTATGGAAGATACATGTGATTGTCCAAGTTCGGTAACTTAGTTATAAGACCGGTATATAATCCTGCTTCTTTCGACGGTAGTCCAACTGTGCCAGCCGCTGTTGTTGACTGACGATGCCCGCTATGGTGTCGGCAGTCGTGGCCATGTTGTTACTGTTGTTCTGTTGATCATGAGCCTCAATATTGTTACTGTGAAACAGATATTTTGTATAAAACTGGGAGCTTAATAAAAACATTGCATAAAAGTTCATTTGTTTATTACTGACTCCTTACTGCTGTGTTATGCAATGTTATTGAAATTCAATGTACACTGGCATTACCGTCCTGGGGCCCGTTTCACTAAACTTCTTACGACTAAAATGTTCGTAAGTGCAAATTTAGGATCGTCTGTAAATTTCAATTGATGGATTTACATTTATTGAGCATAGGCTGCATATAAATACAATAAATGTGATATTTCCTATAGATGACATAGACTGCTGTGGGTGGCAGGTGGGAGCATGTGATGGGTAATTTAATGATCGGGGTTCATCCTTACCGGAATCTTTTATGTAAATATTCCATTCTTATTCCCCCCATTGCAGCAGGTTAAATACAGGTTAAATACGGGATCAACCCGTTGGCCCGGCTTTAAATAACCTTAGCTGTTGATAGGCCGTTAAACACCAATAAATTAAATGAATTGTAGATTGCTGACAGAAATCGCAGAGTAAAGCAAAATGCTATCTTTATTGTCTCTGTAAATGTCAACTTCCAACATCATTTACAGAGAACATTGTCTTTATTATAAACCAGGGGGCCGTTTCACTAAACTTTGTATGACTAAAATTTTCGTAAGTACAAATTTCGGATCGTCTGTAAATTTCAATTGATGGATTTACATTTATTGAGCATAGGCTGCATATGCAGCCTATGCTCAATAAATGTAAATCCAATAATCTGTTACATGAAAACATTGTTAATGTGAAATTTACAGACTATCATCAGTTTGCATTTACGAACATTTTAGTCGTAGGAAGTTTAGTGAAATAGCCCCCAGCATTGCATGACTACAGTTTTTATTGATGGTGAGTATACACCAGGGGCCCATTTCACTAAACTTCGTATGACTAAAATGGTCATAAGCGCAAATTTAGGATCATCTGGAAATTTTAATTGATGGATTTAAATTTATTGAGCATAGGCTGCATATGCTCAATATATGTAAATCCAATAATTGTTTACAAGATAACTGTTGATATGACATTTACTGACTACAAAATGTATCATAATTTTGCCCTTGCGAACATTTTAGTCGTAAAAGTTTAGTGAAACGGCCCCCAGAAGCAGCCCCCCAGAAACGGCCCCCTTCCTTACAGTTTGTTAAGCTAACAGGTTTTGAGCAACCGGGCGTTAAATTTTGCAGTCTGTTGCGCCAACAGAGGTTTTGAGCAAACGGGCTTTAAGGATTTAGCAGTCCGTTATGCTAACGGATGTTTTGAGACACCGGGCGTTAAGGATTTAACCGGGCCCTGAAAAGGATCTTGGTACGTCTTCACCCTGCATAGACCCAGATAAGCTGGCTTGTCTACACATTGGTTTATGATGTTATTCCACCACAGTTGACATTTCAACAGTCATCCAAGAGAAGGACCTTAGCAGGTGCGGCCCATCTTGGGTCAACATGCAGTTTGTCTTGAGTGTGCTATAACTTACAGCTCACCCTAGACTATCCTGCATGTTGACTCGAGGTGTGCCAACTGTTCTGGCTCTACATTACTCGTCGCAATTGTATGCAACTCGCCAGAGGCTCGGTGCATAAATTATGCATGACTCGTTTCAGACATTTCATATCAACTGGAAACTTGTTGGAGATCCTCTCTATATATGATCTTGCTGATCAAACAACGCTATTCAATCAAACAATACCTAATATAATATCGTTAAATGTATATACACGGCCATAAACACCGCCAATGACCTACGTCCATTTTGAGGTTGAATTATTTTTTTCAGACGGGCAGGGCCCCTACCCCTCCCCTCCCCACCCCCTCCCCCCCCCCCCCCCCCACCAATAGTCCGCTGTGGCATTGTTTTATTCACCACTACGGGCCTGATATAGTCCCAGATTTTATCATAAAAAAAATACTACAGTGGGTTAAAACACTTGTGTCTGATATATAATTGCTTAAAGGTGCATGCCCACCCAGTAGGAACAAAATGTTCTTTATAGGAATTAAACTATCACTATATTCCACCAGTTCTGAAAATGATGAGTGCCTGACATACAGTTATACTCATTTAGTAATATTTATTTTACTCTGACTCGCGGTGGTATCGGGCTATTTTCATATGCAAATGAGTCATGTTTTTTAATTATTTATACTAATTAAATGCGTCACCTGAAAAAATAATATTTTCTACAGATTATAAAGTAGGATCATTGCACATCAAAAAATAAATACAGCAAATAAATAGTAATATCCGTTAACATTTTAAGGAAACACGGTTATCACCCCTGTTATCAGTGTGGAAATTTACGTAAAAAAAGATATAAAATGCATATTAATGCCAATCAATACGTGGGGTAATGGTGAATGAATGTTTATTTTCCCAGAAAATGTCTCCGATGATGTCTATATAAAGAACTGAGTGGGCATATACCTTTAATTTATTAATCAAGCATTATATAACAATTTATACCTTGAATTGCTGATACTGGTACAAATTTAGGCCTAAGAAAAAAATGTGTGTGTCTTCTTACCCGACCGACCATATTTTTTAACCCCGACCAAAAAAAAAAAAATTGTTTAATTCCGGAAAACGTTGCTTGTGATATATAGTCGGCACATTGGCGTACGTACGTGGGACGGGTTAAAGTTTTTGGTTAAAGTTTTTAAGAACACTATATCTCTGAAACTGCTTCACCAATTCACTCGAAACATCACATGTGCCCAATGTCAAGGTCAAATTACTTTAGTGGACAGCTTGATATAGTCGGCACATTGGTATACTATCAATGCTCGTTTTCGTACTATCAAATGCCTCGGCTGGCACGACATGCGGGCCGCGGCCATCTTCTAGTTTAGGCATAATGTTTAGGTTAATAGTGCTACATACATGTTTACTTGTATTGATCTGATCATGGAAATGGTGACTATTTCTGCCACTAACATTATGCACAGCTCAAAACACTGCCATATTCACCAACAATTTGTGATTCTAGTCCAGAAAACTGGAGTTATTGCTTGTACCACACGTATAATAGACAGAGACCAGCATGTGTAGCTGTCCGCATCATATGTATCTCCACCTTTTATCCATTTCACCCCTAACTACTGGTATATATTACATGTTAACCCTTTCAACACCACAAGCCTGTACAGTGATATTGGCAAACAGTGTAGATCCAGATGAGCCGGCTCATTTTCATATTTTTGAGAACAAACACCCTATTTTCATAATGGACTAGTCTGAAAGACATTGTGTGACCATTGGTTTGGTTGCAAAATTAACATCGAATTCCATTCCACAATTACTTAGGTGTGAAAGATTTAATGTAGGATTAATATTCCATTAATAAAAAAGTCATATTGTTTCAAAATATTAAAAATAATGACACTACAGATCCTGGGGCCCGTTTCACTAAACTTCGTACGACTAAAATGTTCGTAATTGCAAATTTAGGATCGTCTGAAAAATTCAATTGATGGATTTACATATGCAGCCTATATGTTCAATAAATTTAAATCCATTAATTGTTTACAAGAAAACTGTTAACGTGAAATGTACAGACTATCATAATTTGGCACTTACAAACATTTTAGTCGTAAGACGTTTAGTGAAACGGCCCCCTGATGAGGCGGATCAGTACGATCTACATTTGCTTTCCTTGCAAATGTTGGTTTTATGGTCTGGAGGTTGAAAGGGTTAATTGGGGGTAATGTTCCTAATACTGAATATCCAGCTATAGGATTCGTCCTTATATTGGCAGATCTAGCTTGCAAACCTTCAGAGAAGTCCGTCTCCATTTGGTAGAGTATGACCAGATGCACACGAGTTCGACTGAGCGCGGGAATCATTCACCCAGGGGTTTAGTTGTCTAAACGAGTGGCAAAGAAACTGGAATTGTGGCAATCTACATAGGCGATGTCATAGGGTGCGTGGTGCATGAACCCAATTAGCCATTACCATAATTACGTATATCCCATATATTTCTGTTTCCCCACTGTGTTTGAATATTTATGAACACTGAACCATTTTCGCAACATACTATATGAGACGAGTCATGTTATTGTGTTCTTAAGAAGATGTGCGATATCTGAGGAAAAATATTTATTAATTTTACGATATTTTTATAATAAATTTTACGATATTTTTCGTAAATGGCGTCAAAAGTTGACAAAATGTTCAGAGCAAAAGTAGAATAGCAGTCCGCATTTGCTGTGGAAACTTTGTTCAATTTTGACATCATTTACAGCAATATCACAGTTTCTGGAAATATTTTTCATGAAAAATCACACATCTTCTTGGGTGCAAAATCACATGGCCTATCTCATACGTCCATTTGAAGAACAGAGTATCGTATTATGTCATGACTGTTCAACTGTCAATGTGTACTACATATTCAGTGGAACATCTCTAAACGTTATACCCTGTGAGATACACGGGCTGTCTGGTTTAGAGAGGTTCCAATGTAAATATGGTACGAGTACTGCAAGGCCTGTAACCGATATCAAAATTGCAAAGTATACTTATCTAGCAAAGTATATTTTGAGGGAGTATAATCATTTATTTTTCCCGAAATGCATTATTTCATATAGAACTAACAATTGCATATATTTGATGATTAAAAGTATACAGAATTATTATACTGAATTGTTTACATTATCACAGCGAGAATGGCTGTGACAATGTAATAAACTCAGTATAATAAAAATTAATATATTTATCCTTAAATTGAAAATTTCTCCCTCAAAGTATATCCCTGTTGATGAAATTGGCTACTGGTTGTGTCCTTTGCAATCATGACGTGAAGAGATTCAAATCCTTATTTTCATTATATATTTGTGTTGTCTGTAACTCTATACTGAAGCATTATGGTTATTTTACTCCCTGAATGGCGAACACACCCTGGTTAGGTTGTGCAGGCTATTCCGGATCTACATTGATCAGAAAATCAAGAAACCCGAGGCTGATCTGGATCTGTATTGATCAGAAAAACCAGAAACCCGAGGCAGTTCTGGATCTACATGCATTGATCAAAAAAGCCGGAAACCCGAGACTGTTCTGGATCTGTATTGATCAGAAAAGCCAGAAACCCGAGACTGTTCTGGATCTGTATTGATCAGAAAAGCCAGAAACCCGAGGCTGTTCAGCTGGATCTACATTGAGCAGAAAAGCCGGAAACCCGAGGCTGTTCTGGATCCACATTGATTATAAAATCCAGAAACCCGAGGCTGTTCAGCTGGATCTACATTGATCAGAAAAGCCAGAAACCCGAGGCTGTTCTGCTGGATCTACATTGATCAGAAAAGCCAGAAACTCGAGGCTGTTCTGGATCTACATTGATTAGAAAATCCAGAAACCCGAGGCTATTCTGGATCTACATTGATCAGAAAAGCCAGAAACCCGAGGCTATACTGGATCTACATTGATCAGAAAAGCCAGAAACCCGAGGCTGTTCTGGATATATATTGATTAGAAAATCCAGAAACCCGAGGCTGTTCTGGATCTACATTGATCAGAAAAATCCGAAACCCGAGGCTGTTCTGGATCTACATTGATCAGAAAATCCAGAAACCCGAGGCTGTTCTGGATCTACATTTATCAGAAAAGCCAGAAACCCCAGTTTGCGAGTCAGTCGCATTCTGCAATGGTGCAACTTTCTAGTTCACTGGAAGAGACAGTGAACTTTATAGTAGTCTATTACGTCGTATGTGCTGACATCATACATTTGCAATGAACTGATTTGAAAGTTTAAGATGAAAACATAAAAACTATGTGCATATAAATCGGATACTTAACTTGATATTGACTTTATTTATTGCAATTTAATTCTAGCCGATGTGTGCATGCCTCATTTCCCACTCACACTTGCAATTATAATCGTAATGTAACTGATTTTATAGATGAGATTTTGATAAAAAAATGTTCAACACTTTCAACATCATATGCCTGTATAGTGGTATTGGCAAAAAGTGTAGATCCAGATGACCGGCTCGTGACGAGCCGTCTCATCAGGATCTGCACTTTTTGCAAGTAATTTTCATATTTTTGAAACCAAAAACACTTTTATTATAAATGGACTAGTCTGAAAATCATTTGGTGACCATTGGGTTGGCTGCGAAATTAACATATCAAAATCCATTCCAGTTACTTGGGGTTGAAAGGGTTACATATTGCCTACATTGTGTTGCCGAGACAGATGAGGTTGTTGATTTATGACCAACAGTGTGTTACAATGACGCAGACATCTGTGATCATTTGTGCAGCAAGCCACTGTATCTTTCCCAATATGTTTTGCACACAAATTACTACTTCATAGACGATGAAATTTGGCGAATGATTGCTTTCATACACAGACTACAAAGTTGGAATGTGTAATTTGAGCCAAAATGATAGACAACTATTACATTGCATTTGCCCTTCTTCTAGCATAAAACGTTACCTGACAATTGGAAAACCAGGCTAGTGTCTTGATATCAAGTTTATCAGGCAAGGATTGAAAACGGTAGAAATTCCGAGGCAAGCCTCGGAATTCCTACTGTTTTCAAGCCATGCCTGATAAACTTGATTGGAAAAGACACTAGCCTGGTATTCTCTATAAATAACTTTGATACTTTCACATTCCAGACTGACTATACCACGGCATTGAGATGGTGTCACATGTGACATATTTGTCTGACACGTGTGACAGTCATGTTTAGGCGGGTAGCAGCCCTTTAAATTGTGATGACTATCTAAATTACCGACCGCATGGATGGAGGAAAAGGTACTTGTATGTAGTGTAAATCTAGGTCGCCAGCTGACAGATGGGACCCTGATTCTGGTGTGGCGAGGACCTGGTATCAGATCAGGATTATTCTGATTTTAGGACTGAATATACAGTCGAACCTGTGCTAAAGACCACCTCCGAATAGCAATCACCTGACCACAAAAGGCCACAAATGTGTTGTCTCAATGGCACAATTATTATATAAATGACCCTGCGAATAATGACCACATGTGAACAAAGGCCAGATTGTTCTCTTCCCATGGCTGGCCTTTATTCACAGGTTTGACTGTATAGTTTTTTTTAGCTCACCTGACCGAAGCTCATATGAACTATTGTTACCGCAATGTGTCCGTCGTCCGTCCGTGAACATTTGCAAACGTCTTCTCCTCGGTAACCATTGGGCCTATAGTCACCAAACTTCATGGTCATGGTCCTTAGGTAGGGGGATTACAAAATTGTTAAAATGACGTCATTACGTAATCCAAGATGGCCGCCGTCTAAAAGTAGCACAAATTCTTCAAAAATCTTCTTCTCAAGAACCGCCAACCTGATTTCGACGAAACTTGGTAGGAATGATCGATGTACAATGCTCTTTCAAAGTTGTTAAAATGGTGACCCCGTGGTCAAAAATGGGCGTGGCCCGTGAGGTCAAATTGGGGTCAAATTTTATTTTTCACCGAATATGGTCATGTCATATATCAAATCGAAGGTATCAACGAGGCGATCACTCTGGTGCATTTTTTGTTGAAATCGGATGGTTATGTCATCCAAGATGGCCGCCGAAAGGTCAAAAGGTCGTTCTTTTATTAGAGATTTCAAAATTCTTCTTCACATGAACCGCTTGGCACATGGTAGCCAAACTTAAAAGTTATGGTCCATGGGTGAAGCCTTTTCAGATTTGTTAAAATGGAGGTCATCGCTAATCCAAGATGGCCGCCGTCTAAAAATATCATAAATTCTTAAAACATCTTCTCATGAACCGCTAGCCGGATTTCGACGAAACTTGGTAGGAATGATCGATGTACAATGCTCTTTCAAAGTTGTTAAAATGGTGACCCCGTGGTCAAAAATAGGCCTGGCCCGTGGGGTCAAATTGGGGTCAAATTTTATTTTTGACCGAATATGGTCATGTCTATGTCAAATCGAAAGTATCAAAGAGGCGATCGCTCTGGTACATTTTTTTGTCGAAATTGGATGGTCATGTCATCCAAGATGGCCGCCGAAAGGTCAAAAGGTCGTTATTTTAATAAATATTTCAAACGTCTTGTTCTCCTGAACCGCTTGGCCGATGTTCGCCACACTTCACGGTAATGGTTATTGGGTCGAGCCTTTTCATTTTTGTTTAAATGGTGGTCATCGCGAAATCAAAGATGGCCGCTGTTGAAAAGTAGGTCAAATTCTTAAAAAATCTTCTTCTTGCGAACTGCCTGGCAGAGTTTTACGAACCTTGGTATGAATGATCGATAGTTAACGCTGGTTCAGATTCCTTCAAATGGTGGACCGCGGGTCAAAAATGAGCGGGGCAGGAGGGGTCAAGTAAGGGTCAAATGTCACATTTGACCGAATATGGTCATGTCATATATCAAATCGAAGGTATCGACGAGACGATCTCTCTGGATGTTTCTTTTTGTCGAAATCAGGTAATTACGTCATCCGAGATTGGCCAAGCTTCACAGTAATGGTCAGTGGGTCAAGCCTTTTCATTTTTGTTAAAATGATGATGGTAATCGCGAAATCCAAGATGGCCGCCGTTGAAAAGTAGGCCAAATTCTCAAAAGATCTTCTTCTCACGAACCACCAGACCGATTTCGACGAAACTTGACAGGAATGATCGATGTACATTGATTTTTCAAAGCTGTTAAAATGGTGACCTCTGGGTCAAAAATGGGCATGGCCCGGGGGGTCAAATAGGGGTCAACTTTTTTACGGAATATGGTTATATAATACATAAAATCTAAGGATTGCAATACAAATTAGGCTGGAAGCATCCTGTTGTGGTCTCCAAACCTCTCAAAGTTGTGTAAGATATATCTGTACATATCGCGAGACAACTCCTACCCTGGTGACTTCTCAAGTTTGTCGCATTGACATGTTGTGCCTTTCATGGGCTTATTTTGATATAGGGTCATCATGGCCCTCTTGTTGTTGTAAATATTCCCCCCCCCCCCCACACACACACACACACCGCCATTTGTACAGGTTATATAATATGGGATTTAGTACTAAACCCATGCCTTAAAGTGTTGATAGGCCGCTAAACCCCAATAAACAATCAAACAAACAGATGGGACCCTGAGATAAATCCAAAAATGTAGATCCGGATCATCCTGTTCATTCCCACAGTTGTATCAGGATCTCACACTCCTGCCGAGCAGGTGGCAGGTTGGGAGCATGAGAAGTGGAATTCTCATGGCATAATTCGAAAGTGTTGTCAAAACAGTAGACCACATTTAATTAGTCAGCAGTATAAGGCTTAAGGTTACATTTGGATTGAGGAACGTTGGGGATGGACAGTTAATAGTGTTGTCTGTAATGTTAACCCGGTTTTGTCACATACCCCCAGACCCCAGCGACATTAGCAAGGTGTGTGTAACCCTGCACCAGTTGCTCTGTCGCCTTTTATTAGCTGGCTAAGTAATGACTCCTCTTGTTGTATGTGGCACAGGTGACAGTATCGGGATAAGATTCCCATCAAGATCAGTTCCAAAAAAAAAAATCCCATTTATCTATATCTTTACAAGGTTGATTACCTCAAATATCGACATTTTTCAAAGTTATGTAATCAGTAAAAAACAGTGCAACATCTTAATTAAATTATGACGGTCATAAAGGATACATATTAAACTACTAATCTAAGAAATATATTTAAATTCGACCCGTTCATTAACGAGAAATTTCATAAAATGTAAAACGACATCACGTGGACATCACGGGGGTGACATTTGTTCGAGAAAAATTCCAACGTTTCTGAACAAATATTACATTCTGTCGATGTCTGAACATCCAGACAGCCTACAATCAATGACCAAGAATATGTATTGACTCTTACCATCAATAAAACATGCTATCTAAGCTGCATGTAAATGCTTCACGCTGAAATGTAGTTATTTTGTTAATTTTCTGCATGAAGATCGCCATGTTGTTTACGAAGACGGACGGAGAGCTCCGGTTTGTGTCAATGGTTTTTATTGGCTGGCCGAAACACCCGACATGTTCCAGCCAATGAAAACCGTCGATAGATAGTCGGGGTATTTCCCGAATGCATCGAAAGCAACATGGCCGTTAGAGCTAAATTTTAGTGGATGGAAAGGAAAAACAATGTTAAACTCGGAATTAAGGTTGGAAATGTAACGTGAATTATAGTTTTTCATGTCACATATTGTGTATAGTATTCAATTAAATGGATATAAACTGTATTATTGGGGTATTCAGTAATTTATTCGTCAGAATCAGTGATTATAAATAAAAACAAATGTCACCTCAGTGATGTCCAGGAAAAAATGTCACTCTAATAAACCATTGTTAAAGATATAGATAAATGGGGAAGGGGTTTTTTTTTTTTTTTTTATTTTTTTTTTTTTGGAACTGATCTTGATGGAAGGAAATCTTATCCCGATACGGTCACCTGTGGTATGTGGCTGTGGCTAGGGAAATTGGGCTTAGGAGTTTTTCTTGCGACCAATGTAGATCCAGATCAGCCTGTGCGTCCGCTGGACTGGACACTGTGCCATTGACGTGACGTGACGTGACTGCACAGAATGGTCAGGATTTACGCTGATCACAAATTACGTGGTATATATATTTGTTTATTAAAGTCTCATCAATGTACACACATCAGATAATACAATATAGACACAGTAAAATAGTACATCGCCATTCTATAAGAATTACAAGAGACTACACTCACTATAAAACATGTGTTTTGCCTCATAAAACATGAATATGAATACATGGGTAATATGTACATACAGTTATCTAGTAAGGTACGTTTCTGAAAATTAATGGCCCAAATAATTATATATTTTTGCGCAATTTGAGACATAATTGCCATGTAACATGATGTTGCTGTCGTGAAGAGAAAAAGCAGGTCGGACAACATATTGTGTATTCAGTACTTTTTTTATAAATGTTTTCTTGTCGAGCCGTTTGACGAGGTTGAGTGATGGGTTGTGGCCAAGAGGTTAGAGCACTGGACTTCAATACCAGAGGCTGTGTGTTAAAACCTTACCCTATGCATTAAAAATACTTTCATAGTATTTCCATCCCACTGGTCTTTCGGGTGAGACTTGAAACCGATGTTCAGTCCTTATAATTTATGACCTTAGCTGTTGCTGGGACGCTAAACCCATTCACTTTCACTTTGAACAGCTTGACGTAGTGCCCATGATGGTTTGGTGTCCGTGCATCTATGTGTCTGTCTGTCAGAATCCTGTTAATTTAAACATCGTGTACCTCATCAACCACGCGAAGCATCGTCTTTAAAGGTACATGCCCACCCAGTAGGCATACAATGTTCTTTATATCAGAGACATCATCTGAGACATTGTGTGGCAAAATAACTATGCATTAACCATTACCCCACGTTTTGATTGGCATTAGTATACATTTTATATCAGATGCAAACGTTCACACTGATATCAAGGGCCATAACCGTGTTTCCTTAAATGTTAACTGCCTTTACTATTTATTATCTGTATTTATATTTTGATGTGCAATGATCATACTTTATAATCTGTGTTAAATATTATTTTTTCAAGTGACACATTTAATTAGTATAAATAATGAAAACATATCATACCTCATTTGCATATGCAAATAGCATATGAAATACCACGGTGCGTCACTATCAGTAAACTAAATATTACTAAATTATGAAATATGGTGAAATAGTGACACAATTATATACTTATTTAATTCCTATAAAGAACATGCTGTGCCTAATGAGTGGACATGTACCTTTAAACTTCAAATGTGGGTGTGACTGGATAAATTGGGCTTATGGATTTTGTGACCAGTATAGATCCATATCAGTCTGTGCATCCGCACAGTCTGTTCACCATTCTATCGATGAAACACCCGTCATGCTTCTTGTTGCATACCGAGTGTTAGGTTACACGAGTGTGCTATTTGATCAGGAGCTACACTGGTCACAAATCCCATAAGCCCCATTTATCTGGTGCCAGCCACAAAAGATCTCGATCACCATCCATTATAGGAATGAATGGCCTTTTTGTGGAATTTATCGGGGTATAAACTTGGAAAAGTCGCGGGAATACTGGACGAAGGCCGGAAGGCCTCGTCCAGTATTCCCGCGACTTTTCCAAGTAAATTCCACAAAAAGGCCATTCATTCCTTATAATTCCAGCATTTTAAATAAATTCATCAAGAAAATGTGTTTATTTTGACAGACGGCAGCCATTTGTTTACATTGACAGCACTGACAGCGCACCTGTAGAAAGTAGTTCGGCGTGGGAGTTTACTGGGATATAAATTTTGGACAGAGACTTGCTACGGGCCAATCAAATGTTAGGGAATTGTGTAAATATTTTTGTGCTGGAATTATAGTGTCATATCACTGCTCACTATTGGGACGCCGTTGAAGTAGATCGAGTACACAGTCGTAGAAGCAATCATGTTTATCATGGGTTTTCAACATTTAGCTACATGTATTTGTCAATTGATATGCTAGTCGGATCAATACAGAACTTCACCAGTAGCTTTCTCACATTGATTGCTAACCACCCTGTGTACTTCGGGTGACCTTGGCCTATATTGTCCTTGGGCGAGACACTCACTGTTAGTGTGAAATTTAGAGTTTTTCTGGAATCCATATAAATAAACCCAAACTGTAGAAATATTGATTGAACTATGAATCGTGAAAGCATCTAAGTTATATATTTCCCAGCGAGAAGTTATCTGGCTATGTCGCATTTCCAAACTCGCAGTTCATCAAAATAATATCCACGGATCAGACCGGAGTGTTACTGGTTTGTCATCATCACACACGCATCGTTCCAAGTTCTGGCCACTACCTTACACATATATCTGCTACTTTTAGGAATATTAAACTATGAGCGTTATTCCTGGACAACATATAACCTGATCAATCCGCTGCGGGATGACACTGGCGTATACTGGTTTAGCCGGCATGTTCTCCCGTTTTCGCCCAGTCGTCTATTAATTAAATAATGCTACATCTATGCCAGCCATTCTCCGACACTTGTCAGCCGAACGTTTCTGTTATGTGCAGATATCCGAATATCGGTTAGAACGAGACATGCGACTAGATCCATCCGTTCATGATTGTTCATGAAAGGTTCATCACGATATGTGGATGTCACTGTGACTGTGGAGAAATGGGGCCAGTGTCGATCCACATCAGCCTGTGTCATGATCTGCACTGTTCGCTATTCCAACAATGGAACACTCGCCATGTTTCTAGCAAGCAATATATATCGTTATCAGGCTACTGGAATGCGCTATTTGATCAGGAGTTACACTGCTCATAGATGCAATAAGCCCCATTTCCCCATCCCCATTTTGGCTGTGATAATGTAATAAATTCAGCATAATAATTCTGCATACTTTTAATCATCAAATATATGTAGTGGTTAGTTCTATATTAAATAAAGCATTTCGGGAAAAATAAATGATTACTCCCTCAAAGTATACTTAGCTAGATAAGTATGCTTTGCACTTTTGCTGAAATATGCTACAGATCAGTAACTCAGCATAGGCGACTGAGCCGTCGGTGGATTGTAAGACAAACAACAGCAGTAGTATGATCGTCTATACTGGTGGGTATGGGTCTAGCCACTGTCCGCCCAGGTTCCACTACTCAACAAAAGAGTGAATGTATGGTGGCATACTTTTGCCATCTACTTAACTTGATAACGTGATAGCTAAGTCGTCTTAATGTCTTACAAGTCGTTTTAGCCAGATAAGTATCGTGTCGGGACGAGATAAATTGGACGAGATAAATAAGACAGAATGTCGTCAAAAACGTGATACTGCCCACTAGTGACATCATTTTTATTCCATTTTATCTGGTCTTGATCGGTGAGTATGTCGTCTGGACGAGATATTTATCGCGTCCAGACGACATACTAACTGTTCACGACGGAATAAACTGTATTAATTCGTCTTATTGTCTTTATTCCACGAGAACTTTTGACGACATAAAAATGAAAATCGATGTCACCAGTGTGCAACATCATGTTTTAACAAGATTTCGTGATAATGATCGAGTTCAATTTATCTCGTATTGACTAGTTAGTAATACGTCTTGACGTGATCATTATGTAGTTAAGACGTCTCATAAGGTGTAGTATGACGACTTAGCTATCACGTTATGTGGATGGCAGAAATAGGCCACCATACGAATGCAAACATTGGACGTGAATGTATCTGGAGCCCGTTTCACTTAATTCGTACGACTAAAATGTTCATAAGTGCAAATTTAGGATCGTCTGGATATCTTAATAGATGAATTTACATGTATTGAGAATATGCTGCATATGCAGCGTATGCTCAATAAATGTAAATCCAATAGTCGTTTACAAATCAACATTGTTAATGTTAAATGTACAGACTATCACAAGTTTGCACTTACGAACATTTTAGTAGTACTAGTTTAGTGAAACGGGCCCCAGGTGTTCATGGCACCTGCAGATGGTCCTCCCGTCGGTAAATACCTCCGTATGTCACCTCTGATCAGTGTTAGGGGTTACTAGTTGCCTCTGTGATTGAATTACATGCGTATTCACACCATTGCAAGTTGGTTATGATTTACAAATGTTGAAAATATCCTAAGGTACATTTTGCCAGCCCATTTCTGCTCCTGCCAGACTGCGTGAATGAGCTGGTGCTGGATTCCTGTTACATATAGGTACGTACGGTTTGTGAATGGATGTCCCAGATGGCGGCACGTGTAAGATGGGATTCACATCATGGCGTCTATTGTTCCCATTAGGTGCGACACGTTGTCACAATATCGGCATTATTGCGTGTGTGCCCAGTGTTGCTCCTGATCAATAAGCGACAACGTGAAGGATTCGCTGGGTTTACGGTTTCTGGCTCACTGACAAGTGTGTAGAACCTGACCTGACCGCCTGTGTGCGTTGACGGTACCAAAATGAACACAGGCGTTTCTCATATCAGGGTCCACATATTGGCGGGGTTTGATTAAAGCGGACTTACTGATACATGTTGAATATTTGGGGTTCGTGGAGACTGTGCATAGACATATTGACACCCTGTGAATGTTCCCAGGATATTCCATCGTACATTTTGAATAGCGGGAAATAATACACGAGTGTGCGTCGGCTTCCGCGTAAGCAACGAGTGAGCGTAGCGAACGAGTTGCTTGCACGGACATTGACGGGCACGAGTGTATTATTTCCGCTATTTGAACATGTATGATGGAATATCCTATTTATTACACTTCCACGGCGGATACATATGCACATTTAGTCTATTATTTTGAGATTATAATCAATGAATTGTGATGTGCGCATGAATAGTGTTTTCCCGCGTTTTGACATTACGTTGTGTGGCGTCAAATGTGACGTCATGTAAACTGTTTGAATATCCAAATTACGCAGCTGTTTCTATGAACCAGATATATTTGAGTGCATGTTTGGAATGTGTTCAATCACATTAACATTCTAGATTAGTCGAGACCCTTTCCAAATTTTCAAATAACTTTATTTTGACTGTAATACAAATTACACATTTTGCATGGTAGCTCGTGGTTTCCAAGAAAACAGGCGCGCAATTACGGGTGTTCTCTTCACGGTGTAATATTTGTAAGTTGTTGATTATGGGGTTTCTCTCACAGCGAAACCCGTGCAAATAATGTGCAAGACCAAGAGTATAATAAACATGTGTACTACTGGTCAGGATATACACTGGCCACACATGGCATAATGACGTGTTCATCAACCGCGGTACATCTCCATTTGCATGAAGTTTAAGCGGAGTTTTCGCAATCATTGTTTCGAAGAAACACGAGATCAATGCAATAATTGGTACCTACTGCGGGAAACATTGCGTGGTGTTGGCGCGATATTCAATACACTGTATCAATGACTCCAGACCTGTTGTATTTCATGAGGATTTAATGTCTGGATTTATTCGGATATACAGCATGCAGGATTGGGCATGAATTATTTATCACGTGACCGGAATATGTGGCGTTATATGAACCGTCGGTGCCACCGGGGTCGGTTAACGCGGGTGGGTAGTGTGACGAAACTGTCGTAGGTTTAGAGGTTCGAGTCTCTCAGGAATTCGCGAAAATACGCCGGCTTAGAAATGGGCATGAGAACATGTGTGAACAGTGTAGATCATAATTGAAGGGGCCAGTGGAATAAGGGGGCTACTCCCTTGTGGAGTTAGGCCCCTGCGGCCAGTGGAATAAGGGGGCTATTTTTGTGGAGTTAGCCCTCTTCTTCCACTGACCCTTCAATTGTACTTTCACCGTCAGAAGAATGATCAACAACTGCTATTCGTGAACAAACCATTGTTTGACTGATTGCCTGGCGATCAGTGTGGATCTTGATCAGAGGAAGCACATGTTGATCTGGTGCTATGCTGATAACACATGTCGTAAGGCACATTTGTCACCTGGCGGCCTAAATGGCCATTCCGTCTACATTGGAAGACTGTACAGACGTACGAACAGTGCGTTAACTTATTCGTGGGTTCAATAGATGGATGGATGTATTACTAAGCCGTGTAGTGATAACTTTGTTTTAATGAATCGGACAGTTCTAAAAATCATGTAAATAATCGGTGAGATAATCTCGGCTAATACGGATTACTTTTACTCTTCATCCGTCAGTTATATTTTCTGTATCTAATATAGATGAAATAATAAAATACATCCGAAATGCGGAGAGTACTTCAGCTGTATAAATATGTGTTAACTGATCCCAACACATACTGTTGCTTTTATTATTCACTGATATCGTTTGAGCTACATTTACAGTAGATTTATGTCCCGATGTTAAATGATAACGCTTCCTTTGCGTCCATATGATAAAGCGTACGTGGGCACCTCACTGATAACTATATAGGCTGGTTGTGGGTGTACACTCGCGCTTGTAACAAGGAGCATTTATTGCAGTTATGCTTAGTCTACACTCGTCGGGCAACGGGGGGATTTACGAATGAAAGTGTGTTCGTTTTCTCCTGTAAATGGACACCGAGTTATTTCTCACAGTCACTGAATGTAGAAAACGATACGTTCGTCTGCTGAACGCTTTTATTCGGTGAACATGAATTTTAAACTCGCCGTGTTATCTTGTGAACCAGTTTATAGTCACACGATGTAAATAAATGATTTACGTTCAGTCACAGGAGTGACCGACACAACCAGATAACGCACCTGGGTGTCCGCTTGTCAACATGAAATGTCTCTTTAAAATCCATCTGCGGACTTTACAGTTTGGATTACATGTGTGGGCCATTGTGGCCGCATTATGCACGTTTCTACCACTTGGATACACATGGAAATACTTTAAATTAAACTGTGTTTTATACGCGCGTGTTTCGGCGCGGGCGAACGGGACGGGGCATGTGTTTGTCGACCAGGGCGAGTCGGCGTGGGGCCGAGAGTCCGTGTGTGAGTTCACGACCTACATTTCCGTCGTCGCCGGCATCCACGCCTTCATCTGGCTCTGGTTCTTCCTGCTCATGAAGGGCACGCTCAAGTCCGAGAGGTAAGGTCAGGCACAAGGCCGAGTGGTACGGTCAGGCTCAAGGCCGAGAGGTAATGTCATGCTGAAGGCCGAGAGGTAAGGTCAGGCTCAAGGCCGAGAGGTAAGGTCAGGCTCAATACCGAGATGTAAGGTGTGGCTCAAGACCGAGATGTATGGTCAGGCTCAAGGCCGAGAGGTAAGGTCAGACCCAATGTCGAGTGGTAAGGTCATACTCAAGGCCGAGAGGTAAGGTCAGGCTCAAGGCAGATAGGTCAGACAATGGCTAACAAAGATCTAGCTTATCATTGGCATGCATAGGCACTTTATGGGATGAACGAAACCGATGTGTTAATGACTCCTATCGCAGGATGTATAGTATATGGGAAAGCAAGATGGCGAATGTCCCACCTTCCCATATACTATACATCCTGCGATAGGAGTCATTAACACATCGGTTTCGTTCATCCCATAAAGTGCCTATGGACTATACATCGTATTCGATAACGATGTGTCGCCTATCGAAATTGGTGGGTGTGTAAACTTTTGTGAATTTGCCATTTTCTGGGACTTAGAGCATTCTCTGTCAGACGAATGTCAGCAATCTTTACTTGTAATATGAAATATCTACTTAGGGAATACCCCTCTGGGAATATCTCAGCTCATCCAATAACACAAATAAAGACAGACCTGTGACGTTACTGATGCTAGTGGGAAATAGCACCATACACCCATTTCCAATTGGGGCCATCTTGACTGACAATTCTCGGCATAGCCTCGTTGCTTATGGGAACAGTAAACTCGTTTACTAACTAAATGTATATGATTATATCACCATTCATGCACGCTTCACTGTTCAATATGTTAGTGTTTATTTGCTATAGCATTAACATGTGTTTCTGCTTGTACACATTGCGTATGGTATCACCCACCACCCAGTATCACCCACCAAATAACTCGAATGAACTTCGATATGTTAACCCTTACACCGCTATCTTCATTTTTTTGTCCTCTGTTGTTTATTTTCTATTTTCCATTTTCATCATCAAAAACATACTTTGACATCATTTTAGAATACTTTACAACATGCTTTGACAGTACTTTAGAATCATTTCCATTGGAAATGATTCTCAAGTGCTGTCAAACCATGTTTTTATTGAGAAATAAGGCAAGATATAAAAGCAACAGCAGACGACAATTGTTGTGTGTAGCGGTCTAAGGGTTAACCCTTATTACGCTGAATTAAATTGTATCGTCTGCTGGAAATGTTTTATTTTCAATATCTTTCGACAAAAACCTGGTTTTGACAGCACATAAGAATCGTCTCCAATGGAGACGATTCTCATGTGCTGTCAAAACCAGGTTTTTGTTAAGAATTAAAGCAAAAATGAAAAACAGCAGACGTCAATTTCCGTCAACAGCGTAGGAAGGGTTAATTTTCCGACCAATTAAATCGTCACAAGAAGTAAACACCACTATACAGGGCTGTAATGTTGGAAGGGTCAAAACAAATCGAGCACCTTCCATACACAATAAATACAAATGATTTTAATCCATATTAACAAATTAGCCATTATATTAACTAATTAATACATTAACGTGTAATATGGATTAACATATTAGGAGAAAATAGAACGAATGCATACACTCGCGACAAGTGTAGAATATTCCACGCGTATCCGCAGTCTAAATTATAATATTTATCGGCCATGTTTATTTCATACGACCAACAAATGAGACACGCCATGTGATTTTGTACCTTCGGACATCAGCGTCATTTCATTAAATACGTTTACACAATTTACAATATTTTTCATAAATAAAAACAAAAGTTGACAACATTTTCATATATGGGCCGCACTCTGTGAAAACCAGCCTTAATGACAACGTCATGAAAGCCTGAAAATGACGTCGCTCACGTCGGATTTTGACACTTGAAATAGTTGCGTCATTGCAATAAGTTGACGTTGTTCTATTTATAACCGTACGCTTTACTATGTGTTGCTCACAAACATTTTAATGCTGGATACGCGTAGCAGAATTTTACAGTTGTTTCCATAGTGGTTCAGACATTTGTCTGTGTTTTTCGGTTTCCTTCAAGGAAACGCGTAGTAATTTTGTTGATTATTTTTTATAATATATGGACGACTTGTGCCCTGACATTTGAAAAAAAATAACCATACAACCGGTAATTTTTAGTTAACTCCATCACAGAATCAGTAGTATATAACAAATAGAACTGGGCACAGGGCTTAATTCGTTTAATTTACTGTTTCGCCTGTCGAATGTTTAAAAAATCAACATAAAAATACAATTTGGAAATTTTCAGAAAAATAAGCGTATCACAGATGTAAAATTATGGTAGTGCCAAAATATACGCCGCTCCTGGCATATCGCATCATGGTGACACTGGGCCAAACATGTTTTAGTATTTCAAAAATATCACATTGAATCAGCCGTACGATTGCTGCTTGATAACAATGTAAATATTCTTTAAAATGACCACTTGTAAATATGATTATATGAATGTATAGTAATGTTACTAGTATATTTTCAATCATTGCTGACACTGATCAGACTGCACAGATGCACAGGTATCCAACATTTACACATTTAAGAAGTCCGACTTGTGCAGATTGTTCTTAATTTTCTTACATTGTACTACATTGTACTAAATAATGCACGTCTGCGTGCTTTGTTTGTTATCAAAGGGCCGTTGAAACTTCTATACTTTTTTTCGCGCCCGCTTGCTGAAAGCGCGATATAGTCGGCACTTTGGCGTACGCACGTACGTACGTGTGTCCGGTTAAAGTTGTTGGTTAAGTTTTTTGGTTAAAGTTTTTGGCTAAGTTTTTTGGTTATGTTTTTTGGTTAAAGTTTGTCGTTATACTATATCTCTGCAACTGCTTTGCCCATTACCTTGAAACTTCACATGGGTGTTTATCATCTATATTTTCATTCTACCCTCCTCCCGTGCGGCTCCTGTGCCCAATGTCAAGGTCAAATTACTTTGAAGTTTTTGGTTAAGTTTTTTGGTTAAAGTTTTTGGTTAAGTTTTTTGGTTAAAGTTTTCCGTTATACTATATCTCTGCAACTGCTTTGCCCATAGCAGTTGAAACTTCACATGGGTGTTTATCATCATCTATATTTTCATTCTACCCCATCTCGTGCGGCCCCTGTGCCCAATGTCAAGGTCAAATTAATATGAAGTTTTTTGTTAAGTTTTTTGGTTAATGTTTTTGGTTAAGTTTTTTGGTTAAAGTTTTTGGTTATACTATATCTCTGCAACTGCTTTTCCCATTACCTTGAGACTTCACGTGGGTGTTTATCATCATCTATATTTTCATTCTACCCCCCTCCAGTGCGGCCCCTGTGCAAATTACTTTGAACTTTTTGGTTAACGTTTTTTTTCGCGCCCGCTTGCTGAAAGCGCGATATAGTCGGCACTTTGGCGTACGCACGTACGTACGTGTGTCCGGTTAAAGTTTTTGGTTAAGTTTTTTGGTTAAAGTTTTTTGTTATACTATATCTTTTTTTTTTAGTGTCCATGCCTCGCCACAAGGCGCGATATGCAGGCCGCGGCCATCTAGTTTGTTCTTTGATGACCTATTGTATAAATCAATAAATGACGTCACAATTAACTGTAAATGACGTCAATTCTGATATAATTACAATGTATCTTTCTGACGACACACGTATATGAATCTATTATGGCGATGGTGGCAAATTACGAAGCTACAGGTCGGCTAATTATAAATTTAAAATCGATCGTTTGTTCTGTTCACTACATGTACATATCATAGTTTTATTATGATCAATGTTTGATAGTATACTATACATACTAACACTTGTATATACATTTAGTGTAACTTATCAGCAAACACAGTTTACAGCAAGCACCGTCAGTGAGTCTATGAACACTCATTTCTGCTGTAGGCTGTTGAGTTACATTGTACAAACGTCGCCGTTTCAATAACGTCATTTTCTCGACGACGTTACGTTTTTTCCGTGCGTGATTCACATGGTGCTACAAAAAGTGAGATAAAACAAAAACTATGAAACATAATTGCATTTTATTTTCAGAATATTGTTTTTGAAAGGTGTCCGCATCAGAAAATGTAAAAAAGTGAAAATCAAAAATTGTGTCATTAAGGCTGGTTTTCCCAGAGCGCGGCCCATATATATTCCGCATGCACTCTGAAAACGTTGTCAACATTTGACGTTATTTATGAAAAATATTGTAAATTCTGTCATGGCGTGTCTCAACTATGGGGATAACAAACGAACGTGTGTCTATACAATAGTAAATGTAATGTAGTATAGTATAGTAAATATATACCGAGAGATAAATATATTCACGCCTATGTAATGTTTACTAACATATAAATAATTATTCAGCCGGTCGACGAACTAACGGAGCAATAGGACCTCAAATATAGGTTTCATTCCAAGACTCATTCAACTAGAAATGTGGACCGTCTGTACACGACTGCCCTCGCTGGCAGCCGCAGAAAACAAGAGCTCATTTGTGGATTTGTCACAGCATGGTATATAGAGGGTCATTGGAGTAATGCATGTGTGAAAGGTGAAGCAGTACCGCCGGACCCCCTGGCAGTCTCCAGAGTTACGGGCGAGCGGTGCTAGTTTGAAAATATAGTATTTTGTTTTCAATTAAGAATTCCCACCCCACCAACCCCAACCCCACCCCACCCCCCCCCCCCCCCCCCCCTCCTAACCTGAAATCCTGGATCCGCCCCTGGATATGATGGGAGGTATACATGTACGGGACGTACGGACGCTGGTAACGCAATATGCACCGTCACCATCGGTGGCGGGGGCATACCATGGTGTCCCACCCACTTGGTACATGGTATACACGAGTGACAGACTCGGACCTTGGAATCAGAACACAAGTCATTCAAAACAAGTTTCCCCACCCACTTCTACATGCTATACTGCAAGTGGGTGGGTGTGTGGTCACTTTTTTAAAGAGTCGTGTTCTGAGTTATAGGTCCAAGTCTTTCACCGGTGGCTAGTGACAGGCGCGGATCCAGGCGGGGGCGTGTTCGGCGCACGACTTCTCTAAACTTTGCCGAATTTAGATTTTAACCCATTTATACGTGGAGACATCTGATTATTTCTATTATATACGAGACGGTTTAACTCAGTGGTAACAACGTACACGTTTGATGAGAAATGATAAAAACAATTATTTATACTTTAGGGAAGTTGACGATTATGTATGTCTCATTTACGATTGAAAATCCACGCCCGCTATAGACATACATTCTGGATCCACCCCTGAGTTATGCAACTTAAATTAATGGTCATACATGTATATTGGCCGGCGTCCAGTGTTGTGTCACGCTCGTTGCCGGCAGGATATGACTCGGGTCGCAGCGATGTAACACCGACTCGTCAACGGTTAAGTACCAAGCGTTATGTATGTACTACAGTGCATACTACAGCTACTATATATGGACAAATTGTCTCGGCCTCTCTGAGAAAACAGATCTTGGTCACGTATATCTGCCAGTCTTCATATATACACAGTTTTCTTGCATATTGGTGAGTAGTGTATGCGTATGACAATTCGTATGAAGTACACACACGTTTGATACTGTATTTCCGCTCACAATACCTCGTCATGTGCCGACAATACAATGATCACACAAAATAATTATTAATTATCAGTGAACCTACAATAAGCATGGTTTCTAAATATCCGAGGGTGTAGTAATCCGCTTGACTATGTGGAAAGGTGAATGACTACCCGGTGAGAGGTCCCTGTCGTCTGCGGTTGTTTACATGTATTCGCCGTATTTACCGGCGTTCCAGGGACACCGGTAGCCACAATACGGCGCCATGTTTGGCCGCAGTAAAAAAGGCCTTCAAAACTATTCACCCACTGGCCCAAAACTGTTTGGCCGCCCGCCGCAAAAACGCCTTAAATAGTAACCACTGGTCATCAACACAGGTCACTGACGTGTAGCATGAACTGTAAAATTGGTACAATTGAAATAAGCAACAAGTCAGAGAAATAAAATTGCCATGAACATTTTTATTTCTCTGACTTTATGCTTGTTTCTAAACATAATTAGGAAATTGCGACCGTTTTACTTGTGGTCATATATGTATCAATAAACCGTGGTCTCATATAATAGCCGACGCCGATACATATGGTTACAGCCGACGCTGATACATATGGTCATAGCCGACACTGACACATGACACCTGGTCATAGCCGACGCTGATACATATGGTCATAGCCGACGCTGATACACCTGGTCATAGCCGACGCTGATCACCTGGTCATAGCCGACGCTGATACATATGGTCATAGCCGACGCTGATACACCTGTAGCCTATTTCATCAACATTGCAAAGTATACTTTAGTAGCAAAGTATACTTTGAGGGAGAAATTTTCATTTTTTTTTTAAATTTATTAATTTTTATTATACTGAATTTATTACATTATCACAGCCATTTAATGGCTGTGATAATGTAATAAATTCAGTATAATAATTCTGCATACTTTTAATCATGAAATATATGCATTTGTTACTTCTATATGAAATAATGCATTTCAGGAAAAATAAATGATTACTCCCTCAAAGTATACTTTGCTAGTAAAGTATACTTTGCAATGTTGATGAAATAGGCCCCTGGTCATAGCCGACGCTGATACTTATGGTCATAGCCGACGCTGATACACATGGTCATAGCCGACGCTGATACACATGGTCATAGCCGACGCTGATACATATGGTCATAGCCGACGCTGACACATGCCACATGGTCATAGCCGACGCTGATACATATGGTCATAGCCGACGCTGATGCACATGGTCATAGCCGACGCTGATACATATGGTCATAGCCGACGCTGAAACATGACACATGGTCATAGCCGACGCGGATACATATGGTCATAGCCGACGCTGTTACACATGGTCATAGCCGACGCTGATACACATGGGCATAGCCGACGCTGATACATATGGTCATAGCCGACGCTGATACATGATACATGGTCATAGCCGACGCTGATACATATGGTCATAGCCGACGCTGATACATGGCACATGGTCATAGCCGACGTTGATACATATGGTCATAGCCGACGCTGATACATGACACATGGTCATAGCCGACGCTGATACACATGGTCATAGCCGACGCTGATACATATGGTCATAGCCGACGCTGACACATGACACATGGTCATAGCCGACACTGATACATATGGTCATAGCCGACGCTGTTACACATGGTCATAGTCGACGCTGATACATGGTCATAGCCGACGCTGATATATATGGTCATAGCCGACGCTGATACCTATGGTCATAGCCGACGCTGATACATGATACATGGTCATAGCCCACGCTGATATATATGGTCATAGCCGACGCTGATACACATGGTCATAGCCGACGCTGTTACACATGGTCATAGCCGACGCTGACACATGACACATGGTCATAGCCGACGCTGATACATATGGTCATAGCCGACGCTGACATATATGGTCATAGCCGACGCTGATACTTATGGTCATAGCCGACGCTGATACATATGGTCATAGCCGACGCTGATATATATGGTCATAGCCGGCGCTAATACATATGGTCATAGCCGACGCTGATACATATGGGCATAGCCGACGCTGATACATATGGTCATAGCCGACGCTGATACATATGGTCATAGCCGACGCTGATACTTATGGTCATAGCTGACGCTGATACATATGGGCATAGCCGACGCTGATACATATGGTCATAGCCGACGCTGATACATATGGTCAAGGCCGACGCTGATACTTCTTATGGTCATAGCTGACGCTGATATATGGTCATAGCCGACGCTGATACATATGGTCATAGCAGACGCTGTTACATGCACATATGGACATTGACCAGCAGCGTACGCCCAGGCGCAGACTTAACGGATGTGGGGACCGACCTTGGGGTTACACTGGTCGCTCACAGTATAAAATAGGTTCCCTAAACCGCGGGCACTTTGATTCACGTTTAATTTCGACAGTCGTGATGAATTGAAATTAAAACTGTGTTTGTGTTATTTCTATGCACTGCATGTTTCACCCACAGTGTGGGTATTATTGAGTGGATAATCTCATCAGACCGCGCCCGGCGTATCGAGGTAAGCCCCTGTGACAGTCAATAAAGAGTTAGGCGATGACTTGTGATGACTTGTGACATGAATAACGCTGGAATGTCCCAGGGTACAAACATCGTCAATTCCCATCACGTATCTGATTGTCAACGCCGTTATATTCATAAAGACTGGATTTACAATAGTTACCACAACCAACTATGGTTTGGTTTCAGTGGGTGTTTTTTTGTCCGTTCGTGTTGCTTGGTTATTTGCACGAGTTTATTTTTCTTGGTTTTGTATGAAGCGGGTTTACTAACACGATACCTAGTAATGTAAGAATGTTTGTACATTATGTTTAACCATTAGGGCATTGCTTACTTGATCGTGAACTATTTCTAATGTCACCCGCAAATAATGGAAAATGGAAAATTGCATTACACACCCAACTGCTTTCGTACAGTACGGTACGTGTATTTAACGACAACTCGCATGTTCCGCATTGTACTGTACGAAAGCAGGTGTTGGGATATTGCGATTTTTAATTTCCATTGTATACACCGTAACTGCAAGTCTTACACCTGTGATGACTCCAGCTAGACTATAGTCAGAAACATGTAGCATGTGACTCGTTTCACTAAACTTCGTACGTCGAATAAAGTTGTACACATATTTGTATGTTACTTTACACACTCCCCCTATGCTACTAATATGTACTGTGATTACAGTCGCTCGTTTATTTGCAAATATACATTGCTTGTTTCAACAACTGTCTTTCTGAAGTTTAGTTTTCCACTTATTGAAACGGGCTCCATATACGTCATGCCCGCTATATGACCGTCTGTTGTTGCAGCCACGAGTACTACATGCAGCTGCCGGCGTGCCTCCTACACAGTATTATGTTCCTCATATTGTTCGTCTCCAGCAGTATTATCAGCGCGGGCGCCAACTCGTTCTGTGGCCATCTGACAAAGGCCCTCGACAATCGGTGAGTTTAAATATTGCCCGCCGTTCTGTTCTCTATATTATCTTAAATCTATGCACAGTATTATCAGCGCGGGCGCCAACTCGTTCTGTGCCCACATGACAAAGGCCATCGGCAATCGGTGAGTTTAAATATTGTCCACCGTTCTGTTCTCTATATTATCGTAAATCTCGCCCTAGTATTATCAGCGCGGGCGCCAACTCGTTCTGTGCCCACATGACAATTAAGGCACTCGACAATCGGTGAGCTTAAATATGCCCTCCCATTCTGTTCTCTATATTATCTTAAATCTCGCCCCAGTATTATCAGCGCGAGCGCCAACTCGTTCTGTGCCCACATGACAAAGGCCCTCGACAATCGATGTGCTTTAGTATTATCAGCGCGAGCGCCAACTCGTTCTGTGCCCACATGACAAAGGCCCTCGACAATCGATGTTCTTTAAATATTGCCCGACATTGCATCGACAATCGGCGAGCCAGCTCTTCAGCGGCCACATTTGTTCACTTTGATAAGCGCGTTACGATTTGTTTGCTCGCTTCTGCAGGCTGTTTTAGTCTCCTTGGGCTAATACATTTCTTTGTTTTGTGAACGTAGTAAGGTAGTAGATGCACGTGTACGGCCCCGGGCACGTCGGCAGGCCCGTACGCAGGTGGTGTGTGTGTGGGGGGGGGGGGGGGGTGGGGGGGGGGGGGTGCCATTAATCCTCCGAGGTATATAAGGTCAGTATAAAATTGTATAACACTGGCATAAATCTACTTTATTGTATAAACTTTTCCGGTGTGCATGCCCCCCCCCCCCTCTAGAAATGCAAGCCCCTTCTCGCGGTCGATAACGCACCCTTATATAAAGTCCTGCGTACGTGCCTGCTTCGGTTACATCTTATTTTAGCATATGTCTATGTCAAGGTCGCTTGACAGTGTGTGTTGTTGTGTGAGCGATATCGCTGCTGCGGGTCCGACGTCTACGGAAGCCCATTAGGGCCACTTCACTTTTTTTTAATTTCCATTTATTTCCAGATGTTTTCTTGAATTTTCAAGTTCTTTTTTGAATTTTCAAGTTCTTTTCTTGAAATTTTCAAAATCTTTCAAGAAAACATCTTGAAAATTCAAGAAAAGATCTCGAAAATTCAAGAAAGTATCTTGAAAATTCAAGAAAAGATCTCGAAAATTCAAGAAAAGATAAAAAAAAAAGTCAAGTGGCCCTAATGGGCTTCCGTAGTACGACCTGAGAAAATGGATCGTATGCCATATATGGCCAGTATTATACCGCTTGTACACCACGTGACCAACGCAGGTGCTTTTAGTGTGTCTTGGATGGTAAAGTATTGTTTGTATATACACGAAACACATTTCTAAACAATGTACGCGTATTTGAATTGTAGTGTACATTGTTTAGAAAAGGTGTTTCATGTACATGTATGTATATACAAACAATAACTGACCATCTGAAACCACGAGGTCAAATGTTGATTCACATAATGACGTTTGGCGTAATCCCAGATCGGACTGCGCGAATGTCGTACGGCACCATTTGCTTACCCGATGAACCATTAAAAAAAACCAATTCCATAGGACCTCTCTAAACCGGACACACGGGCAGTCTCTGTATTCTTAAAATTGTATGTGTTTCATTGTCACCTATCTGATGATAATGGCATGTTAATGTTCGCAAAGCATACCCGCATGCATTGACAAATTCATATGTCTAATTTACAGTGGAACCTCTCTAAACCAGGCACCCTGGGGACCTCCCAGGGTGTCCGGTTTAGAGAGGTGCCACTGTAACTTGATTTGTACTTTCAGATTCAGCTGTTCCCAGGCAGCACGGCAACCGTGGGATATATTCCTGACAAACGCCGGTGTGCCATTCGCCACACACAACTTCTATGCATTCCTTGTTTTGGCAAAGGTAATTGTATTTATAGAATGTTCGTAACTGTGACTTGAGAAATGGGGCTTATGGGTTTTTGCGAGCAGTGTAGATCCAGATCAGCCTGTGCATCCGCACAGTCTGATCAGGATCTGCACTGTTCGCCATGCCATTAGTGAAACACCTTTCATGCTTCCAACACGCAATATTGATCATTATCATGCTACGGGAGTGTGCTATCTGATTAGGAGCTACACTGGTCACAAATCCCTTAAGCCCCATTTCTCCAGTCACAGCCACATATAGGATTACACACTATGTTTAATTCAGTGAATAGCTATCGGTACTAGACCTTATATACAAATATACAATTTGGCTTGTAAAGGTACATGCCCACTCACTATTCCACCAGTTCTAAAAATTACAAGTGCCCACTATACTATACAGATATAATCATTTAGTAATAATTATTTTACTGATAGTGACTTGCATGGTGTCAGACTATTTTCATATGCAAATCAGGCATGATATTTTTTAATTATTTACACAATTACTGCGTCACCTGAAACAAATAATATTTTTGACAGATTATAAAGTATGATCGTTGCACATCAAAAAATAAATACAGAGAATAAATAGTAATGTCCGTTAACATTTTAAGGAAACACGGTTATTGCCCCTAGCTGATATTAATTTGGAAATTTACGTCGGATATAAAATGTATAATAATGCCAATCAATACGTCGGGTAATAGTGAATGAGTGTTTATTTCGCCAAAAAATGTCTATGATGTAAAGGACATTGTGTGCCTACTGAGTGGGCATGTACCTTTAACATAACATACATGTTAGTTGCATATTAGAGCACTTTCTCAATGAAAGTGGTTCAATATAGACAGTAGTCAGTCATTAAAACCTTCATTCTGGATGCGATATGGTAATAAAAATAGTTGTTGTTTTTTCAACTGATTGCGACTTTTAGCGAATATTGTGAAAAATGCGGATGTCTTTTAGAATTGAACAATACTGACAAATGCTGAGATCCTACGAGTCGGCTCATCTGGATCTACAGTACTTGCACATGTTGAATGTATGGCACTATTTGCTACAACTGTGACCCAATAATACACATTCAGTGGGGTCAGCGTGTAAGTGCACACACGAACGAAAACGACAGGTTGGAACCAACCTGTCGTGTTCGTTCGTGTGTGCACTTACACGCTGACCCCACTGTAGGTCCATGATAACCCGTGTAGACCATTAACCAACTGGGTAGATTCTCGTGTGTTGCCGGCTCTCCAACCGTGAGGAAGGTGGCATGAACAGAAGCTTCACGGATAAAACATTGATCTCTGTTTGAATGCTGAAATTGCTTTATTCATATCAGCTTGTGAACGGCTTTGTGGCTGTGACTGGATACACTCAGCTTATCGGTTTTGCGACCAGTGTAGATCCAGGAACTGCTCTGTTCGCTAGTTTATCAATGAAACCCCTGCCGTGCTTCTAACAAGCATTATAGATCATTATCAGGCTGGAGGAGTGTGATATGTGATCATGAGCAACACTGGTCACAAATCCCATTAGCCCTATTTCTCCAGTGACTGCCACACCTATTCACAGGCAGTTAATAATAAACTAGATATCGGCGCAGGTGGAAGACTCGGACCTAGGACCCAATATTTGGCTCATTTGGAAAACGCTACCACACCAACACATTCCCATACACTATACCTTACAGGCTGTAAGGTATGGTGTATGGAAATGGGTGGGTGTGGTAACGTTTTCCAAATGAGCCAAGTATTGGGTTCTAGTTCCGAGTCTTCCACCTGTGGATATCCGGGCGATACATCAATTGCATAACAACGATCCCATCAATCCCCAGTTAATAGGCATACATTATATAATGCCATTACATGCGAGATGACAGGACAGAAATTAATGAAATATTCATTGACTAAATCTACAGAGACAACCGTTATATTGTGCTGATTATGTGATCCGTGGAATATACCGTGACCCGCCAGTGTGATATAATAACATTTTGTAAGCAGTTGTTTGTACCATGTAATTGTTTCATGCTATAAATCATAGCATTTTGATTGTTTCAGATCGCCAGTTGTCTGTAGTGTGTTTCAGATCGCCTGTTGACTGTTGTGTGTTTCAGATCGCCAGTTGGCTGTTGTGTGTTTCAGATCGCCAGTTGGCTGTAGTGTGTTTCAGATCGAAAGTTGGCTGTAGTGTGTTTCAGATCGCCAGTTGGCTGTTGTGTGTTTCTTATCGCCAGTTGGCTGTAGTGTGTTTCAGATCGCAGTTGGCTGTAGTGTGTTCTAGATTACCAGTTGGCTGTAGTGTGTTTCAGATCGCCAGTTGGCTGTAGTGTGTTCTAGATCACCAGTTGGCTGTAGTGTGTTTCAGATCGCCAGTTGGCTGTAGTGTGTTCTAGATCACCAGTTGGCTGTAGTGTGTTTCAGATCGCCAGTTGACTGTTGTGTTGGTGCGTGTTCCAGATCGCCAGTTGGCTGTTGTGTGTTTCAGATCGCCAGTTGGCTGTTGTGTGTTTCAGATCGCCAGTTGACTGCTGTGTGTTTCAGATCGCCAGTTGGCTGTTGTGTGTTTCAAATCGCCAGTTTGCTGCTGTGTGTTTCAGATCGCCAGTTGGCTGTTGTGTGTTTCAGATCGGCTGGCGTGTGTTTCAGATCGGCAGTTGGCTGGTGGGTGTTTCAGATCGCCAATTGGCTGTTGTGTGTGTCAGATCGGCTGGTGTGTGTTTCAGATCGCCAGTTGGCTGGTGTGTCTTTCAGATCGTCAGTTGGCTGTTGGGTGTTTAAGATCGCCAATTGTCTGTTGTGTGTTTCAGATCGCCAGTTGGCTGGTGGGTGTTTAAGATCGTCAATTGGCTGTTGTGTGTTTCAGATCGCCAGTTGGCTGTTGTGTGTTTCAGATCGCCAGTTGACTGCTGTGTGTTTCAGATCGCCAGTTGGCTGTTGTGTGTTTCAAATCGCCAGTTTGCTGCTGTGTGTTTCAGATCGCCAGTTGGCTGTTGTGTGTTTCAGATCGGCTGGCGTGTGTTTCAGATCGGCAGTTGGCTGGTGGGTGTTTCAGATCGCCAGTTGGCTGGTGGGTGTTTAAGATCGCCAGTTGGCTGGTGGGTTTTTCAGATCGTCAGTTGGCTGTTGGGTGTTTAAGATCGCCAATTGGCTGTTGTGTGTTTCAGATTGCCAGTTGGCTTATGACAATATCCCTGCTGGGCCAGACACTGCTGTCGGGCTTCAAGCTCTACAAGTGGTTTCTGAAGGATCACCCGGAATACAAGCGACACAAGACCAGGATGGAAGACGAGGAACAATCAAACACCGCCGACGACACTATAGATAATATAGATGCCGAGACCGTAGATTCCAAAGACAGTATAATGCTGCTGTCTGATGACTTATGACGAAGGGACAAGATTAGCGGAAGTGTTCAACCGACACGTGTAAGGCAGTACAAATCGTGCAATGTTAACAATGTCTAATGGTGGTATGTGCAAGACACATGTATAGACGCTGGTTGGGCAGGCTGATATTGTGCCAGTGTCCCAGTAAATGCCAAAGACAGGATACTCCGGACCGCTGACTGTGAACACTGCTTGGTGATATATGCAGGCACGATGTTTGGGCCTTGAGGGCTGAGAATGAACAAGTCACAGTGTAGGAACGGTAGCGGCAGTAATGGAGTCCGGGCACCACCACGCCGGTATATGACCAGTACTGACAAATACTGCATATCCTGAAGAGTCTGCTCATTAGGAGCTGGCTCACCTGGATCTACAATCTTTGTTTAAGTGTTGGCGTTATGGTCAGTAGTGTTGAGAGGGTTAAAGATTGTTTTGATAAATTGTGTTCAAATCATAAAACCATATGTAATTGACAAGGGATTGTGAAATTTGTGCGCAGTCTAGCTCATGAAATGTGGCTGTAAAAATGGGGAATATGACCTTTGTGCACAGTCTGGTTCCTGATCTGCTAGCACACCCATGTAACACGATAAATATACACACTATTTATCAGAAGAACAACAGCTGTTTCTTTGACTAAACAATAAACATTGCAGCACCTGTCATCTGCTCAGTGTCTACACTACACTAGTTGCGGGGCAGTAACTCTGCAAAACTCCCATATGGGAGTTTTTCAGAGTTAATGCCCTGCAACTATGTCTACTCTGGTCACAAAGGCTATAGACCCCATTTCTCCAGTCACAGTGGACTATATTGTGGTATATAGAACATGGCTGTGATAACAGGATAACGTGCCATTGTACATTGACAACGTATATCAGACAGGCCATGCGATTTGGTACCGAAGATGTGGTAGATATTATAAAATATATAAAAATATTTTGTTTGCCGAATGTGGAATTCTAGTCTGAATTTGCTCTGAACGTTTCGTCACCTTTCAACGTCATCTACAGAAAATATCGTAAATTGTGTTAATAGGTACAAAGTCGCATGGGTTGTCTCTGGATGTCCAACAACAAACATACCTGAAGGCATTTTGTTTACAATTTGAAAAAAAGAGACTTATCATTACTTTAACCCTTACTATGCTGAATTAACTTTTGTCGTCTGCTGTTTATTTTTTATTTTCCATTTTTCTTATCAAAAACATGTTTTGACAACACTTTAGATGGAAATGATTCTAAAGTGCTGTCAAAACAAATTTTTGTTGAGAAAGAAGACAAATATAAAACAACAGTAGACGACAATTTACGTAAGGGTTAAGGTGTAGATCCTGACCAGCCTGTACACTGACACAGTCCGGTAAACAACATATGTATTACTGGAGTCATAGTGGACCGTTATAGACGCACACGTGAACAGTGAAGACCTTGATCAGACTGCGGGGATATCCGAGCGTCAATCAAATGATCGCAATAACAACAAGGCTTGTTGTGTCAGATCAGGGCCATTGCATTATCTAGATCTAGATGTACACACATATCATATGTGTATGTGACTGGAGAAATTGGGTGTAAGGGTTTTGCGACCTGTATATATCCATATCAGACTGTGCATCCGCCGCACGGTCTGATCAGGATCTGCACTGTTCGCCATTCCATCAATGAAACACCCGTCATGCTTCTAACAACTACTATAGATCGTTATCGAGCTACAATGCGTGATATTTGATCTGTATCTACACTGGTCACAAATCCCATAAGCCCCATCTCTCCAGTCACTGCCACAAAGGATAACACTATCATGGAGACAGCACCACTGCTGCTTCAGTAAGAAAATACCGAGTGTGGTCCCTGATCAGAGAATATTAATCCCCGACTTTCTGTTGGTTGAAAACAACGTACAGTGGGGTCAGCGTGTAAGTGCACACACGAACGAACACGACAGGTTGAAACCAACCTGTCGTGTTCGTTCGTGCGTGCACTTACACGCTGACCCCACTGTAATGTAGCGTTTTTCAGATATATACATGGCCTGAGATACCAATACATTGACGCCAATATGTTATCCGTTCTCCATGAACGTAGTAGACGTGACCCAAATACATTTACATGGCCAGTGGTGTTGTACATGTCACAGCAATTAACTCACTGCATGGCTGGTACCAATATATCGGCTTCAATATGTTATCCATTCTCCATGCACGTACAAGACATGACCAGATGACCAATTATCAGAAAGTGAAGGAAAGAAGAACTTTTAATGGCACTTGTATATATAAGTTGTAACAGATAGCCAAAAACATTAACAACAAATCTATATCATTTGACCTTGACCTTGAACACAGAGGCCACATGGGTGGGCTATACAGTGTAAATATGGATGATGACAAATAAGTCTAATTTTATGAAGTTTCAAGCCAGTCTGACTTAGGGTTGCAGCGATAGCCGGTAGCTCAAAATATTAGCGCATATTTCTAAGTCATTTGACCCAGACCTTGTACAGACGGGCTGCATTGGTGGGCTATAGAATGTAAATACGTATCATTACAAATATTGGATTTAGCGTTGCAGAGATATAACAGATAGAGAAAAAACTGTAACACAAATGTCTATATATCATTTGACCTTGACCTTGAACACGGTAGCCGTATGGGTGGGCTATAGAATGAAAATATGGATACCGACAAATATCGGTAAGTACACTGTATGTAAGTTTCAAGCCAAACCGATTTAGGGTTGCAACTATATAACAGATAGCCAAAACGTTAATGCACATTTGGCCTTGACCTTTGATTGTGATAAACAGGAATATGTAGTTCCAAGTCAATCAGACTTGGGGTTGCAGAGATAATAGGTACCAGAAAACCATTAACGTAAATTCTGCGAAAATTTTAATACAAATTTCTAAGTGACCTTGGGCATATGAGCCGCATATGTGAGCTATTGAATGGAAATATAGATCACGATAAACAAGTGTATCAAGTATATCGGACCTATGGCTGCAGAGATAAGAGGCACCCAAAAACGTTAACACAAATTGGACGGACAAATGAATACATGTACCATATCAAGGTGCATGATCACCTGGTTACAACAACAACAACGTCGCCTACTCCAAAGTAAGTATTATTTGATATGTTCCTTTATATGCAACGGATTTTGATGAACTATGGCGCAGCAAACGCTCTTCATGAGATGCATTTGGTGGTCCAGGGAGTTTGGTACAGACTTACGGTATGTCGTTTTTGCAAAGAATCGAAGTTTGGGCGAAAATACAGAGACCACCAAATGCAGCTGTCAGGTAGCGTTTGATGCGCCATATTTCATCAAAATCCGTTACGTAATAAAATAATACGTACTTTCAATCGGATGGATTCTGGAAGTTTCAGTACTTGTTGTTGTTGTTAGTACCACGTGATCATACACCTTGATTATACATCCCGGTGTTTGGGCGTATAAAAACCGCATGCTACATATATGAGACCTGCTAAATTATCGTTTCTACAAGCAGACACTTTCTTCTATGATACAATGTAACCTCTGTCAACCGAACACAAGAAAACATCTGTAATCTTACTTTTGAGGAGTTTCTTGGTCATTTATTTCGGGGGATAATGTCTGTTCGTGATCGCATAGCACATAGCTATGGCTCAGCATGATCAAATGCATGATTTACAGTGAAACCTCTCTAAACCGGACACCCTGGGGACCTCCCAGGGTGTCCGGTTTAGAGAGGTTTCACTGTATGTGGATGTGACTAGAGAAATGGGGCTTATGGCATTTGCGACCAGTGTAGACGCAGATCAGCCTGCACATATGTGCAGTATGCTCAGGGTCTGCACTGTTCGACATGCAGTCAGTGATACTCCTTTGGCGCTCGGCTGAAAATTTCGACCTACCCCTACCCAGAGTAGAACTTTATGAAATATATCTATTCTTACAGGAAATTCATCGTAGAATTCGAATCTGCGTGTTAAAATTGCGAAAACCGCGGCCGAATATGTTTTTTTCGCTGGTTTCTATGGTAACCAATATTTTTTTCCAGAAAAAAAATCAAAATATATATTTAAACATCTACGTGTTGCAAAACAACATATAAAGTTGTATAATTTGGTAAACTGTCTTCATTTTACACGCACACATATTTTGGAATCGAACAATAATATTAAAATGCATGTTCGTAGACGGTAACCATGGAAACGTGGGTTTCTAGCCAATCGGGAAGATTAGCGTTTGCAACGGCTGTACCTTGGTATTTATGAACAATTAACGTCAGTTGTAATGTTATACATTTCGACACACATAATACTGACGAAAACTAACACTTCTATACTTTCAAATGCAATAATAATCACATTATTACGTAGTTTGGTTGGTCTAATTATCTAAAACTATACGCGAATGCTGAGCAGTGCAAATTATCATATAATTAGAAAAAAATGTAATTGCCGTGTATAATTATAATCGTTGCCCGAATGTCATAATATATAGAGAACCCTCGTAACCAAAGAAAAATATGTACACATACATGTTCGACTGTCTGTCGACAATTTTAACATTTTCAAGATGGCCGCCAAATCTAACGAACTATTGCTGAGCAGATAAAATAATCATAGAATCGAGAACAAATGTTGTGTATTTGACCGATGCAACGAACGGGATATTATACACACGATCATACGAACGCATGGGACTATACACTGTATGTGCATACATGTTCGACTACCTGTCGATATGTTTTACTTTTTCAAGATGGCCGCCAAATTTAACAAACAAATGCTGAGAAGATCAAATATTCACAAAATCATAAACAGATGGTGTGTACATAACCGATAAATAACTATACAATGGAACAGGACGACGATCTCAACCGCAGAAATCAGTACACGATACAAACTACATTATTTCGTGTTTCGTTTGCAAGATCTATCCACCTTCAAGTGGGCTCACTTTCATCATCCGAATCCGAATCACCTATTGTAACAGCAGTCGTTCTGTTTGTGCACTCATGTTGGCACCGACAGATGTCAATGCATTGAAGGCCCACGGAATGGCACTGACACTTGCTGCTATTACAGTTGCCATCCTTACAATACAAATGTGTCAGGTCCCTCAAGAATACTGGCGCTGGTGGATTTGCGAAGTAAACTGGCACCAGGATTCCATTTTCATCTTTCTTCCATCCATTTCCGACTGGATCAGGAACGTCAGGATCTGGAATATGGCTTTGGCACCAGACTATTGTCTGAACTCGTGCACACATTACATGGTGCTTGAATGCATCTTCTGTCGGTGGAAGTTGCGTTGCTGATTTGTCCGTGGATGTAGCGATCGCCAATCGGATTTCATCCATACTGTCATACGGTTTTCCACTTGTCTTATTGTTGAAGCCGCCAAACAGCATCATAGATACCTTCGCGCGACTGGTAAACATTCATCTATAGATTCTGATAAGCCCACCTTGGACAATTCCCGTAGCTTGTCGGCATTTTTTCACCAGTTTGTTGAACGAGGTTCGTTTCCCAACTTTGTATATTGAGCTGTTTGTGTCGCATCCAGTCAAGGCATGCATGGCAGTAAGCAGGAGCTTACGGTTTGGCCTATCTGTTGGGCAATCGAGTGGATTGGAACAAACCTGTTTCTGAAAGCATGCTCGTTCTATGCCCTGTATGCATATATATTTCTGTGTCCGCGAAACGTGTATAGTAGTAATACAGAAGGATGACGAGCACATCTGTATCGTCAGTACGGATCAGAATACGGCCATGCGTTTGAGCCATATGTGTGGCATGCAGCACCATTCGGGTATCTGCCTCTTCTGACTCGAAAACAAGTTTGATAAGCATTCCGTACCTTCCTTCGTCACAGACTGTACTTCTCGTCCGTTCCGAAAACCACCGGCAAGTACAATGGATAGCTGCTGTTTCAGATGGCCTGGTGCATTCACAGCTACGTACTCACACACAAAGGCTGCCAACGATGCTTTGTTTTCAGAGTTACTCAGAAAACGGCGGTAATTTGGAACTGTGCGACCGCCACTCACCATATAGGCAGGTACATCGCTGTTGGCCGTGCGACGCTGACGTTCAGCTTCTTTGAGAGAACTGGCTTTATCATACCGGTCAAAGACGACAGTGACCGATGTAATCGACTTGTCCCGGGTAAAATGTGACATGATATGTTTCAAAACGACTGCGCCTAGTTGGTCAAATGTTTTGAAGTGTCCTTAGTTCAGCGACTGCAGCAGTGCCATCGCATCGATGATATATGCCGTGTTGCTGTCAGTATCAGCTTGCTGAACTGGAAACACGTTGATCTCCTCAACGAAAGATTCAAGTTTCTTCGTCAACTCTGCCTTGTTTGTTTTGCGCATGGTGCCGTCGTCGTGAAATAGGGCAGGTGGAACCGAAGCCAATTCATGTTTCAAGACATCATTCATTTCAATGTCTCTATGATTCGCTACTGCCAGCAGTCGTCTGAACAGAACTTCCGAGTCTAGCATCAGTTTCGATGTTTTGCTTGTAGCAAATGGTTTTCGCATATTCGAGAAGGTCTTAACCTTACTTCGACGGATTGGTTCCCAGAATTTCACAGTACGTTCCTTCGAGATTCTTTCCGATACGAATTTATCCTCTTGACTAGCAACTCGGAATTCATTCATCGACTTTTCTATGTCCGCAGACGCAACTTGCCCTGTGGCAATGTTTACCAGACGTTCTGATACCGTGTTTAAGTCGAACGGATTTTGGTACTGTGTAGTGACTAGATCAACTACCTTATCAACATCTGCTTCATCCCTTTCCTTTCGGCTTTTGCCCAATTCCTCGTGTTGACTAGCACCTTGGTTCTTGGGATACAGTCTCTCTGAACTGTCCACAAAATTCACCTAGAATGTGACGAGTTACCAGCCACCGAGTCAATGCTCCCTTTCTACGAGTAAATCCAATGATTCCCCCTGATCCTTTTGCTTCTTTATTTATTGTTTGTTCAAGTGCCTGATCAGTTGGAACTGCAATTGAAGGCGTGCCCGGATCGCCGTCTGACAACAAAGCCACCGTTTCTCAAGATGTTCATGCTTTGTGGGTTGGTGGTCTTTAGAGCGAGCATATCGGCGATATACAGGGCGTGAACCGTGCGTAGTTTGTTCGTCCTGCCGCCCAAAACCAGTGAACACTCTCCGTTACTGATAACATGTGGAGATCAAAATCGCCGTCTCTTTCTGCTCTCAATAAAAGCCTCCGTAGTAAACAGAAATGCAGCATCAAGGAAGTTCATCCAGTACCTGAATGTTGAACTTTGCGCTTCTCCATATGTTCGGAACTCGCTTATGAGGTCAAGTGTATCTTGAAATTCGGCCTCTAGGGTTTCTCGAATCTCCTTTGCGGTCTCCACATCCTTCTCCTTGATTGCATCACGGAGTTTCTCCATGTGATGTCCTATCTGGGGCTGTGGTTCTTTGTCTTTCTCTGTTGTCACCCAATCGATAAAGGCATCAAAGAAGCATCGCACATTGCGTCTAGGATGACCTTCATGCCCCTTACTCCTCTTGTCAGTTGTGCTCCTGTTAGCATCTGTCTGGCGGTAACGTCAGAATAAACATCCGACTCTGTCAGTAAGCTGAGAATGCCTCCATCTCCAAACAGCTTTCCAATGGAAGCGAGAAATGCCATTGCATGATGCATACCCCCTAGTCTGAGTGTTACCTTACCTTCCAAACACGCTGGCTTTGTCCACAATATTTCTCTAGCTTTGGAATAGATGGCTAGATCAGCTGTCACTATGATGTGGTTTTGTCCAAGTTCCGCTGCCAGTCGGACAAGCTGATTGAGTGCTGTGAAAATTGTGGAGTTGTCTGACGGCGGTGCGTCTATGAAAGGTAAGTACCTGACGGTCGTTATAGGTACAGAGGCCTTTGTAGCCACTGAATATATCTGACCATGCAGGGATATTATCAAGACCAGCCATATATGATCTACAAAGAGCCCAAGACAGGTCGAAACCACATCTTTACGGATATGGTCGTTGTCCCCATCAATGTAAAAGTTGGCAGCATTGGCAACTGTGTCTGGAGCTGGACGTGTTGTGGCTTTTGTTTTAAAAGATGTACGCTTGACATGTCGGTGCCATAATCACCTGCGCCGATACTTCTCTCCGAGAGCCGGGATATCTCAACATCCGATATCTGTCTGTCTTGGTCACACCTCTGATATACAACCATGGCCATGGAATGGGTTGTTTCTTTGCCGTCTAAGTGTGTTCATTTGTGTCAAAGTTATCAATTGCTGCATGAACTGTTCCCATGTTGTCGTCAGTGTTGGTAGTGTGTATACCGAATGGGACGAAAGGTACACCTTCTTGTGATAGCTGTTGTTTTGCTGCGGATGTTATGAATCGCAAAACTTCTTCATAAGAAACACTGTATCCCAATGTATACAGCGTTCTCACCAACTTGGAACTGCCAAAGTCATGGTATGCCGTTAAAGCTAACCCCAGGTTAATTGGTGTTAGTATGCGCTTGCTTTGTGAAATTACGTTGTGGCATGTTGCTAACACCTGTATATTGTCACGTCTGTGAACTTCATCACCCGTGCCAGTGGCTGTATCGAATGCTTTCGCATTTACTAGCCAGATGATAAAATCGTACAGTGGGTCCTGGCACGAGTTGGCTGCAAGCGTCAATGCTTAAATCCTGCAATCGGTACGCTTGTGTAGTGGACTGAATGTCTTTAATGGCTCGCCGAAGGATACCTGCGGCCCCATATAATATCTGCCTGTCTGTGAGATACGCCCCATTGTATGTCTAACTTCGACTCCTTGTATTCGTTGGATTCGTCAAGTTCAGATTTCAATTTAGAAGCTTTGTGAAGTACAGCACCAACTGATACTGCACTGGAACATACAAGATCCGATTGTCCCTTTCTCTGGAAGAACGATATATCTTCACCAAATTGTTTCTCCAGCCGTTGTTTAAGTTTCCATGATTTATATACATTGGCGAGTTCATCTGGAACTCCAGCTCTACCCAGAAATTGTATGTATTTAATATTTAGATCAGATAATGTGACTACTGACTTTGTCTCGGAGAAGATTGTTTGTTTGGTTTCGTTTAAAAAAGCATCTGAAATGCTTCTTCGTAAAGAACAACTGGCTCGTCGACCTTGTCTTCATGAGGTACCATAAAACTTACATTGCGTTTGCTGATGTAATGTCCATAACATGAACGGTGATATTTCGCATCATATGCAAATAGGTCACCATATGCCTGCATGCGGGAAATGACAACTTGATCATTTCTCAACGTGGCGGCATTCACTGTTTTCTGCCTTGTTGATTCGCCTGTCCCAGTGCTTATACCAGATAATGGCTCTTTTCTGTTACCAATTTTCTTGGCACTGCCACAAATGAAACAGTTCTCTCTGATATTAAAACCCGATTGGCTGTCTCTGGTCGACCTTCGAAGCTCTGGTGACATCGGCGATTCGCTTCTGCTTGACGAGACATCATCACTTTTAGGCGCTGTGTCACTGCTGTAAAATTTGTTTGTGTATGTAGCCCGACACACCCTATGATACGGTACGTTTACCTGATGTGAAAGTATATCCTGGCGATGCGGCCTTAATAAGTCATTTACTCGATCATGTTTAGCCTCTGCTATGTCTAACAATGTCTCTAGACCTGTTACTGTTGGATTTTGCACGATATCCTTGTGTGACGCCTCTGGAATAGACTTTAGACATATTATGCATATGCTTCTATCCAGTTTCAAGCGTTTTGCCTCTGGTTCACCTAAATCCATAATTGATTTGGAAGATGCGTACACACCAAACTTAATTCGGTTCTCGTTCGATGCTTTTGTACAACAACACGTCGGTTTGATATACCCGTAATTTGTCGTAATAATTGGGGCGATATTACTCTGTGTCTTTGCAGACTGAGCAGTGGACGATCAGCATCCGTTACCACATATATTAACACCGCCGTGATTTATATATGAAAGTGCAAATACGAATCATGCATTCACGGCCGTGTAAATTAAAGTTTCATTTAAAGAGTAGAAAATCACAGCGGTGTTACTTAAAGTTACATACAAAGAGCAAAAAATCACGGCGGTGCTGAATATAGTGACATTTAAAGAGCCCGAAGGGAGGTAACAATCACTTGTACGCAGATTATGTGCTATTTGTGTTCGGAACATCTCAAATCCAAAATGTTAAGAGTTTGTAGATGGACAAACGAACGGACGGGTGAAAGACTGCTCGGAAATTAAGAGGCAAAAACTATAAACAAACAATGTATCAATGTACTATTCGACATAGTTTGGACCCCACCCACCCACACACAGAGACACGACGGGGATTGGTCCATGTGAGTGGTTGCTATGGTTACATGATCGTTTTACGGACAACATTTATATACTAGTATATATTATTATATTCTTATGTGTACGTAGTATTTCATCGATATTAACCAAATAATACCAGTGTCATAATACAAACAAATACGTGCATGCATGTATTGAATTTTTCAATAAAATGTGGTTACCTTGGCAACATCCAAAAATACGTATTTCGCCAAGGTTTACTGAAATTCAACACATGGGTTCGTATTCTATGATGATTTTTACATACTAGTAGCTTCATTACACCAACTTGTATGATGGAGATTTGTCTGCACGAAAATAAATGTTGAAAATACTACTTTCAAATACGGCGAGACTGACTTAGTTACCATGGTAACAGAAATATACGTTTGAATGATAGAATATTTAGGTAAATATGAACATTTACACCATGTTTGTAAAATATATTGACTAAATCATATTTAAGCAAGTATAAAGGCTGAAAATCGTAGGCTAAATAAGAAAGTTATTTTCGGATGAAAAACGCAGTTGCCATGGAAATCAGCAAAAAAACAATATTCGGCCGCGGTTTTCGCAATTTTAACATGCAGATTCGATTTCTACGATGAATTTCCTATAAGAATATGTATGTTACATAAAGTTCTACTCTGGGTAGGGGTAACTCCTTAAATAAGCGTCGTACAGAGGCCCGTCTAATACAGTATGAGACACCAATCATGCTTCTAATAAACAGTATATATCCTTATATCCGAGTGAACGTTTCGTTCTAAGGATGCAATGGAGCTTACAGTGGGGTCAGCGTGTAAGTGCACACACGAACGAACACGACAGGTTGGAACCAACCTGTCGTGTTCGTTCGTGTGTGCACTTACACGCTGACCCCACTGTAATACACTGTAGGCCATGATTGATTGAGTGCTTGTCTGATTGTGTGTTTGATAGATTGAGGGAGTTATTGCTGTTTGATTGCTTGTTGGATTATTGCACGTTGGATTGATTGACTGATTGATTGATTGGCACTTCGATCCTCATTTTCTCTACATGGGACATACATATGACTGTGACTGGAGAAATGGAGCGTATGGTGTATCAAGCTGAACGGGTGTAATCATGTATAATAATAGGCTTCATGTGTTCAGGCAGATCAGAGTATACACAGTCCAGAATAAAATTGATCAGCATGACACTGCTGCAACAATGAAGATATCATCAGACAAAACATCCAACTGCATCCTACTACGACCGTGACATTATGATCCTATAATTCAATCAAACGATGAATAGCAACCGCACCGTGGGATTAGTCTCGTCATTAATATTCAGCAGCAATAGCAATCATGCTAGAGTGCAGGCTACAACTGTGACGACCCCAGATATATTAAATATTACAATGCTGAATTAAATCTTGTCGTCTGCTGATTATTTTTTATTTTCCATTTTCATCATAAAAAACGTAGTTTGTCAGCACTTTAGAATCATTTCAAATGAAAATGATTCTAAGGTTCTGCCAAACCATATTTTTTATTGAGAATAATAACAAAATTCGAAACAGACAACAATTTTCGTTAACCACATTATATGGGTTGAACCTTACAATGCTGATTTAAATTGTTTTGTCTGCTGTTAATGTTTTATTTTCCATATTTCTCGTCGAAACAGGCTTTAACAACACGTTAGAATCATTTCCCATGTTTACTTAGAAAGAAGACGAAATATAAAACAACAGAAGATGACAGCTTACGTTTGCTGCATTCTAAGTTTTAATACTCGTATTCGGTCACACTATCAGAAAGTAATTTTGCCACACAACTTCCCTTTCCCAACCAGCATGTGTTTTTGATTCACCAGCACGTGTTAATGGTTCAACAGCATGTTTTAATGCAGAAATATGCAAATAAGTGTCATAATGATGCATCCAGTGTTCAGCAGGACAAATTCGGGGTCTCGGGTGATAAAAATAACCCAACATCATATGCAACTACAGTAGTCCCTAATCAAGCCCCGATATGCGGTTGTGACTGAAGAAATGGGGCTTATGGGTTTTGCGACCAGTGTAGATCCAGATCAGACTGTGCATCCGCACAGTCTGATCAGGATCTGCACTGTTCGCCATTACATCAATGAAACATGCTTCTAACAAGCAACACAGATCATTATCAGGCGACAGGAATGTGCTATGTGGTCAGGAGCTACACTGGTCACACATACCATATGCCCCATTTCTCCAGTCACAGCTCCATAAACATTGTTCGCCAATCATTCACTAAAAAGTGTGTTATACGAAAGCAATTAGACCCAATCATGCTGAATGACTGCAAAATGATCAGGACCTACAAACAATGCCATAATGTCCGTTTTATATCTGTAAATTGTTCTGTACTTGTGGCATGTGACAGAAGCAATGGGGCTTAAGGCATTTGTGACCGGTGTAGGGACAGAATAATGGAGAATCATCATGTGTAATATCAGGACATCCCATCACAGGAACGAATTTACCGGTACCTGTGGCCCGTTTCACTAAACTTCTTACGACTAAAATGTTCGTAAGTGCAAAAGTATGATAGTCTGTGAATTTCACATTAACACGATTTTCTTGTAAACAATTATTGGATTTACATTTATTGAGCATAGGCTGTATATGCAGCCTATGCTCAATAAATTTAAATCCATCAATTGAAATTTGCAGACGATCTTAAATTTGCACTTACAAACGTTTTAGTCGTACGAAGTTTAGTGAAAAGGCCCCCTGATTGTTACAATATTGAGATTCAATGGCTTATTGCGTTTGATTCTTCTAGTGGTACAGCTTCCTTCTGATCAAAACACGTTCCCTTGGCAACACAAGATTATTTCGTATGTTTGAAGCATTCGTAAGTATTAAACTGGTCTCGGTCTACACTGATCAAAATCGATTGCGATTTCACACCCATCCATTCAACAGCAAGGTCAATGCACCTGTTGGAGAAGTCTCTTGAACTTTCAGCATAAAACTTACGGTAACAACTTTTAATACTGAATAAAAGTATCCTGATCTGGTGCCCGGCAGACTTACTACACCAGCGCATTTGGCCTCATGTAACATCGAATGCGAAGAATGGTTTCATCATTAACCCTTCCTACGCTGTTGACGGAAATTGCTGTCTGCTGTTTTTCATTTTTGCTTTAATTCTTAACAAAAATGGTTTTGACAGCACATGAGAATCGTCTCCACTCCAGGTTTTTGTCGAGAAATATTGAAAATAAAACATTTCCAGCAGACGACAACATTTAATTCAGCGTAGTAAGGGTTAAGATATGCGTCCCCGGCAACAATCCAGGCATTGATCATGAAGTATGTGCGCCATGTCCTCGTGGCTCATCAATCATCATGTATGCTATATTTAACTCTTTGCATGCTAGCGGTGAAAATATCCGCCAAACAAATTAGGAGTATATTTTTTATTTCTCTCTGTAAATATGTCTTGGAATTTCATTAGAATTGAGTCCTCAGGACTCAATTCCAATGAAATTCCAAGACATATTCATGATATTTACAAGGAGAAATAAAAGAAAATATGATGATTTTTTGTCCGCTATTTTTGGAACTATTTATAGCCCACAAGTTTCCCAGCATGCAAATAGTTAAATCAAAGTAACTGCATGAAAGGCGATTCTTTCAGCTCATATGGCTACATCAACTTCAACAAGATGCAACAGATCGTTTGAACAATCTCTGGTGTCTTGTCGAATGTGATGGTTATCTTGACATAAGCCTGATGAGGCCAAAAGTTTGACGAATGATGTAATTGAATATTTTTATTGTGCCTTTTCCCTTTGAAATATAAGTGGTTTTATGAAATAATAAATCAATAAAATCAATCATTTACAAGTACTGTTGTAAATGTTAACTAGAGCAAGTGAGCAGAGGTTCCCGGGTACCCCCGGCCGCCACCTGGATCAACAAATAAAAACTTTAACGCAAATCTTACGGACGGACAAAAACTATATACAGGCCCGTACGCAGAGGGGGTGCCCCTTAACCATTTAAACACCACCGGTCTGTATAGTGGTATTGGCAAAAAGTGTAGATCCAGATGAGCCGGCTCGTGACGAGCCGTCTCATCTGGATCTGCACTTTTTGCAAGTATTTTTCATAATTTTTAGAACAAAAACACCCCATGTGAAAATAATTTGTGATGATTGGATTGGGTTGCACAATTAACATATCAAAATCCATTCCAGTTACTTAGGGATGAAATGGTTAATCTGCCGAGGTCTGTCCGTGGATGTGCAAACAAAAGTGTTTAAGCCCTTTGCGCCGTCGATAACGCACCCCCCTAAATTAATTTCTGCGTACTGGCCTGATATACCTTTCGACATACCTTCGTATGCTGGGGTGGGGGGGGGGGGGGGGGGGTATAACTATGATAAATGGAGTCTATTTATATATGTAACTAAACTATACCGGATTGCATTAAAATCTCATGATATGTGGCTGGGACTGGAGAAATGAGGCTTATGGCAGTTGTGACCAGTGCAGATCCTGATCAAATAGCACGCTCCGGTAGCCTGATAACTATTGGTATTGCTTTGTAGAAGCATGACATGTGTTTCATTGATGGAATGGAGAACAGTGCAGATCCTGATCAGACTGTGCGTGTGCACAGGCTGGTCTGAATCTACACTGGCCGCATAACCCATAAGCCCCATTTCTCCAGCCAAATCCACATGTATGTTGTCGGTGTGCAGAACCATAGTTTGTGTCTGTATCAGGAGCTATACTACAGTGAAACCTCTCTAAACCGGACACCCTGGAGGTTCCCAGGGTGTCCGGGTTAGAAAGGTTCCACTGTAATTAAGCACTTGATGGCAAATTGTCATTTTCTGTTATGAACAGACAGGACAATGACACGAATTACAGTAGCATTGAAACCCATCTAAATTAGACAGAAGGAGGTCCCCAGGGTGTTCGGTTTAGAGGGGTTCCACTGTATATATATATATAGCCATAAGCTCCATTTCGTCTGTTACAAAATATGTATTTGCAAACCCATAAGTTAAATCACAACTCATGTCTGATGATCAGGGTCTACACTGGTTGCATGAACGATAACCCCAGTTCTCCAGCCACAGAACAGGCAGAGTAGCATCACACTCGTTTGTTTAGCTCTCAGGTGGAATGGCTGAGCAATCCTAGACATGCTATGTATCAGGTAAGACACTGTTTTATTTTATGTTTAACCCGTACACTGCTGAATTAAAATGTGTTGTCTGCTGTTTATTTTTTATTTCCCATTTTTCTCACCAAAATAATGCTTTTACAACACTTTAGAATCATTTCCAATGGAAATGATTCTAAAGTGTTGCAAAAGCATATTTTTATTGAGAAAGGAGACGAAACATAACTCGACATCAGACGACAATATACGTTTCCCGCATTTTATGTTTTAATGACGTTTACTGGCCTGTCTATGGCAGGGCTAACGGGGTTGAATCCCGTATTTCAGCTTTACGGATATAAATGCATCCTAAAGTTAGGTGCTGCCATGGAGGCACATGTAAATGTTATAGTTAACGATCACATACGCCCGGGGCACATTTTACTATTAAAACATTATACAACTAAGAAGTTTGTAAGTGCAAAACTATAAACTTTACAAAAGGTTTATCACTGGCAGCTGATATTATATACATTGTATTGACAAATATTTTGATGGATTTGTTCACATTTAATGTGTTGTACATGTAGGTGGAACATTGTAGCATTAGTGAAGTGAAACATGTTGATGTGAAAATCTTGTTACACAGATTTTTATCGCAAACAGTGTAGATCCAGATGAGCCGGCTCGTAACGAGCCGTCTCATCAGGATCTGCACTTTTTGCAATTAATTTTTATAATTTTGAGAACAAAAACACCCCATGTTCATAAATGGACTGGTCTGAAAATCATTTTGTGGTGCTTTAGATTGGTTGCAAAATTAACAAATCAAAATCCATTCCAGTTACTTAGGGGTGAAAGGGTTAATCTGCCGAAGTCTGTCCGTGGATGTACAAAAACAATGTTTAGCCCTTCGCTCTGTCGATAACGCACCCCCTAAACTAATTCCTGCGTACGGGCCTGGTTGGCCTCGCTCAATTAACACATGGTGTCATCTGTGGACATCATCACATATCAGACACATCATGTGATTTTGTACCTAAGAGCATGTGCAATATTTCATGAAAAATATTTACAAAATTTAAGATAATTTCTGTAAAAACGTTGACGTCATGTACAAACAAATATCATAGTTTCTATGAAATATTTCATGAAAAATCACACAAGTTCTTAGGTACAAAATCACATGTCGGGTCTCATATACAAGTACATGTACCAAGTACGTTAATGTCAACACATTTCAGATGTTTATTTGGCTGTATTCTTGTCAATAAAGTACAGAATTTATTTTTTTTTGCGTATTTCAGCAGCCCGTCTCAAATTGATATTTATGACATGTTGCCCTGATCTGGTATAAATCAATAGGTCGTTCATTCACACATCTGATTTTAGGTTTATTTATCGTGCCTCTGTGATCGTGCTGGAAACTGAAGTTATTTGTTGTCATTATTCACACAGAAACATGTTATGTGTGAAGATATGTCATCAGCCATTGCAAAATGGGACTTACAGAGACTTTATTTTTTTGTCGTCTGCCGTTTATTTTCTAGTTTCCATTTTTATCATCAAAAACATGCTTTGACAGCACTTTAGAATAATTTACAACATGCTTTGACAGCACTTCAGAATCATTTTCATGATTTTGTCTGTCAAAGTGCTGTTAAACCATGTTTTTATTGAGAAACAAGGCAAGATATAAAAGCAACAGCAGACGACAATTGTTGTGTGTAGCGGTCTAAGGGTTAACCATTAGACTGTATATTTGATATGGCTCTATACTGGTCACAAATACAACGTTGTATGAGACCACATGTCGTCATGCTGGGAATGGGAAACATGGGATTATGGCTGATTATGACTGACGTGACCAGTGTAGACCCAGACAAGCCTGCACGGACGTGACCAGTGTAGACACAGGCAGACGAGCCTGCACTGACGTGACCAGTGTAGACCCAGACAAGCATGCACGGACGTGACCAGTGTAGACACAGGCAGACGAGCCTGCACTGACGTGACCAGTGTAGACCCAGGCAGACGAGCCTGCACTGACGTGACCAGTGTAGACCCAGATCAGCCTGCACTGACGTGACCAGTGTAGACCCAGGCAGACGAGCCTGCACTGACGTGACCAGTGTAGACCCAGACAAGCCTGCACGGACGTGACCAGTGTAGACACAGGCAGACGAGCCTGCACTGACGTGACCAGTGTAGACCCAGGCAGACGAGCCTGCACTGACGTGACCAGTGTATACCCAGATCAGCCTTCACTGACGTGACCAGTGTATACCCAGACAAGCCTGCACGGACGTGACCAGTGTAGACACAGGCAGATGAGCCTGCACTAACGTGACCAGTGTAGACACAGGCAGACGAGCCTGCACTGACGTGACCAGTGTAGACCCAGACCAACCTGCACTGATGTGACCAGTGTAGACCCAGATCAGCCTGCACTGACGTGACCAGTGTAGACCCAGGCAAGCCTGCACTGATGTGACCAGTGTAGACCCAGACAAGCCTGCACTTGGGGTGGACCAGTAGGACCCGACCACCTGCCACTGATGTGACCAGTGTTGACCCAGATCAAGCCTGCATGGCGTGACCAGTGTAGACCCGACAAGCCTGCACTGATGTGACCAGTGTAGACCCAGATCAGCCTGCACTGGCTTGACCAGTGTAGACCCAGACAAGCCTGCACTGAAGTGACCAGTGTAGACCCAGACAAGCCTGCACTGACGTGACCAGTGTAGACCCAGACCAACCTGCACTGATGTGACCAGTGTAGACACAGACAAGCCTGAACTGACGTGACCAGTGTAGACCCAGACAAGCCTGCACTTACGTGACCAGTGTAGACCCAGACCAACCTGCACTGATGTGACCAGTGTAGACCCAGATCAGCCTGCACTGACGTGACCAGTGTAGACACAGACAACCCTGCACTGACGTGACCAGTGTAGACCCAGACAAGCCTGCACTGACGTGACCAGTGTAGACCCAGGCAGACGAGCCTGAACTGACGTGACCAGTGTAAACCCAGGCAGACGAGCCTGCACTGACGTGACCAGTGTATACCCAGATCAGCCTTCACTAACGTGACCAGTGTAGACCCAGATCAGCCTTCACTGACGTGACCAGTGTAGACCCAGATCAGCCTGCACTGACGTGACCAGTGTAGACCCAGATCAGCCTGCATGATATGACCATGTAGAACCAGATCAGACTGCACTGACGTGACCAGTGTAGACCCAGATCAGCCTGCAAGACGTCGACCAGTGTAGAACCAGGCAGAACGAGCCTTGCACTGAACGGTGACAGTGTTAGGACCCAGACAAGCCTGCACGGACCGTGACCAGTGTGACACAGGCAGACGAGGCCTGCATTGACGTGAACAGTGTTGTCCCAGGCTGACGAGTCATTGCACTGACGTGACCAGTGTATACCCAGATAAGCCTTCTACCTGTCGTGTGACCCAGTGTTTATTACACAGACAGCTGCACGGGACGTGATCCAGTGTAGACACAGGAAGATTGAGCCTGCACTTAACGTGGACAGTGTTCAGACAAAGGGCAGACGAGCCTGCACTGACGTGACAGTGTAAGACCCAGATCCATCCTGACACTGATGTGGACCAGTGTAGACCCAGATCAGCATGCACTGACGTGAACAGTGTTAGACCCTAGGCAATGCCTGCACTGATGTGACCAAGTGTGTGTAGACCAAGACATGCCTTGATGCACTGACGTGACCAGTGTAGACCCAGACCAAACACCTGCACTGATGTGACCAGTGTAGACACAGATCAGCCTGCCAAATGGCGTTGACATCCAGTGTAGACCCTAGACAAGCATGCATGAAGTGTCACAGTGTTGACCCAGGGACAAGGCCTTGCCACTGACGTGTCCTGTGTAGACCCAGGACCAACCTGCACTGATGTCGTGACCAGTGTTAGGACACAGACAAGCCTGAACTGACGTCGTGACCAGGGTAGGACCAAGTCAAAGCCTTGCACTTACTGTGACCAGTGTAGCCCTGGATACCAACCTGCACGGATTGTTATGTGTCAGTGTAGACCCAGATCAGCCTGCCACTGACATGACCAGTGTAGACACAGACAAGCCTGCACTGACGTGACCAGTGTAGACCCAGACAAGCCTGCTCTGACGTGACCAGTGTAGACCCAGGCAGACGAGCCTGAACTGACGTGACCAGTGTAAACCCAGGCAGACGAGCCTGCACTGACGTGACCAGTGTATACCCAGATCAGCCTTCACTGACGTGACCAGTGTAGACCCAGATCAGCCTTCACTGACGTGACCAGTGTAGACCCAGATCAGCCTGCACTGACGTGACCAGTGTAGACCCAGATCAGCCTGCACTGATATGACCAGTGTAGAACCAGATCAGACTGCACTGATGTGACCAGTGTAGACCCAGATCAGCCTGCACTGATGTGACCAGTGTAGACCCAGATCAGCCTGCACTGATGTGACCAGTGTAGACGCAGACAAGCCTGCACTGACGTGACCAGTGTAGACCCAGGCAGACGAGCCTGAACTGACGTGACCAGTGTAAACCCAGGCAGACGAGCCTGCACTGACGTGACCAGTGTATACCCAGATCAGCCTTCACTGACGTGACCAGTGTAGACCCATATCAGCCTTCACTGACGTGACCAGTGTAGACCCAGATCAGCCTGCACTGATGTGACCAGTGTAGACCCAGATCAGCCTGCACTGATGTGACCAGTGTAGACGCAGACAAGCCTGCACTGACGTGACCAGTGTAGACCCAGGCAGACGAGCCTGAACTGACGTGACCAGTGTAAACCCAGGCAGACGAGCCTGCACTGACGTGACCAGTGTATACCCAGATCAGCCTTCACTGACGTGACCAGTGTAGACCCATATTCACTGACGTGACCAGTGTAGACCCAGATCAGCCTGCACTGACGTGACCAGTGTAGACCCAGATCAGCCTGCACTGATGTGACCAGTGTAGACCCAGATCAACCTGCACTGATGTGACCAGTGTAGACCCAGATCAGCTTGCACTGACGTGACCAGTGTAGACGCAGACAAGCCTGCACTGACATGACCAGTGTAGACCCAGGCAGACGAGCCTGAACTGACGTGACCAGTGTAGACCCAGGCAGACGATCCTGCACTGACGTGACCAGTGTAGACCCAGATCAGCCTTCACTAACGTGACCAGTGTAGACCCAGATCAGCCATCACTGACGTGACCAGTGTAGACCCAGACAAGCCTGAACTGACGTGACCAGTGTTACGACTTACGACTAAAATGTTTGTAAGTGCAAAATTATGAGTCTTCTGTAAATTTCACATTAACAATGTTTTCTTGTAAACAATTATTGGATTTTTACATTTATTGAGCATAGGCTGCTATGCTCAATAAATGTAAATCCATCAATTGAAATTTCCAGACGATCCTAAATTTGCACTTACAAACAAAGTTTAGTGAAACCCTTGTAATGCTTCTTTCTAACAAAGAGTGATTGATTGATTTATGGTTTTTCGCCTGTTCAACAGCAAGGTCATATACAGACATGAATGCACCTGCATGGAGGAACCACTGTACATTCAGCACTACACAGCAAAATGTGCCACATATGCAATTCATATGAAAAACATTCATATGATGTTGATATGTAAAACATATGAAAAACATATGAATTGCATATGAAATTCATATGAAAAGAGCAAATATGAAATTCATATTCATGTGCATATGAAGACTTTTCATAAGCATTTCATATGAATAATTTGCATATGAATTTCATATGAAATTTCTTCATATGATATTGATATGAAATGTTCTTATGAACTTCATATGTTACATACGCAATTCATATGAAATATACTCTTTTTTCATATGCAATTCATATGAAATGTTTCATAGATTCAAAAGCATTGTACATTGGTCTTCATATGAAATTCTTATGATTTGCATATGAAATTCATATGAAGATTTTGCATATGAATTGCTCGCTTTATATCATTTGCATATTAAATTTTCATATGAAATTCATATGAAAAACATATGAAATGCATATGCCACACATTTTGTAGTGTACAGTTATGATAAAACATTTATAGTGTCCTGATCCAGTTCCAGGCACCCTTACTAGACCGGATCATTTGGATCCAATAATTATTAAGGATCTGTAAAACCATTAGGCTGTAGGACAAGCATATTAGGAGCTAAACTGGCCGAAATTACCATAAGCCCAATTTCTCCAGTCACATAGAAAATTATTTTAATTAATTACGTGACAAAAAAGGAAGCACAATTCAGAAAAAAGTATTTAGGATCAAATTAATTTCACTGGTTTTTCTTCACAAATATTTATTTGACACGTGCTGTATTCTGCTCTTCATGAAGTTTTAAACAACAAGACATAACTCTTGGTAATAAAAAACATCAGTGAAACAGTAGTCAAAGCCAAACTAGCCAGCATTCAGAGAAGTACCATACATCACAGCGTTATCTCACCGACGAGTCTGTTAGTGAACATCAATATCAATAACGGCAGACACCGCGAGTCTGTTGGTAAACTTATTGACGAGATCATTACAAGACTGTCTGCCAACACGGCATATCCCAAACTGCATTTTATCCCAGTGCACAATTATGAACCATGGGCGGATACAGCGGGGGGCGGACCCGGCGCGCGCCCCCCCTAAACTTCGCAGAGTAAAGATTTTTTACAAGTTACAAGGCACGTTTCATGCCAAGTGCCATGTATTATTCCATGCATTTTTCGGTCGTTTTCTTATTGTTTCAAAATTTAAACGTTTTCAATAAAAAATCATGTCTAAACATACTGTGACAGTGTCAATATTCTTGCTCGAAAATGCGCCAGAACACAGGAAATGCGATGTAGATTTCAAAAAATGTCCGGGTGGGAATGCCCCCTAGCGCGGAGCTCGGTCGACGATTTTGCAATACAAATATAGTCAAGTATTGCAAAATAGTTACGCCCCCCCCTAACCCGAAATCCTGGATCCGCGCCTGTGAACAAATAGTTACAATGAACTTTGCATATTTGATTGTTTATAATTATGTTCTCATTGTACTGTTGTACAGTAAACTCCCTTGTCCTCCATTCATCCGTTATAAAGTACAGTGGAACCTCTCTAAACCGGACACCTGGTTTAGAGACGTTTCACTGTAAATCAGGCATTTGATCATTCTGAGCCATAGGTGTGTGCTATGCGATCACGAACAGACATTATCATCTGAGATCAATGACAAGACACTCATCAAAAATAAGATCACATGTGTTTTATTGGTGTTCGGTTTAGAGAGGTTCAACTGTATATGTTATTCACTGGTGCTGCACACTCCACCGGCGTAAAATGTTTCAACAAGGCGATTGCCGGGTAGTGTCAAACCCTCTAAACAAGGCAATCACCATGAAGGTCAAGGTCACCAAGGTCACCAAGGTCACCAAGGTCAAGGTCACAATATGAGGAAGTCTAAAATGATTGATACGAAGGTAACGGTCACCAAGGTCAAGGTCACAATATGAGGAAGTCCAAAATTATCGATATGAAGGTCACTGTCACCAAGGTCAAGGTCACAAAAATGACACTGGGTGGATAGAAATCAAAGTAAGGAAGCTATTGTTGAAGTTTGGAAATGATCAAACCAATGTATTACGATATATTCAACATTTGGACATACATCCAACTACAAAAGTCAAGGTCAAGGTCACCAAGGTGACAGTCAAGGTCACCGGATTGACACTGGATGGATACATACAGCTATCAATGTGACAAGCTATTTATGAAGGTTGGCAATGATATGATTAATGAATCAGGAGATAGTCAACATGTGGACGTACGTATAAAATTGTTAAAAACAAGGGAAATGTCAAGATCAGCCAAATTAAGAAGCTATTGATGAAGTTTGGAGATGATCCGACTAACGGACTAAGATATATTCAACAGTTGGATATACGTCCAACATTATTGATATGAAGGTCAAGGTCACCAAAGCGAAGGTCAATGTCACCCTAATGACACTAGATGGATAGCTATGAATGCGAGCAAGCTATTGATGAAGTTCGGTACATGTACGTCCGAAGGTCAAGGCCAAGGTCACCATGGTCAAGGTCACCAGAATGACACTAGTTGGATAGCCATCAATGTGACAAAGCTATTTATGATGTTCTGTAAGGATCCGACTAATGGATCAGGTGATATTCAACATATGGATTTACATCCCAAATTGTTGATACCAATATCAAGGTGACAATGGTCACGGTCACCTGAATGACACTGGGTGGATACTAAGTCATCAATGTGAAGAAGCTATTGGATCAGGAGGTATTCAAAATTTGGATGTACGTCAAAAAGTATTGACACAACGGTTAAGGTCCCCAAGGTGAAGGTCACCCAAATGACATCAATATGAGGAAGCTAATGATGAAGTTTGGTAAGGATCCGGCTAATGGATCAGCCAAAAGTATTGTCACAAATGCTAAGGTCACCAAGGTGAATATCAATGTCATCCTAATGATACTGGATGGATAGCCTTCAATGTGAGGAAGCTATTGATGAAGTTGTGTAATGATCCGACTAACTGATCAAGAAATATGCAAAATTTGGACTATGTCCAAAATTTACGTCCACAAGGTTAAAGTCACCATAGTGAAGGTTAAGGTCACTCAAATGACACTGGATGGATAACTATCAGTTTGAGGAAGCTATTGATGAAGTTTGGTAATGATCTGACTATGAGTCAAGAGTTATGCGAAATTTAGCTCGAGACATCGCTGCCGCAGCCGACACGACGATGACGCCGACCCCGGAATTGTGACCGCTATGTCTCATTTTCCACTATCGTGGGTGAGACACAAATGTGTCGAAAAATGCACCGGTTTCCTGATGAGATGCCACTCAGCTCCACTTAGAGCGATCACATAAATACAGTTTTCGTCTACTAACGGGCACACATTTCCTGTGCTAATTACTAGACGAAAATGTTTTTATGCAGTATTTAGCTGAATTGGAATTTGTCAGGAATCCGGCACCTATTTCGACACAAAACATTTTACTCTGGCGTGGAGAGCAGCACCAGTGTTATTGGCTACAATTGGAAGTTTAAAGCAAAATGGTCATACGGTAAAGAAGTTATAGGAGACGTGTAAAACGTGACTGACAGACAGATGGACGGACGACTTTTGCTTCCTAAATCCTGTTTTCGCTACATGATGGGATAAAAATGAAGATTTACCAAAGATTTGGATGACACAAACTACAATACATTGGCAACCACAACATTTTCCTTTTTCTTCAACAATAAACAAGACAATAAATAAGTCAACCACTCCTACATACATACTGATTATCTTTTATTTGTGATTTCCAGCCACAGGGCCATGTATCAGTGTATAAATAAATGTCATTACTGTCATGCTATATGGGAAGCCGCCAGCTATGACATGGTACCTTATGACACTTGAGACACATGCGATTTTTCTGCGTAATTTTATTAAATACGTTGAAAATTTTGTCACCTTTGGACGCCATTTACGGAAAATATTGTAAATTTTGTAAACGTATTTCATGAAATTACGCCGAATGTCCGAATGTCTGTCTCATTTGTGGCCAGCATAGTCCCAGTTCAGCATGCGTATTCACGCTGTCTGATTAGGGCCTACGCTGGTATCAGGGTCCACACAGTTCTGTCAATCACACACGGTATAGGTGCCTGAGCAGCAGGTCTGATCAATCCCGGATTGTAATAACACACATGATGATCAGTAGCCTATTTCACCAACATTGCAAAGTATACTTATCTAGCAAAGTATACTTCGAGGGAGTAATCATTTATTTTTCCTGAAATGCATTATTTCATATAGAGCTAACGACTGCATATATTTGATGATTAAAAGTATGCAAAATTATTATACTGAATTTATTACATTATCACAGCCAAAATGGCTGTGATAATGTAATAAACTCAGTATAATAAACAATAATAAATTTATCCTAAATTATAAAATTTTTCCCTCAAAGATATACTTTTCTATTAAAGTATACTTTGCAAAGTTGGTGAAATAGACTACAGGAGCTACAATGGCCACAATGCCAGAAGGCACCTTTTCCCAGCTGGCAGCCCATACTGATTGCACCTGTACATTAGATATCACAGATATCGCAAAAATTAACACATTACATGAAGCTACATAATTTATATGTTGTTACCACTCATTCAGAGACGGTGCTAATGAGTGGTCACAATATATACTTTTGAGAAGAAGTAAAAATAGCAAAAAGTTCTTAATTGTGTTCATACCACATATGATACACGCCATGTGAACTTGTACCTTCGGACATCTGCGTAATTTCATTAAATAGGTCTAAAAAGTTTACAATATTATACATAAATAAAGTCACAAGTTGACAACACTTTCAGAGTACATGCGAAATATAATTTCGCATGTATTCTGAAAATGTTGTCAACTTTTGACGCCATTTACAGAAAATATTATAAATTTAGTATTAAAACATATTTCATGAAATTACGCAGATGTCCGAAGGTACAAAAATCACATGACGTGTCTCGTATATCTGTATACAGCAAGAAATTGGTTACTATATTCACTATATAGGTATAACACGATACAGAGCACATACTCAAATCTCAAGCTTGAAGTCAAACAGTCACAGATCCAGCTCAGCTGAATGAAACTTTTCAACAATGTAAATGCTCTGTGAAGTTTGTAACCGATCGATTCGTATTTTGATCTATGATGAGTCAGACTGAATCAGTGGATACAAGAAGATACCACTACATGATAGCAAATGTGACCAGTAGCCTATTTCACCATAGTGGCAAAGTATACTATCTAGCAAAGTATACTTTGAGGGAGAAATTTTTAATTTAAGGATAAATTTATTATACTGAATGTATTACATTATCACAGCCATTTTGGCTGTGATAATGTAATAAATTCAGTATAATAATTCTGCATACTTTTAATCATCACATATATGCAGTCGTTAGTTCTATATGAAATAATGCATTTCGGAAAAAATAAATGATTACTCCCTCAAAGTATACTTACAGAACTAGAGCAAATGAGCGGAGGCTCATGGATACCCACGGCCGCCTGGACCAACGAATAAAAACTTTAACACTAATATTTAAAAAACTTTAACACAAATTTCTAAGTAATTTGACCTTGGACATGAAGGCCGCATGGGTGTGGTATGGAATGAAAATATGGATGATGATAATGAAGTATATGAAGTTTGAAGTCAATCTGACTTACCATTGCAGAGATAATGGTATCCAAAAACTTTAACGCCAATCTGGACGGACGGACAAACGGACGGACAGAATTATGAAAACTATATACCCCTCGACATGCTTCATATGTCGGGGTATAACTAGAGCAAGTGAGCTGAGGCTCACAGATTCCCCCGGCCGCTGCTTGGACCAACAAACGTTAACGTAAATCTTACGGATGGACGGAAATACAAAAACTATATACCTCTCGACATGCTTATTATCATATGCCGGGGGTTTAATTATAGAAGATTATCATGTGCAACCAGAATTAGATGAGGTTAGCATGTGCAACCAGAATTAGATGAGGTTAGCATGTGCAACCAGAATTAGACGAGGTTAGCGCAACAAGAATTAGATAGTTACATGTGCATCCAGGATTAGATGAGGTTAGCATGTGAAACCAGTTAGAACGAGTAGCAATGCAACCATAATTAGATTAGTAAGCATGTGCAACAGAATTGGACAGGTTGCATGTGCAACCAGAATTAGATGAGGTTAGCATGTGCAACCAGAATTAGATTAGGTTAGCATGTGCAACCAGAATTAGACGAGGTTAGCATGTGCAACCAGAATTAGATGAGGTTAGCATGTGCAACCAGAATTAGATGAGGTTAGCATGTGCAGCCATAATTAGATGAGGTTAGCATGTGCAACCAGAATTAGATGAGGTTAGCATGTGCAACCAGAATTAGATGAGGTTAGCATGTGCAACCAGAATTAGATGAGGTTAGCATGTGCAACCAGAAATAGACAAGGTTAGCCTGTGCAGCCATAATTAGATGAGGTTAGCATGTGCAACCAGAATTAGATGAGGTTAGCATGTGCAACCAGAATTAGATGAGGTTAGCATGTGCAACCAGAAATAGACAAGGTTAGCCTGTGCAGCCATAATTAGATGAGGTTAGCATGTGCAACCAGAATTAGATGAGGTTAGCATGTGCAACCAGAATTAGATTAGGTTAGCATGTGCAACCAGAATTAGACGAGGTTAGCATGTGCAACCAGAATTAGATTAGGTTAGCATGTGCAACCAGAATTAGATTAGGTTAGCATGTGCAACCAGAATTAGATGAGGTTAGCATGTGCAACCAGAATTAGATGAGGTTAGCATGTGTAACCAGAATTAGATGAGGTTAGCATGTGCAACCAGAATTAGATTAGGTTAGCATGTGCAACCAGAATTAGATTAGGTTAGCATGTGCAACCAGAATTAGATGAGGTTAGCATGTGCAACCAGAATTAGATGAGGTTAGCAACCAGAATTAGATGAGGTTAGCATGTGCAACCAGAAATAGATGAGGTTAGCCTGTGCAGCCATAATTAGATTAGGTTGCTTTGTGAAACCCGAATAAGAAATTAGAATATTTGTGATTATATCACCATATATATATATTGTCTGTCAAACAGTGCCACTACCAGTATCTGGGGTCCGTTTCACTAAACTTTGTACGACTAAGAATTTAGTAAGTGCAAATTTAGGATCGTCTGGCAATTTGAACTGATGGATTTACATTTATTGAGCATAGGCTGCACATTGCAGCCTATGCTCAATTCAATAAATGTAAATGAAATAATTGTTTACATTGTTAATTTGAAATTTACAGAATATCATAATTTTGCACTTGCGAACATTTTACTTGTACGAAGTTTAGTGAAACGGCCCCCTGATGTTCACTCCAGTGCTGGTATAGCAATACAGGCCGTGTTGGGGTATCACTAACTTGTTATGTAGACTGAGTATTTGTGGTCACTCCAGTGATAGGTATAGCAATACAGGCCGTGTTGGGGTATCACCAACTTGTTATGTAGACCGAGTATTTGTGGTCACTCCAGTGCTGATAAAGCAATACAGGCCGTGTTGGGGTATCACCAACTTGTTATGTAGACTGAGTATTTGTGGTCACTCCAGTGCTGGTATAGCAATACAGGCCGTGTTGGGGTATCACCAACTTGTTATGTAGACTGAGTATTTGTGGTCACTCCAGTGCTGGTATAGCAATACAGGCCGTGTTGGGGTATCACCAACTTGTTATGTAGACTGAGTATTTGTGGTCACTCCAGTGCTGGTATAGCAATACAGGCCGTGTTGGGGTATCACCAACTTGTTATGTAGACTGAGTATTTGTGGTCACTCCAGTGCTGATATAGCAATACAGGCCGTGTTGGGGTATCACCAACTTGTTATGTAGACTGAGTATTTGTGGTCACTCCAGTGCTGGTATAGCAATACAGGCCGTGTTGGGGGTATCACAAACTTGTTTTGTAGACCGATTATTTGTGATCATTCCAGTGCTAGTATAGCAATACAGGCCGTGTTGGAGGTATCACAAACTTGTTTTGTAGAGTGAGCATTTGTGGTCACTCCAGTGCTGGTATAGCAATACAGGCCGTGTTGGAGGTATCACAAACTTGTTTTGTAGAGTGAGTATTTGTGTTCACTCCAGTGCTGGTATAGCAATACAGGCCGTGTTTGGGTATCACAAACTTGTTTTGTAGAGTGAGTATTTGTGTTCACTCCAGTGCTGGTATAGCAATACAGGCCGTGTTGGGGTATCATAAACTTGTTTTGTAGAGTGAGTATTTGTGTTCACTCCAGTGCTGATATAGCAATACAGGCCGTGTTGGGGTATCACAAACTTGTTTTGTAGAGTGAGTATTTGTGTTCACTCCAGTGCTGGTATAGCAATACAGGCCGTGTTGGGGTATCATAAACTTGTTTTGTAGAGTGAGTATTTGTGTTCACTCCAGTGCTGATATAGCAATACAGGCCGTGTTGGGGTATCACAAACTTGTTTTGTAGAGCGAGTATTTGTGGTCACTCCAGTGCTAGTATAGCAATACAGGCCGTGTTGGGGTATCACCAACTTGTTTTGTAGAGTGAAAATTTGTGTTCACTCCAGTGCTAATATAGCAAATAACAGGCCCGGTTGGGGTATTCACAAACTTGTTTTGTAAGTGAGATTTGTGTCACTCCAGGGGGCTAGTAGCAATACAGGCCGTGTTTTGGGGTACACAAACTTTTTTTGTAGAGTGAATATTTTGTGGTCATCCAGTGCTGATATAGCAATACAGCCGGTTGGGGTTATCACCAACTTTTTGTAGAGTGGAGTTTTTAATTTGTCTTAAACCTCCAGTGCTTAGTATTGCAATACAGGCCGTGTTGGGGTATCACAAACTTGTTATGTAGAGTGAGTATTTGTGGTCACTCCAGTGCTAGTATAGCAATACAGGCCGTGTTGGGGTATCACAAACTTGTTTTGTAGAGTGAACATTTGTGTTCACTCCAGTGCTAGTATAGCAATACAGGCCGTGTTGGGGTATCACCAACTTTTTTTGTGTTCACTCCAGTGCTGGTATAGCAATACAGGCCGTGTTGGGGGGTATCACTTGTTTTGTAGAGCGAGTATTTATGTTCACTCCAGTGCTGATATAGTACAGACTGCTGTGTACAGCACAACCTTGTCTGTAGAGTGAGATATTGTATCGGCCGGAATCTGTGAATCTGTGTCCATCCCAGAGCAGGTACAACAATACCCGCCATAGAAACAGCAGCAGGCTGGCTATGTTCAGAAACATTATCTGCTAGCATCGGTAGGTTTGTGTTGTTTGGTAGGACACGGAAAATGGGTAGGCAGGACAATCTGAAAGTAGACAAATTGACGAAATATAAACATAGATTTAGACGTGAAATATTAATTGTCTTCATATTCATATTCCTCCATGAATTAACGTTTTGAATCTACATTTGAATCCATACAGTGGAAGAATGAACAAGCTACAGGGTCACTCTCATATTTTAACCCTTTCACCCCTAAGTAACTAGATTTTGATATGTTAATTTTGCAACCAATCCAATCGTCACAAAATAGTCCATTTATGAAAAGGGGGTGTTTTTGTTCTCAAAAATATGAAAATTACTTACACATAGTGCAGATCTGACGAGACGGCTCGTCATGAGCCGGTTCATCTGGACCTACACGTTTTGCCAATACCACTATACAGGTATCTGGTTTTGAAAGGGTTAAAATGGGTAAAGCTGTGCTTTGTAATAAAATACAGTTTGAACTGTCAATGCGAAGAGAGTAAGTCTTGTCAGTAACTGTGGTTTCTATCACATAATTGTACGCCTGATATTTATAATTTTCTTTCCATTGTTTTGTCTTAACCCATACAATGCTGAATTAAATGTCCTGGTCTTATTTTTTTCTGTTATTTTCAGCAAATACCTGCTTAGGCAGCACATTGTTATAATTTCCAATGAAAAAAAACAAATTTTTTTTATTGAAAAGGGAGACTAAATATCTAAATCACAAATAACAAGTTTTGTTTCACGTATTGTACACACCTGTGAGACACTTTGAAGCAAACTCCTGGTCAATCTGCTGCACTTTAACTATCTCTGCCAGGTGCTGTAAGATGAGTAATAAAGTCTTAAAGCTCTCTCCACCCAGTGGAACCTCTCTAAACCGGACACCCCTGAGAGGTCCCCAGTGGAACCTCTCTAAACCGGACACCCTGGGAAGTTCCCAGTGGAACCTCTCTAAACCGGACACCCTGGGAGGTTCTCAGTGGAATCTCTCTAAACCAGACATCCTTGGAAATCCTCCAGTGGAACCTCATTAAATTGGACACCCTGGGAGGTTCCCAGTGGAAAACCACACTTGAAACCAGACACCCTAGGAGGTCTCATACAAATCAAAAAAGACACCCTGTGGGAAGGTCCCCAGTGGAACCCTCTCTAAATCAGACACACTGGGAGGTCCCCAGATGGAACCTCCTCAATAAAACAGACAACCAAATCCCTGGGAGGTCCCAGTGCTCTCTAAACCGGTCACCCTGGGAGGTTCCCAGTGGAACCTCTCTAAACCGGACACCCTGGGAGGTTCCCAGTGGAACCTCTCTAAACCGGACATCCTTGGAAATCCTCCAGTGGAACCTCTCTTAAATTGGACACCCTAGGAGGTTCCCAGTGGAACCACTCTGAACCAGACACCCTAGGAGGTCTCTCTAAATCAGACACCCTGGGAGGTCCCCAGTGGAACCTCTCTAAATCAGACACTGGGAGGTCCCCAGTGGAACCTCTCTAAATCAGACACCCTGGGAGGTCCCCAGTGGAACCTCTCTAAATCAGACACACTGGGAGGTCCCCAGTGGAACCTCTCTAAATCAGACACACTGGGAGGTCCCCAGTGGAACCTTTCTAAATCAGACACTGGGAGGTGTGCGGGGTGTCTTAGAAAGGTTCAACTGTAATTCAGGTACATATATTTCAGGTACACGAACACTCAGACATATATGGGTGCACTGCCATCAGGAACTACGGTGGACCCTCTGTATACCAGACACGGAGTTTTGGGAGGGGACTGTAATTCAGTCATATGAGCTGTACAAATATGTGTGTATTGTAGTCACGAGCCGACATGATTTATGGGCGTCCGGTTTAGAGAGGTTCTACTGTATATGGATGTTTTAATGGATACAAGGTGGTCATTGCCAGCATGCAGAGTCCACCGAGGTGTTGACCATGACAAATACTTTAAATGTACATATTTCATACACACAACTATAAAAAGTGCCGTTTATTACAGTGTCACCCCTGTTGAAAGGACCTGCCTGTTGTGACTTATGAGACACTCTAATTTCTAAACATCAGTATTTCCCAATTCCTATACTATATCAGAGCTCCAGTTAAGGTGCGTAATTTGATCAACTTTGGGGGGAATTTTGTTATTTCTTCACCAAAAATGGCAAGTTGGGAGTGCTTCAGAATCATCTCATTGAGACGATTCTAAAGAACTCCCAACTTACCATTTTTGGTGAAGAACTAAGAAAAATACATAGAATATTTGGTAAAATTACGCATCTTAACTGGAGCTCTGTATATGCCAGGCATCAGGTAGGTAGGTAATTGGTATCAGTTATATAACTAGCTGGCGGCTCACCAACCGGCCATATTAGCCCGAGTGGAAGCTAGACATGGATGCCGTATCAACTAGACAATGCCAACTGGTTTCATACACACCACACATCTATATTTCATACATTTGTGGTAAATATACTGAGCTCTTGACAAGTTCGGTCTGAGCTCTTGACAAGTTCGGTTGTGACCATGTTCAAAGTCATGTTCAACCTGGATAAGTAATATTGAACCAGACATTACCGTGAATACAGCAGATATGGCAGGGTCAGACTCATCAATTGATCAATTAAATTGGGTTCAATGTTTGCTTATCCCTTAAAAAGCTGAATTTTATTGTCTGTTGTTTATTATCAGTTTTTCTAAACCACAACATTTTTTTACAGCACATGAGAATTGTCGCCAATGGACATGATTGTCATGCTCTATCATGCACAGGTTTCTCTAAGGAATAAGGCAAATATGAAACAAGGATTTTCTGTCCAGCACCAGCCAGCCAGACAGACAGACGGACGGACAGACGGATGTACGGACACTCTGACGCTACTCACTTTCTGCATGTGGGTTCGCAAAAAATAGTAAACCTATTTGTTTATACCCATCTGATGCCATCTACATTATTATTATTAGGTTTGAGGCGGCTTTCAGCTGCGCCGAAAACCTATTGTTTTCGTTGTTTTTTTTTGTTTTTTTTCTCTCTTTTTTTATTCAGCCGTTCAGTCTACAGCCCAAACCGCTGGTCGGATCGACTTCAAATTTTGCATACCGATTCGGATCAAGTGTGAGCAGAGACTCAGAGATTTTCAGAAATCTCTTAATGCCACTTTCCACGAAACCGGAAGGGACGTCATACTTTCTATAACTTCCTTATTTTCCAACCGATTTCAAAAATTCTTTTCCAATTTGTACAGTAATGTCAGCAACATAATTTCTTGCCAGTGTGATAGGGGAGTGTCAGGCGCATAAAAGATGATAATTTTCAGAGCTCTATCTTGACTACTTCCGGTTCTATTGGATGTCAAAGATGAACGTCTTTTTTTCAAGTTTTCAAAATAGAGCAAACGGATGTGACGTCAGCTTCGTTATTTATCAATAGATTTCAAAATTTCTTGCTGTGGTCGATATTTCAGTCCTTTAGCTAAAACTTTCCCGCTTTGTGCCAGGCCTATGGTGAAAAACAAACGAAAACTTCACTGGCGGAATATTGCACATATTTAATTTTATTAGGTGTATTTACAAATGGCGTAAACTGCAATTTAAGGGCGATAACTATCGAAAAATAATCATCCGCTGACATACGGGCTCCCTCCATCTACACCAAACCAAAGCTGATCGGATCGACTTCAAATTTTTGCATGCCGATTCGGATCAAGTGTGAGCAGAGACTCAGAGATTTTCAGATATCTTTTAATGCTACTTTCCACGAAAACGGAAGTGACATCATACTTCCTATAACTTCCTTATTTTCCAACCGATTTCAAGAATATTTTTCGCATTGGAAAGCTGACAAAATTCTCTATCTCAGACTCGCTGACAGTTTTCGGCTATCTGCTCAAATAAAAGAGCTATATGCATTTGAAGTTGAAAAATGTACATACTTTTCAACGATTTTGCCGAATTTCGGCTGATAACGGGTGGTCTTTACAAACGTTTTCCAATTTGTACAGTACTGTCAGCAACATAATTTCTTGCCAGGGTGATAGGGGAGTGTCAGCCGCATGAAAGATGATAATTTTCAGAGCTATATCTTGACTACTTACGGCTCTATTCGATGTCAAAGATGAACGTATGAATGTGACGTCAGCTTCGTTATTTATCATTCGATTTCAATTGTTTTTGCTGTAGTCGATATTTCAGTCCTTTAGCTAAAATTTTGGCTGAGGATTGAACCCGGTATCCCTCGCTCTGAGTCCATCGCTCTACCTCTAAGCTAACCGGCCCCACATCGGTGTGATGATGCGAACACAATAATGTTGGATTGTTCATTCTAAAACTTCAGAAATTCTTTTTGCAACCGATAGTTTACACCTTGGGCTAAAGCTTAGTTACACATGAAATCAATGTTTGAGGCTCAAACCGTTGATGCAGCTCAAGCTGCTCTAGTTATTATTATTTCCGATATTTTACAGATTATTACTAAACTAATGTAAGCAGTTACCATTTTAACAGAATACATGAGTGGTACAGCATAAACACTGTACCTGGCGTGAGTTGTTAATGTCGGTACACACCTTTATAATGCGGCAGTCGGAGTTAAGGAGGCCGGCCTTGTTGAGGAATTTCTCCGCAGTCAGCTCCAACATGGCACTCTTCCGGATCACAGACGCCCCACTATACATGAAAACATATATTGACTGGGGTGTAATGGCCGGTTAACAACATCATGTATAGATCGGCGACTGGGTAGGAACAGTGCAAAGACCAAGCCCAAGTGAGAGTTTGATGGAGTATATTGTATACCGTACACTAGTTGTAAATGCCAAGTTCTAATTGTTGCATATACTGGTTTATTTCTAAATTTGAGTTGAAGTATTAGATGGTCTTGTTACTTTACCGTTTCCCTTCCAAATATCCAACATTGTCTTTTGCAGGCTATGTTTTGGACTATTCCATTAATGAGGAAATCCAGATTGTTTTTAGTGTTGAACAATACTGGCAAATGCTGCAGTTCCTGATGAGACAGCTCGTTATGAAGCGGCTCATCTTGATCTACAGTGTTTGCGTATGTCGTTATGGTCTGTAGGGTTGAAGGGGTTACTCTACACATGTATGCAGGGGAGATAAGTCTGAGAATGTTATAGGAATGAATGGCCTTTTTGTGGAATTTATCGGGGTATAAACTTGGAAAAGTCGCGGGAATACTATTAAGCAATGTTGCCCCTTTTGTTGCTGTAGCAACGATTAATATAAATGAAATTGAATATCTGTACTTGTGGAGCTGCACTTAATATTCATGCCCGTCATTGTGCCCGACTATGTAGGTTTATCGAATCGGTTAACGGCACATGTTCCACTTTATAGACAATATGCCGCTCTACACCTCTACCCAGTTAACGACACACACGATTTTCACTTCCGCGAACAAAAATGTAGAGATAATCCGCCTACTCCGCTACATTGTTGACAGTAAACATGGTAAAGGCAACCCCAATATAGGAATGAATGGCCTTTTTGTGGAATATATCGGGGTATAAACTTGGAAAAGTCGCGGGAATACTGGACGAAGGCCGGAAGGCCAGCCTTCGTTCAGTATTCCCGCGACTTTTCCAAGTTTATATCCCCGATAAATTCAACAAAAAGGCCATTCATTCCTTATAATTCCAGCATTTGAAATAAATTCATCAAGAAAAAGTGTTTATTTTCCGTTTTCTTAAGAATTATTTTAACTGCGCCTCACGGCGGTTACGGAAAGTAGTTTGGCGTGGGAGTTTACTGGGATATAAATTTTGGACAGAGACTTGCTACGGGCCAATCAAATGTTAGGGAATTGTATAAATATTTTTGTGCTGGAATTATATGTGGTTATGGTCTGTGGGGAAGTCTGAGAATGTACTGTATTATTTGTATATTTGTATATGACTTCACTTCACACATGTATGTGGCTGACTAATGCTACATGTACCATCTACCATTAACTCTTTGCATGCTGGGAAATTTGTGGGCTATAAATAGTTCAAAAATAGCAGATGACAATTCATTATATTTTCTTTTATTTCTCCTTATTGATGTCATGAATATGTCTTGGAATTTCATTAGAATTGTGTCCTCCGGACACAATTCTAATGAAATTTCAAGACATATTTACAGAGAGAAATAAAACATATACTCCTAATTCGTTTGGCGGATATGCAAAGAGTTAAATATGAACAAATCTGCCGAATACACGTACCATCCAATTTTGTTGTAAATTATATTTTTGCAGTGTAAACCGTCTTAGTTGTACAAAGTTTCGTGAAACAGACCCCAGGTATGCAGGGGAGATAATTCTAGAATGAGTTACCTGAATGAGAGGTAGTTGTCCATCATGACGGAATGGTAGAAGTTGAACGCCTTCGTGGAAATGTCTATCAAACACCTGCAAACACAAATCTGAATATTTAGTTTGGTACTCAGACACAGGGTTTGCGGAATGTGACGCGGGAGAGCGGATTGTTTTTAACATATTTTTTTGTTCGAGATGTTCGTCTCTCATTTTTTTAAGTCGCCAGATACATATATGTTAACATATAACGTTACTATAGCCTCTTTAGACACAAAATATCACCTGATTTAACGTCAGACATGATTAGATTTAACATATTTTTGTATGTTAGTGTTTTTTATGGATCATGTGATAAATTTACAGTTCAATTTTATTTCTCCATGACGATAAAATGCTTGACGCACATGGATTTATTCTGCGGCGGTGATATCTGAGAAGTACTTTTTCTTTATATCCTTAGAATGACTGATGTGGTGCCCGGTCCCCACCACAGCCGCTAGCAAACATAGGTTTATTCTGACAACAGTTACCAGGTAACCAGACAACAGCAGTAGAACATTTCTACATTTTGAATTACTTATTTAGTTAGCCTATATAGCATTGATGTTATAATAACAATTATGTTATAATAACATTGATGTTATATGATGTAAACTCTCATTTTTGGCTGTGATTGGAAAAATGGTTCTTATGGTCCTTACAACCAGTGTAGATCCAATTCAGCAGTCCGATATGGATCTGCACTGTTAGTCATTCCATCAATGAGACACCATCATGCTTCTAACAAGCAATATAGCTAATTATCAGGCTACAGGAGTGTGCTATTTATTCAGGTGCTACATTGGTCACAAATCCCATAAGCCCCATTTCTCCAGTCACAGCCACATTTGAATTATCCTGGAGTGTACATATAATAAATGAGCATTCACACATGTGGGCTCTATGTCCTTTGTTACCAGTGAAACTTCTGAGCCTGTCCTTATAACACTTTCCGATTATGTAGTCTATAATCATGCTCGAAATCAGGAAGTTTTGATTGGCCGAGGCTGAGCTCAGCCTCGGCCAATCAAACTACCTGATTTTGTATACAATTTTGGAGAATTCACTCAGTAAATATTATATAAACACAGGCCTAGATTTCATTCTAATAATCTGACGAGGTTCTTTACTCAGTTTAAAAGCCTGTTTGATAGTTTGCTGACACAAACACAAACTTACAATGTCACCAACAACACATTGTCTTCATAGATCATGGATCAGACTTACATCTGGACATAGGTGGCTAGGGCCTGCTCCGACTTGAACACCTTCCGCCGACTGTAGATGGCGCTGATGAAGTTGAGTAGACTGCCCTGTAACACGGGACACAGTGGGTGGTGATGCAGGGCACCAGCGGGGCTATACAGCGGGTGATTGTGATTGTCACTGGAGATAGGAGGCTTATGGCGTTTGTGGACAGTCTATCTCCTGGTCTCTGGCTGTGACTGGAGCAGGCTTATGATTGTCACCGACATATGCAGATAGAAATGTGGCTAATATGTGGCTGTGACTGGAGAAATGGGTCTTATGGGTTTTGCGACTAGTGTAGAGCCTGATCATGGGCATGTTAATGGTTTAATGAATGTATCACTTAAATCTACATGTATTAAGTGTCACACTATTAACCCGTTGAACCCGAAAGCCTGCTATAGCGGTTTATGCAAACAGTGCACATCCAGAGGAGCCGGCTCATAGCAAGCCATCTCACCAGGATCTGCACTTTTTGAAAGTAATTTTCATATTTTTGAGAACAAAAACACCCCCATTTCATAAATGGACAATTTGTGATGGTTAGATTGGTTGCAAAATTAACATATCAAAATCCACTCCAGTTACTTAGGGGTGAAAGGGTTAAACAATTCCTTCAATGGCACGACGAGGAAACTGTTAACCACATAAATGACACAGGCATACGGAGGAGCAAAGCAGTATACTCTCCCACCCTTGCTATCCCATAATACACCTGGGTGTTGAGAGATTCCGGCCACATAGGAAGCCTACCTGGTACGGCTGGCAGTGAATTACAAGTTTCTCTACATCCAGCAACGTCACGTACCTCTGTAATGTAACACCACAACAATATTAAACAATGTTGAAGGGGTCTGGGGATCGTTTCACTAAACTTTGTACGACTAAAATGTTCACAAGTGAAAACTTACGATAGTCTAAATTAACAAGGTTTGCTTGTAAACAATTATTGGATTTACATGTATCGAGCATGCTAAATAAATGTAAATCCATCAACTGAAATTTGCAGACGATCCTAAATTTGCACTTACGAACATTTTAGTCATACAAAGTTTAGTGAAACGGCCCCCAGTTGAATAAGGGGGCCGACTCCCTCATGGAGTTAACCCTCTTCTTCCACTGACCCATTCAGTAGTACCCATAGACAACAAAATTGATAATTAATTGATGTCAGCAAATGAGTTTATTCAGATTTACAGAGCTCCATATAAGTGTTGTGTGTAAAGCTAGTACACCCCCTGATTTCAAAATCATTGCGTATTTTACTTTTACAAATGGATTATTGATTTTCTTCATTGCTAAATAGGGAAAAAATTATAAAAAAATATATAACAAATTTAAACATTCACTTATTTGAGCTGCAAAAAGCAAACTAACTCTGTTTACTTTTTGCAGGTCAACTAAGTGAATTTTCAACTTTTTGCCAGTATTTTCACTACTCAATTTGAAAATCAATGTGTATTATTTTCACATTGCTGTGCGTATTGTGTACTCCCACTTTTGATAATCAATGGGTATTTTCACATTGCTGTGCGTATTGTGTACTCCCACTGTTGATAATCAATGTGTATTATTTTCACATTGCTGTGCGTATTGTGTACTCCCACTTTTGATAATCAATGTGTATTATTTTCACATTGCTGCGGTAGGTTATTGTGTACTCCCACTTTTGATGATAATCAATGTGTATTATTTTCACATTGCTGTGCGTATTGTGTACTCCCACTGTTGATAATCAATGTGTATTATTTTCACATTGCTGTGCGTATTGTGTACTCCCACTGTTGATAATCAATGTGTATTTTCACATTGCTGTGCGTATTGTGTACTCCCACTGTTGATAATCAATGTGTATTATTTTCACATTGCTGTGCGTATTGTGTACTACCCACTGTTGATAATCCAATCTGTGTATTATTTTTTCACATTGCTGTGCGTATTGTGTACTCCCACTGTTGATAATCAATGGGTATTTTCACATTGCTGTGCGTATTGTGTACTCCCACTGTTGATAATCAATGCGTAAAATACGCCATTACACACCTTATCTGCAGCTCTGCTACTCTGTATATCTGGTTTTATATTTCAGTATTTACACTAAAAGTTGTACCAAAGAATCAAGTCTTTCAAACGAAGAACGGAATATGGAAAACACAAAATCACTCAAACTTGATCAACAGAGTATGCCCTTGTTACATTCTATAAACAATAAATGTAAGTACCCGAATGGAATGTGGCACAACATAGTCGAGAGATTGTCTCTCTGAGCGGATCACACCTCGCAGTTGAAACTTGTGGACGTCGACAACCCTCATCTGCTTCAGCACACACACAAAGCTGACCGGCTCACACCTGTAAACACACAGTATGGGTAACACAAAACTGAATAAGACGATTTTGTTTGTGGCAAGTCACATATGATACAAGCCATGTGACTGTACCCAAGAATATGTATGATATCTGATGAAAAAAAATTACAAAATTTATTATATTTTCCGTAAATGACATCAAAAGTTGACAAAATAGAATTCCGCATTTGCTATGAAAATCTTGCCAACTTTCTCATTTACAGAAAATATCACAGTTTCTGTAAATATTGTTCATGAAATCTTAGGCAGAAAGTCACATGACTCATACGTGTAATAAGTTTAACCCTTACAGTGCTGAATTAAATTTGTCGTCTGCTGTTTATTTTCCATTTTTCTTATCAAAAACATGGTTTGACAGCACTTTAGAATCATTTCCAATGGAAATGATTCTAAAATGCTGCCAAACCATGTTTTTATTTAGAGAAAATACAAAATAAGTTCCAACAGCAGACGACAGTTTTCGGTTCCCGCCTTCTAAGGGTTAATGTTGAGAGAACATGTAGACTAATCACTTTGCTCTTATTGTACAGTCAGAATTCGTTACAGCGGCACACGTTACAGCGGCATATTCGCCTCCTGGCACAATAAGCCGCCAATTAACCAATCGGCATGCTCTTTAATCTGCTCGATATACCGGCAAATTTGGCTTCCGGCACCGGCAGGGAATTCCCGCAAACGAATACACAGTGTAAGTCGTATTTAATATGCGTTATAATGGCGCCGGCACCCAGCGTCGCTGGTACCAGCGCTGTGACCCAGCTCTGTTATCCGGCATTACGTGCCGGAAACCGATATTCGGGAACCAGTCACTGACCATATCTAAACAATTTCACGGCTGATTAACCCCGACCTGCTGTCATAAATCGCAGCAATTAACATGTGTCGGTACCTTGTCACCTGCTGTCATAAATCGCGGCAATTAACGTGTGTCGGTACCCTGTCACCTGCTGTCATAAATCGCGGCAATTAACGTGTGTCGGTACCTGTCACCTGCTGTACGTGATGTACTATTTTGCAAACATCAATTAAGAAATGAACAGTTAGCAACTAAATTTACGAGTGATAAAATCATTAAATCCAGCAAGGACCGATAGATTGTAAATAAAAAAAATATCATAATCGTGAACAATTTAAATAATTATCGTGTAACATTGCCTCTGGGGCGAGTTCAGATAGGGACGAATCGTCATGTAAATAGTTAAAGGGAAACCACTCTACATGTTTTTGCTTTGTATTTTTATAAATTTTAGCATGTAAATTAAAACAAACTGTTTATTAAAATATGTGTTTCTTTTCTATATGCACATGTTTGCGAATTGCTAACAATAAAGAAACAATTTCACAGATAATCCGGTATTCACCACGCGCTCTACAATTAACAACAGGTTCGCCTGCAACCTAGACTTTGTCAAATACCGGATTAGCTTTGAATGTTGTTGGTTTCCTTGATATAAATTTGTATATATGCATTGCTTTATCAATGTGGTGACAAATAAGTATATATCTTGCCAATAATGCTAATGCAAAATGACAGCAAATAGCGTCGATACAATGCGTGGTTACCAATTACCGACATGTTACAATTACCGGAATTATCACGACAGTCTGATAGCGAGGAGAAAATCGCCGATTCTTTATACCGGCATATTCGTTATAACGGCAGATTCATCTCTGACGAACTATGCCGTTGTAACGAATTCTGACTGTACATATATTTAGTGGTTGTAATTGTGTGTTTACAAAGGGCAACGAGGTCATTGTTATCACTAAGCTAATCCCCTATTACTAATGCTATGAAAGATATTACTATTAATGTCCGTACGTACAGCCATTGACTAACACTATATCCACGCCTGCCTGTCAGCAAGGCGATAATAAGAACGTTTAAACAAAACCCGACTAAGTCTCAATGCAAGATGCATCATATTTCTTATTCAATATTCATCTATAGATACAAAATATATCAAAATTGCCAAAGTAAGATATCAGCCAATAACTACATACATATTATAAGCACAGGTTGAAGTAACGGACCGAGGTCTATAAATACATTAAATATGCCTAAAAGCATCAATAAATGATGAAAAAAAAAGCTAAACAATTTTTTTAATCCCTCCATATAGACTCCATATCCATATGGAGTCTATATGGAGGAGTAAAACAAATTGTTTAGCTTTTTTTTTCTTCATTTATTGATGCTTTTATATGGAGTCTATATGGAGCGAGTAAAAAAAATTGTTTAGCTTTTTTTCCCCCCATTTATTGATGCCTTTAGGCATATTTAATGTATTTATAGACCTCGGTCCGTTACTTCAATCTGTGATTACAAGATGTGCTCATTGTTAAATTTCTTACCCCTTGAGTAATGGAACAAAGACACTAAATGCCTGTATAATTTCCCTGATCATCATTTCATGTCTCCTCGTTCCTATGACAACGACTGGTCGCCCTGACAACAGGCTGTACACAATGTGCTGGAGGTTGTTTATATTGGTGAACACCTTCAGTAAACTCGCCTCTGAAAGGTAAAGATCATTATTCAATATTGATACTGTCATGGCGGTCTGCATACTAACTGTTTCACCTCTAACCCTTTCACCCCGAAGTAACTTGATTGGATTGTTATATGTTAATTTCAGGACCAATCCAATTGTCACAAAATGATTTGCATTTAAGGAGTGAAAGGATTAATACATCAGGATTAATAGATCTTAGAGAACACCAGGTTAGTGTCTTTTGTCAAATTTATCAGGCAATCTATTTACAACAAGGTATCAGGTAACGTTTTATGCGCCGATGATAAAATATAAAATAGAACGTAACTTGTTTTCGTTACGCCATTACACTGACGCCATTTATTAACGTCATGTGACGACGTTCATCCAATGAAACATCAGCTTTCAATTCGCTGAAACCCAAATATTCGTATCATGTCAATGCCTGATACTACCATGTTATCAGTCAGTACGTATTCGGTCAATACCAAGCTCATCACCTGTATTCTATTTCACCAAAATTGCAAAGTATACTTTTCTAGCAAAGTATACTTTGAGGGAGAAATTTTCAATTTTAGGATAAATTTATTAATTGTTATTATACTGAATTTATTACATTATCACAGCCATTTTGGCTGTGATAATGTAATAAATTCAGTTTAATACTTCTGCATACTTTCAATCATCAAATATATGCAGTCCTTAGTTCTATATGAAATATTAAAATAATGCATTTCAGGAAAAATAAAAGATTACTCCCTCAAAGTATACTTTGCTAGAAAAGTATACTTTGCAATGTTGGTGAAATCGTCACCTGATAAACGAGCGGCCACCCAGATTACTTACCTATCTCCCGCTGGTCGGACTTCTCCTTCATCACATGGTTTAACCTCCACTTCCGTCTGTTGGAGAAAAATAAGTTGATTGGTTGATTTAATGATTGATGCGTTCAATTCATTTTCAACTAGATTGGTCAGTAAGTGAGGTTTACGGAATACCCCCCGCGTGGGGGAACCCAGGATTACCCCTGTAAAATTATTGTAAAAAAACAAAATTTCCAAGTGTGTGGGCTTTGTGACCACGACTCTGGGGTTCTTAGCGGGGGCGGCACGGAAACGTGAATTTGTACAAGGGGTGGTAAAGAGGATCCATTGGAGCAATTGCGTGTGTGGAAAATGTGAAGCAGATCCGAGCAAGGAAGTAGAAGTTATAACCGATTTCTGTGATGTTAAGTTTTGTAAAGAGACTAAGTATGTGACCTTGACCTTGAGATCAGCGGGGATTTATCACATCATGATAATAGAGCCTTAGAGGAATGCATGCATGAAATATTGAGAATTTTCTATGAAAGAAATAGAAGTTATAACATATTTCTCTGATGTTAAGTTTTGTAAAGAGACTAACTATGTCACCTTGACCTTGGGATCAGCGGGGGTTGGACGGTCTTGGATTTGGCAGAGCATGGTCGTACTAGTAGAGCCTTACAGGAAAGCATGTGTGAAATATTAAGCATTTTAGATGAAGGAAATAGAAGTTATAACATATTTCTCTGATGTTAAGTTTTGTAAAGAGACTAAGTATTTGACCTTGACCTTGGGATCAGCGGGGGTTGGACGGTCATGGATTTGGCACAGCATGGTAGTAGAGCCTTACAGGAATGAATGTGTGAAATATTAAGCATTTTAGATGGATGAAAAGCAATAATAAAGATGTAAAAGTAAAATATGTATTGAATTTGAAATCTGGGGGTATAATACTCATTAGATACAAAACTTATCTGGAGCTCCGCTATTAGACACCTACCTGGAGCGCACCTGTCTGTTTTCTTCATCTAGAGAATTCATCGATGACTGCCTACTGTCACTGAACACACTCAACTGATCATCGTTAATAGTCTTTCCAAACATCGATGGAAGATGTTTCAGTTTCAAATGCTCGGAATACTCGCCATGGTTCATGGTGAGTGGTCTAGGTATGATCCGATGCTCATCTAGATTTAAACTTTCCATTTTGGTGGAGTCAACGATAACAGACAGTTGTATATTGTTAGTGTCAGAGGCAAGCGAGAAAGCACCATTGGCGTCAGCGACAGCGGGGGGATTATTGCACATGGTTACAGCCCGACTAGCGACACACGCCAGACAGTCCTGCGGCAAGTTAAGCTCCCACTCAGCTACTCGGGTATCACAGAGATTGGGCAGGTTCACGTCTACATGGTTACATAGTATATCTGTATGTTGAGCGTCATTCTTATGCTCTATATGTTGGCTATCACAGTCAATATTAAAATTGTCAACAAGCGAATCTTGGAGATCAATCTTTCTACACTCAATGGAGTTTCTGATGTACTCGGTATTTAACGTGGAAGGTAAATGGGTGGGATTTACAGACGTGTCATTCGTATTGCCCTTTATATCGCTGTTGGCATTTGTGGTTTCTTGCGGTTGATTCTGTGGAGAATGATTGTGTTTCTGTGCGGCAGGCACGGCAGACACATGATGAACACAACTACAACCTTTGGCAGTACACCTTAAATCTCGGTCCACTTCAATATTGTCGAAGTCCGACACGTCAGTCGTAATACTACAGTCTGGTACATTCATCACTGCAGTTGTGTCACACTGAGTGCAAGAACTATCACAGTTGTCCGTGTGTGTCATGGGTATGTCCCCACCAGCTATGTCACCGGCCAGCACAGCAGTCCCTCCACCCGCGGAGGTGACTGTGTCCGTGCTCCGCCTACTGAGGGTGTCGGCGACATTAGACTCCAGGTCGGAGCTGAGGTCCCCCGGGAAGGCCGTGTTGAACATGAAGATGCCAGACTCGTCCCCGGGTTCTCCTTCATCTGTACCGGGGCCGCCCTCAGTCATGGGCAGGCGCCTGCAACGTCACAGATACAAGACAGTGTGGGCTGTCAGGGATTCCGCTGGGGAAAACAAGTAAAATTGGCACTTCAAAAAAAAAAAAAAAAAAAAAAAGGAATAACCAATAGGATAAAAATAAACAATTGGCGATAAAAAATTACAATTTTCAAATTTATTTTTTATTTTTTTCGAAAATTGTAATTTTTTATCGCCAATTGTTTATTTTTATAAATCCCTGGGCTGTCCGCACACAAAGGCCCCTGCTGGAGATATTCTTGCAAAATTCTTAACCGGACCCACGGACACACACATTGACGGACACACATACGGACGGATACACAGTCCAAACTCTATATGTCTGCCGGCCCTGTCAAGAACAACGGGCATTCAATGTGACAGTGAATGTGTTTACCGTCCCAGTAACAGCTAAGGTTATACAGAGACGACATTACAAACAAACAACATGAGACACACCATGTGATTTTGTACCTAAGAACATGTGTAATATCTTATGAAAAATATTTACAGAATTTTCTGTAAATGACGTCAAAAGTTGACAAAATTTACATAGCAAATGTGGAATTCTATTTGGTCAACTTCATTTACAGAAAATATATAGAGGATATTCATATTTTTGCAACGAATATGAACATAAATGTCATGGAAACTAGCAGTTTTTTAGACTGTATACGGTAATGAATGTGTATTTGCAGCCTATTTGCGCTGTTTTACTGCCGATGCGCATTATGAATATAGATAGCGGAAGTAGTCGTATGTGTTTATTTCATCGATGAGAACATATGACTTTTATTTACATCGTATAACTATGTATTTCATGGGTAGGTATATAATAAAATCTGTAAATATTTCTCATGAAAAGTCACAAATCTAAGATACAAAATCACATGGCGTTCGCGTGTTTCTCCATATAGGAAAAGTATGCAGA
>CM055265.1:215983929-216028358 GCA_029237695.1 Conchocele bisecta
AAAAGTATGCAGATGTGTCTGTAACAACCACACTGTAAAATCACATGGCGTGTCTCACATATAGGAGGTATGAGAGATGTGTCTGTAACAACACACTGTAAACTATCGTACATAGTATTACCGTAGTTGTATTTCATTGCCAGTGATTCACCTGCAACACGTAAACACCACAGACCAGTAGCCAACATTGCAAAGTATACTTATCTAGCAAAGTATACTTTGAGGGAGTAATCATTTATTTTTCCCGAAATGCATTATTTCATATAGAACTAACGACTGCATATATTTGATGATTAAAAGTATGCAGACTTATTATACTGAATTTATTACATTATCACAGCCAAAATGGCTGTGATAATGTAATAAATTCAGTATAATAAAAAATAATAAATTTATCCTAAAATTGAAAATTTCTCCCTCAAAGTATACTTTACTAGAAAAGTATACTTTGCAATGTTGGTGAAATAGGCTACTGGGCCCGTTTCACTAAACTTCATACGACTAAGATATTTGTATGGGCAAAGTTAGGATCGTCTGGAAATTTCAATAGATGGATTTACATTTATTGAGCATAGGCTGCATATGCAGCCTATGCTCAATACATGTAAATCCAATAATAGTTTTTCAGGAGAAGAATTCATTAAAAATAAGTGCAAAAGCTTATTTTCTAATCCTGTTATCAATTGGCTGTATATATGTATCTCACTTGCAATACTTTGAAATACAAATTGTTTAAGCTAATAATTGTTTAAAAGAAAACATTGTTAATGTGAAATTTACAGACTTCATAATTTTGCACTTACAAACATTTTAGTCGTACAAAGTTTCGTGAAACGGCCCCCAGATATATTTGCAGGGATTTAATACATATGTAAAGTAAACATTGCAAATTTGGCCTCGGAATCCCCACAGATACAGGTTTCCTAGTCTTGCCTGACAAGCCTGTGACAATACAGTCGAACCTGTGCTAACGGCCACCTGGGAATAGCGGCCACCTGTCAACAACGGCCAGTTAAAAATCCCCCCATCCAATTTTGTTCTTTATAAAACCTTGGAATAACGGCCATCCCCCGAACTACATGTATGACCAGTGGCCAGCGATTTTCAATCCCACGTGGCATTTTTGTATGAGAACAGAGGCCATGTCATACAATCTGGCCGCTATCATTTGAAATCTCTTTTGAAAACATTTAACTTGCCCATATCGGTCCATTTTGCCGACATTAAAAGGTTTCCATGAAAAATATTGCATGACGCCATTAACGGTAATTCCCGATATGTATTATGTGTCGTGTATTCCAATATGCATAATGCAATTTCACGTAAGTTATAAAACTCCATCATTACATGTAGTTTACACCTTCCATAAATTCATAATGGAAATGCAATTCAACGTACTGCGTTTATATCCCAATGAATTTCATTGGCCTCACATGACGTCGTGTGACGTTGATTGGTTAAAGTTTGATTGACGTCATTAATTTCCACGAAGTTGTCAATAAGGTTACGCTATTGGCCGACAACGTCGCTGTTCCATGAATTGCGAGAAAATGACGTCAAACCAGATGAATCTTAATTTTAGCACCATATTTGGCTATTTACATTTTTGAAACTATTAACATGCAATGTAAATATAAGTAATAAACACATGGGCTGTTGCGTTTACTGTAGTATGACAACCATTTGGTCTGTTTAAATTTTGCGAGTCCATCAGACTCTACACACTTCAAACAGTTTGTTTGTTTGTTTATTGGTGTTTAACGGCCTATCAACAGCTAAGGTCATGTAAGGCCGGGCCTATTTAACCTGCTGCATTGGGTGGAAAATCCAAAAATCAGAACAGAATATTTACATCGAGAAACAATATATTCAGCCCGGAAATTAGAATAACCTGACCTGGTGAGAGGTCCACACCACACCAAAGCCACTTGGCCCCTTCCCCTGACTGTAATAGGATTGGGAATAATCATATTATCATACAAGGGGTATAAGCAGATTTAACCCTCACATACAAGAATGCCAAAGACGTACCAAACCAGGTCTCAATTTGGGATTGATCGTTAAATTACCCATCGCATGCTTCCACTTGTCACCCAGATCAAATGTTATTCATACAGCCGATGGTTTTATTCCTGCAATACGTACAGATCGAGGGTGCCGGCCGTGTCTATGAGGCTGGAGTGGGCAGAGTACATCAAGTCCTCCTCCTCCTCCAGGAACGATTGGAACGAACTTGACACCGACTTGAAGCTCTCCAGGGACCCCATCTGAGAGCCAGTCAACATGCAGTATAAACATAGTGTGGCCGTGACTGGAGGGGCTTATGTACTCCTGTAGCCTGATAACGATCTATATTGCTTGTTAGAAGCATGACAGATGTTTCATTGATGGAATGGAAAACAGTGCAGATCCTGGAACGAACTCGACACAGACTTGAATCTCTCCAGAGACCCCAGCTGACAATGTTTTAAATGGCTTTTGTATGTGAAAAATAACAAATTTAGAATGCAAATATGTGACAGGGCTACTATTGGAGAGGGGGCTACTATTAATAATGGTCAGTAATAATAATGGTGCTTATGTCATTTGTGCAGATCCTGGTCAAATAGGACACTCTTGTAGTCTGATAATGATCTCTATTGCTTGTTAGAAGGATGACGGGTGTTTCATTGATGGAATGGTGAACAGTGCAGATCTTGATCAGACTGTGCGGATGCACAGGCTGATCTGGATCTAAACTGGTCACAAATCCGATAAGCCATATTTCTCCAGTTACAGCCACATTTTATGGAATTATAATCTACATCAACTTAGATAAACAAGAACACCGCCAACTGTCTGCCGTCGCTGTGCTGGTTGGATCATAAACATGCACATTCGATTTTAAGCTATAAATCACTCATACAGTAAAGACAGTTATAAGAGAATGGAAAAACGTGCACATATCTATAATTGAATATGACATTTCAAAGTTATTTGACCTTCACCTTGGGATCAGAGGCACAATCGGTGGGGTGGGTAATGAAAATATGAATGATGAGTAACATGCACATGAAGTTTCAAGTCAATTGCTCGTATACTAAAGCCGTTCCAGGAGAATTGCGAAACTCGCAAGCATCTACTGAATGTGAAATAAGTTGTTTGACCTTGACATTGGGAACGTGGGGAGCATGGGTCTGGCGGGGAATGAACATATAAATTATAAGAAATATGCAGATGAAGTTCCAAGCCAATCACTCATAAAATAAAAAAGTTAAAGTGGAATGGAGAATTGCATACACATCTACTGAATGTGAAAAATGAAGTTTGAAGCCAATTAGTCATTCGCTGAAGAAGTTATAGCAGAATGGAAAATGTGAGGATTTTTGAAAAAAATAGCTATCTTATAATACTAAGTTATACAGTTCATATGTTGACTGGAAGTGGCAAAGTGGATCTGACATATGAGAGATAAAGTGATTTGGTTTAATGTCTCAGCAACAGCTAAGGTCATATAGAGATGGGACCACAGTTTAAAGTCTCATCCGACAGACTAGTGGGATGAAAATACTCTTAAGTAATTGTTCATGCCCAGGGCGAGGATTGAACTCACAACAACTGGTATTGAAGTCCAACGCCATATCCCCATCCCTACAGATGAGAGATATCATGCACCATTTTGAATATTTCCGAACAACAAAAACATGCGTACCATGGAGAATTTTGCGGGAGACTGACACAGGATAGTTAGCCATCAGTAGGAGAAAGTTGCTGATGTGGTTTGCTCAAGACCAGACTCTTACAAGACATACAAATGTATAGTAGGTAAACACTAGTGTTTATGGTTGACAGCTGAATGCGGCCGGTCACTTACAGATGGTATGTGTTGTCGGTAGTCATGGGAATGCCTCTTTCTACAGCAGCGGTGTGCATCACTGAAGTACAATAAACATAGAAACTGTATTGTTGGCTGACCTTCTATAAATGAGTATTAGTTACACAAACTTAACACTTTCAACACTTCAGCCCTCTATCTAGCGGTGTTTGCAAACAGTGCAGATCCAGATGAGTCGGCTCGTTACGAGCCGTCTCATCCGGATCTGCACTTTTTGCAGGCAATTTTCTTATTTTTTAATAGAAGAAAAAAAAACACACCCTTTTCCTAAATGGACCAGTCTGAAAATCATTTTGTGACAATTGGATTGGTCGGAAAATTAGCATATTAAAATCCATTTCAGTTACTTCAGGGTGACAGGGGCAATAACTCTGTACAGACACAAATTGTAATATTAAAATTGACATTTAATCAATCCAATGCCGAGGGTTTTATATTTTTTTGTATAATTGGTTAAATCACTCAACTGAATTTAAGAATACAATATAATTATAGCATTTTCTGCATTTCTGTTTGTACTATGTTTTAAAAAATGTGTACCTTGTTATACATTAAGGCCGTAAAAAAGTAATATGGTTCTCCGCTATTGCCACGTCAAAAAATTCACTGCGCATCGAGAATTTTATCGTCATGGCGAAATAAAATCAAACTGTAAATTTGCTACAGAATCAATGGTGAAGGACTACCGTATGTGTGGCTCAAGTGATTCAGTAATTGGGGTTTAAAATCTATACAACAACATGGTTATATGTGGCTGTGACTGGAGAAATGGTTTGGCGACCAGTGTAGATCCAGATCAGCCTGTGCATCCGCACAGTCAGATCAGGACCTGCACTGTTCGCCATTCCATCAACGAAACACCCGTCATACGTCTAACAAGCAACATAGATCGTAATCAGGCTAGATGAATGTGCCATGAAGATCTGGATCTACACTGGTCACAAATCCCATAAGCCCCATTTCTCCAGTCATAGCAACAAGTACAGACAGATAACTGGCTACACCCAGTGTGCACCTATAGTTCCAGGTAACTAGACATTACGTTCCAGTAGCCTATTTCATCAACATTGCAAAGTATACTTTAGTAGCAAAGTATACTTTGAGGGAGAAATTTTCAATTTTTTGAAAAATTTATTAATTTTTATTATACTGAATTTATTACATTTTCACAGCCATTTAATGGCTGTGATAATGTAATAAATTCAGTATAATAATTCTGCATACTTTTAATCATGACATATATGCAGTTGTTAGTTCTATATGAAATAATGCATTTCAGGAAAAATAAATGATTTCTCCCTCAAAGTATACTTTGCTAGGAAAGTATACTTTGCAATGTTGATGAAATAGGCTACTGGTAACTAGACATTACGTTTGATGGATATATGCCCTCATGGCATACTGGACTCTAACTAGAGATTGTGTCTAAAAGAAGATAACTTTAAATGTACACAAATTTCAGTCATTTGAGAAAGTCTAACATTTACAATCTTTTTGACATAAGAAAATGGCTAAATGTTGTAGCGCCATTTTGAAGGTATTGGTGGTGAGAGTGTGTCACACATATTCAGGTGAATGAACTGATTAAATATTAAAGCAATCCTTCAAGTAATTTGAAGATATTACATGATGGAGAAACTCTTACAAACTTTTTGACATAAATGTACACAAACGGACGTACGGAACCTAAAGAGAAACACAATATGCCCCCCTTGAATGACACATGGGGTGGAGGGGAGGGGGAACTGTTCAAAATTCCATATCCTGAATTCCATATTGTAACATTAGTATTTTTCTGCAATTATCAGGAACCTCAAATATTGATTTCAGGATATATCCTGAAAATTCTCAGCCCTGATTCCCCATGACCCCTGATGACATCTCACCTGGATTTACTGGTGAGGAAGTTGGCTCCAATACAGTCACTGCCAAATGATAGGACACCACAATCTGGCGCTGTCAATAAATGGAGAAGTGTCACTTATCATGTGATGATAATTTAAGTGTCCAATTTGGAGTTAGCCCTCCTCTTTCACTAACCTCTTCAATTGTCACCATGGCAGCTGAATAAACATCAGTTATCAATGGTGTAAGGCTGATAAGCTCAAATAACAATACAAATACAACAGGCTAGAAATAATTCCCGCTAGAAGAAAACGAAGGGGGTGTGACACACGATAAGGCTAAGAAAATTCTAGTAGTGGTAGCGGATTCCTTGGTAACGGATTAGTTACATTTAATCCGCCCTTCCCAACTCTTCAAGAGGTTGTCCTATGAAGGACAGAACAATTAACAACATCAACAACAATGGCTGCCAAGAGAAATAATGGATCAGATTATTAACGATGTGTCCATGGACTACGCGCCGAATGTGCCTAGGCATTTTCAGGGAAAAGTACAAGGTGGACAGGTTTAACATAACAGCAACAGTTAGTCATATATAGATGGGATGTCGGTTTTATGTCGCATTCAAAAAAACAGGTGGATTGAAATACTAAAAGTAAAAGTGATTAATTCATGCCTAGGGCATGGATTGAAATCACAACCTACGTCTCCAGTATTGATGTCCAATGGTCTACCCATAGACCATTAACTCATCTCTCAGGGGAAAAGCAACCTTACTGAATGATGGCTGGGCGATTTGACACACATGCATTGTGATTGCTATGTCCAGCTCTCCTCAAGCAAGCTGAACACAAATGTGACTGTGACTGGAGAAATGGGGCTTATGGGTTTTGAGGCCAGTGTAGATACATATCAGTCTGTGCATCCGCACAGTCTGATCAGGATCTGCACTGTTTGCCACTCCATCAATGAAACACTGACGTGCTTCTAACAAGCAATACAGATCGTTATCAGGCTACAGGAGTGTGCTAATTGATCAGGAGCTACAAGGGCCATAAATGCCATCAGCCCCATTTATTCCAGTCACAGCCACAAATGTAGATTGTGAGTTAGGAACATTGATACCCAGTCTACAACAGTACCGGTGTCACAGGAAATTCTCCCCCCTGGAAATCTTGCCCCCATCTACCATATGCATAGTGGATGTGAATGTCTCTTTGTAGACAAGAATAACCCACGATTGTAGGAGTATTTCTGATGAAATAATGTATGTTGGTGTAGAACAGATAGCATTTGGCATGTATTAAGGGAGGGGGGGGGGGATTTTCCTAGGAAATATCCCCCCCAACCATCTACCATATGCATAGCGGATGTGAATGTCTCTATGAATTATAGCAGACACACTGTCGCCTATTTGCCAAGCTTACATCACTCTTATGTACTCATATACCACATGTTGCGGTCTGAGATCTTGAAAAAAATAACGATATGTTCTGTTCTGTTTTGATAGCTGGTATTTGCTAAGTGTCAATTAAATACTCCACCAATTGTGGGTTATTCTTGTCTACAAAGAGACATTCACATCCATTTTGCATATGGTAGATGGTGGGGGGGGGGGATATTTCCTAGTAAAATCTCCCCCGCCCCACCAATACATGCCACATGCTATCTCTTCACCAACATTTCATTTCATCAGAAATACTCCCCCAATCACCTGCTATTCTTCTCCTTCTCTACAGACATTCACATCACATCCACTTTGCATATGGTAGATGTTGGGGGTAGGGGGGGGGGGTGGGGGGATATTTCCTAGAAAAATCTTCCTCCCCCCCCACCAATACATGCCACATGCTATATTTTCACCAACATTCCATTTCATTTCATCAGAAATACTCCCCCAATCACCTGCTATTCTTCTCCTTCTCTACAAAGAGACATTCACATCCACTTTGCATATGGTAGATGGTGGGGGGAATATATATTTCCTAGGAAAATCTCCCCCCCCCCCACCAATTCATGCCACATGCTGTCTGTTCTACACCAACATACATTATTTTGTTTCATCAGAAATACTCCCCCAATCGTGGGCTATTCTTGTCTACAAAGAGACATTCACATACGCTATGCATATGGTAGATGGTGGGGGGGGGGGGGAATATTTCCTAGGAAAAATCTCCCCCCCCAACCAATACATGGCACATGCTGTCTGTTCTACACCAACATACATTATTTTGTTTCTTCAGAAATACTCCCCCAATCGTGGGCTATTCTTGTCTACAAAGAGACATTCACATCCGCTATGCATATGATAGATGGTGGTTGGGGGGGGGGATATTTGCCACATGCTAACTCTTCACAAACTTTCATTTCATTTCATCAGAAATACTCCCCCAATCACCTGCTATTCTTCTCCTTCTCTACAAAAAGACATTCACATCCACTTTGCATATGGTAGATGGTGGGGGGGGGGGCATATTTCCTACGAAATCCCCCCCCACCCCACCAATACATGCCACATGCTGTCTGTTCTACACCAACATACTTTATTTTGTTTCTTCAGAAATACTCCCCCCATCGTGGGCTGTTCTTGTCTACAAAGAGACGTCCATATCCACTATGCATATGGTAGATGGTGGCGGGGGGGGATATTTCCTAGGAAAATCTCCCCCCCCACCAATACATGCCACATGCTTGCTGTTCTACACAGATATACTGTTTTTATTTTCTAGACCCACCCCCACCATGTGCTATACATTTATACCAATCATATGCAGCTATGGTAGAGATTTAACCTAGAGAACTCTCTACCGGCCAACATACATAATAGTTATGGTACGGTAATGGGGAATTATTGCATATACCGGTAAATAGAATCTCTACCGCCCACCACCACTATATTGTCTATGTATAGATATTGTACTAAATTGGATAGCTCTTTTATAGAAAATGCTGCCTCGCCTATTCACATACTTCTCCACAAGCAGACATACATTATGACTATGTTAGTTGGGTATATATGTAGGGATATTACGTCCTCTGTTACCAACATACTGGTTCTAGCATGTGCATTTTGTATGCTCCTGAGCACAATATCAACAATGTATATGAAAATACATTAAAAGTTTTGTGGACAGTGTCTGTGAAGGTGGTGATGGGGGGGGGGGGGGGGAATATTTCCTATGCTAAGCCCCCTTAGCACCCCCCCCCGCGAGGGGTAAGATTTCCAGGGGGGGGAGATTTCCTGTTACACCGGTAATCCATACAATGTGTACAGAATACCAGGCCAGTGTCTATATAAAGTTTATCGCGCAACGTTATGAAATGTATACCTTGTCCAAGCCGAGCCCGGTAAACTTGAATGGACAGTTGACACAGACACACATATGTATTGTGTTTGATAAATTGAACTCTCCGCAAACAATATCAGCAGCATGGCAATCGCCGGCGAGTGTCCCACCCATGCAGGTTAAGATCACCAAGGTCAAGGTTTGGTAATAATCAGACTAACTGATCAGGAGATATTCAACATTTGGATGGATGTTCAAAATTGTTGACGCCGACTACAACGATAATGTTGCCTACAACGGAATTGTGATCGCTATGTCGCACTTTCCACTAACGTGGTTGAGACAAAAATAGATTCACAATAGCTATTCATATGCAGCCTATGACAGTAAACTGTATGGTATAAAAACAAACATACCCAGCACAGAGTAGTCGAGTTGGTCCACTTGTAAAGCAGAATAATCTCTCTTGAAAAACTGAAATATGACGACAGCATTGGATAGACACATTGTGGTTCAATAAATAGAGAATAGTAGGTTAGTGCCGTGAATGGTTAAAAATATCTGGCAAGGCTCAGGAAACGGGATGGGCGAGGCTCTGCCGAGCACATCCAGTTTCCGTGCCGCGCCAGATATTTTTCCCATTCACGGCACTAACCTACTATTCTATTTATCCCGTCAACACCTACAAATGGCTGTAAAATGCAAAAAATATAACCCCAGCCACCGCACATATTCATACGCAGTGATTAGGTCGTATTGACACGATATCAAAAATGTTTCACGGCACCGTGTTTCACGGCACATACACACTGTGTTGATGGGATAAAACAGTTTCATCACAAAGGTATCACATAGATAAGCATATTTCGGCAGATATCTGAAAACAGAATCATAATCACACTAACAATTGAATGAGTCTGTGGAAGAATGGGACGAGGTCCATAACGGACTTGGTCTGTCTTTTACACTGACCCTTTCAATTGGCGTCACTAAATGACAAGATTTTCCACCTGCCTGAGTATGCAGTCTCTGTAGAACTTACTATGAACAAGAGTTCTCAGAAGACAATGAGCTCACCTGAAGGCCATTTTACTAAAATGTTCGTAAGTGCAATTTTAGGATCGTCTGGAAATTTCAATTCATGAATTTACATTTTTTTAGCATAGGCTGCATATGCAGCCTATGCTCAATAAATGTAAATCCAATAATTGTTTACAAGAAAACGTTGTTAGTGTGAAATTTACAGGCTATCATAATTTTGCACTTACGAACATTTTAATCATACAAAGTTTAGTGAAACGGGCCCCTGTTGGCAGCCAAGAGTCATAGGTGGGGCTGATGTTACAATGGCATCAGTCGACTAGCAGTAGCTTTGAATACCCCTTGCGTAGTCTCCAACACCCAATTGTCTAAGTCCATCCTGGGGCTGGGGAGGGGGGGGCATGTATTGAATCTCGCGACAGTACATGAATGGAAACATAAATTATAGAAATTTACCTCAATATTAAGTTGTGTACATGCTAAACATATGACCTTTATCTTGGGGTTTGCGGGGGCCGAAGGTCACAGCCGTTCCCTAAAAGGACGGAATATTTATAAAAAGTTTAGCCCAATTTTGAGATTTTTGAACACACTAGGTATGTGACCATGACCTTGAAATTAGCGGGGTATGGATGATCATGGATTTGTCAATGCATCAGATGCATGCATGTGTGACACACCAAAACAATAAATGAAAAGAAACAAAAAATATAAGAACTTTTCAACAACGTAAAGTTTTGTGAAAGCACTAAGTCTGCATGTGTGACATATTAATAAGTTCTATCAAAGGAAACAGAAGACATTTAACTGAATGTGCTGAACAAGCTACATGTATAACCTTGACCTTGGGATTACTGGGCGTAGGAGGCTCATTGATTTGTCACAGCATGATAGAGGACCGTAAGTTTGTTTTGTTTGTTGGGGTTTAACGGACTATCAACAGCTAAGGTCATTTAAGGCCGGGTCAATGGGTTAAGTATTAAATCCCATATATTACCTGTACAAGTACATGTACATGTTCAAGTACATGCACAAATGGGGGGGGGGGCGAAATCCCAAAATCAGAACTGAATATTTACAATAACAAAACTATATATTCAGCCCTGACATCAGAACAATCCTGATCTGATGCCAGGTCCTCGCCACACCAGAGTCACTTGGCCCCTCCCAAAAGCAGTAGGATCAGTAATAATCTTACTGCTTTTATAATGGGCAATAACCCAATTCAAATTACAGGTAACAAAAGAGCCAAAGATAAAAACGTACCTGAGGGCCAAACCAAATCATGATTCCCATAAGGAGGAACCCCTACCGTTAATTTACGCCATCACGTTCGCGAGACCAACCACCCACAGAGGACCGTAAGAGGAATGTATGTGTGAAATATAACTAAGTTCTATCAAAGGAAACAAAATTTACTCAAACATTTAGTTTGTTGAATGGGCTAAGTATGTGACCTTAGCCGTGGCTTTACTGGGTGTTGGACGGTCCTCGTTTGTCACAGCATAAGAGGTTTGCATGTATGAATTATCAATATGTCCTATAAAAGAAAATAGAAGTTATAAGAAATTTACCCTGATGCAAACGCTGACGCCAATGACGGACACCCGGAGTATGCCATTAGCTCCTCCTGCACTTCATGCAAGCGAGCTAAAAAGTGGCACATTTCAGTACACAGTAAGGGAATGATAACTACATATGCAAGTGATGACTGATGTCATTAATTGGCAACATATACACCCACCTCCCGGAGTACGCGAAGTCTTTGTAGGCCCTCACGGGCCCCCCAGGAACACAACTCATGGAGACCACGCAGGGAGCGGTCAAATCTCCGCTTGCCCCGGATATTGCTCACGTCCAACAACTTCGGCTGAAACGGCACAGTAATATAGACAGGTCATTCATTGAGGTCTTACTGTCTCTCAGCTTTAATAAAACAAGAGATGTTGGAGAACAGCATAGCTCAACTATCGGCAGCCTATTAGTAATGACAACATAATTTTCCAGCAAAAGCAGGTCAAGGTCACTTTGGCAGTGGGTTATGGTACATATAACTGGGTCATAATTATGTGCAAGTACGGTGGTTGTAGGCCCAACAGTATTGGAGATACAAACTGGACCAAGAACTTAATACAGGAATATTATGTGCAAGTATGGTTGCTGTAGGCATAGTAGTATTGAAGATACAAGCTTGACCAAAAACTGTACTGAACAACAACGCTGACACCGACGTTGGGTTACAACATTAAGCTCTTCCAATTCTTTGAATGCAGGCATGGGAGTGGAACACTATCCCCAATCCTGAAAATTTATTTGAGCAACAGATTGTGCTGCGATTTGCTAGGGGGGTCTGGGGGCATGCCCCCCCCCCCCAGAATTTTTTTAAAATTCTAGATGCTCTGTGCTTCATTCTGAGAGTATATTTAACATTAAATAATCATATTTTCCCCTGAAAAAATATGCTATAATTAGAAGAAATTGACAACATAATCCATTTCAATTTAAAATAATACTTGCAACAAGAAGTCAGTACATGTATAACAGGGATTCCGCTGGGGAGAATAAAAGAATCGCCACTTAAAAAAAGAAAAAAAAAGATTTTTTTTTTTTTTTGAAAATTGTAATTTTTTATCGCCATTTTCAACGGATTTACAAGATTCACAAAAGTGGTCCCTGGGACCTCAAATCCGGAAATTTCCCATGCCTGCACATGTAATAGTTGAGTTTTCAGCTTATCAATAATGAAAGAATAGTCATCATTCTCTTGCATATCCCAGTTGGTCACAACATACCTTCAGGTCCTTACTCTTGCTAAAGAGACTGAATTCCGGGGACGGGCTTTCTGTGGTGTACGAGCCACCTGCAACATAATTATGGAGCTCTACGTTCTACATGTATCAGGTATTGATGGATGCTAGCAGGTAGAGATTTGTATCTATGCTGTCATTCAGTCACTGAATTAACCCTTAGACCGCTATCTTATTTTTTTGGTCGTCTGCTGTTTATTTTCTGTTTTCCATTTTTATCATCAAAAACACGCTTTGACAGCACTTTAGAACAATTTACAACATGTTTTGACAGCACTTCAGAATCATTTCCATTGGAAATGACTCTGAAGTGCTGTCAAACCATGTTTTTATTGAGAAATAAGACAAGATATAAAAGCAGCAGCAGACGATATTTGTTGCGAGTAGCGGTCTAAGGGTTAATGCCACATAGTGAACAGTGAATTCATTGCTTGATTGTGGTTTTATGTCTGTTCAACAGCAGTCGTATACAGATTGGAACATACCTGAACTGAGGGGTGGGGGTACAATATATTCAGTAATGAAATTACAACTAGACATTATGTTGGTAAGATATTATATGCACCCGTGGCATACTGGACTGTAACTGGAGAAACTCTTACAAACTTTTCGACTTTTCGACGTAAATGTACACGGATGGACGGACGGACGTATGGAAGGACGTACGAACCTCAAGAGCAACGCAATATTCCCCCCTTGCTATCGCATATGGGGCATAATACAACCTTTCATCATTGAAAGACAGTGCCAAGATCTGGTGAAATTATACCCAAGATGATGTGTGAACAGTTTTTCAACTTTTGACATCATTTATGGAAAATATCATAAATAACAAATATTACATATGAAAAGGTATTCTGCATGTACTGGGTTATCTCACTCAGACCACGTACTCCTCTCATAGCCGCCCATGTCCCCGTGGTGGGTGGGGAAATCCTTCATAAAATATCTTTACATCGAAATTTGACACAATTTTCATAGCAAATGCGGAATGCTATTCCGCATTTGCTATGAATCATTTACAGAAAACATCCTAAATTTTGTAAATATTTTTGATATGAAAATATGTAGGCTCTGTAAGAACTACTCTGGTGACAATTGTCCTAAGACAGTGAATGGGTTTAACGTCGCAGCAACATCTATGACCATTTAGGGACGGGACCTTGGTTTCAAGTGGGACGGAAATACTATGAAAGGTCACTATGAAAACCCCTAGGTCACAACCCATCCCTGTCATAAGAGACAACGTACTCCTCTCATAACCACCCACATTCCCGTGGTTGGTGGGGAAATCCTTCAGGCTGGATGTCTCAGAGTCGCGGGAATCATGACAGGTCGATGACCGCATGTTTGCCTCCAACGACTGGAACCTCTCCTCCAGGTCCTTGTCATCCTGCAGGTGACATAGAACACCGGGACATGGTCATGAAAACCAGAACATGGTAGTGAACACTAGAACATGGTCGTGAATACCAGAACATGGTAGTGAACACGGAACATGATAGTGAACACCGGAACATGGTAGTGAACACCGGAACATGGTATTGAACACATAAAATGGTAGTGAACACGGAACATGGTAGTGAACACCGGAAAATGGTAGTGAACACCGGAACATGGTAGTGAACACCAGAACATGGTAGTGAAAACCGGAACGAAAATGGTAGTGAACACCGGAACATGGTAGTGAACACCGGAACATGGATGTGAACCCCGGAACAAGGTAGTGAACACCGGAACATGGTAGTAAACACGAAACATGGTAGTGAACACCGGAGCATGGTAGTGAACATGGAACATGGCAGTGAGCACCGGAACATGGCAGTGAACACCGGAACATGGTACTGAACATATAATATGGTAGTGAACACGGAACATGGTAGTGAACACCAAACGAGGATGGCCACGGTCTGCATGTCGAGCCCGCCGAGGCATTTGATGGTCTCAGAGTGTATTTATTTCAAGTTTGATGCCAAATAAGCATACAAAGTTTCAAGCAAATCTGACTTACGGTTACAGAGATAGTAGGTATGTGAAAACTAACGCAAATTTTGACAGAAACTTTAACGCAAACTTCTAAGTCATTTGACCTTGGGCACAGGGGCCGCATGAGTGGGATACAGCATGAATATATGGATCATGACTAATAAGTATATGCAGTTTCAAGTCAATGTGACTTAGGACTGCAGAGATATAAGGTATTTAAAAACTTTAACGCAGATTTCGGAATGCAAACTTCTAAGTCATTTGACCTTGACCTTGGGCACATGAGTGGGATACAGCATGAATATATGGATCATGACTAATAAGCATATGGAGTTTCAAGTCAATGCGACTTAGGGACTGCAGAGATATAAGGTATTTAAAAACTTTAACGCAGACGGACGGACGGACGGACGACGGACGGACGGACGACGGACGGACCGGACGGACGGACGGACGGACGGACGGACGGACGGACGGACCCCGTCCGTCGGACGGACGGGACGGACGGACGGACGGACGGACGTTCTTACAGTACTATACTTATGTGGCTTATCACATGTTAAATATTAGCCACATAAAACGATTTTTAGCCACATAAAACAATTTTTTAGGTGGCTAATTGTAACCAACCCTATCCTTTACTAAGTCCATAACCCTGTGGGGCTAGCCACATAAGTACCCTAATGTGTGCCCGGATGGACGGACGGATGCACAGACACCCGGACGTCATTGTAATCACTATGTCGCTTTCCGCAATCGGGCTCGACAAAAATGGTAGTCAACACCGGAATATGGTAGTGAACACCGGAACAAGGTAGTGAACACCGTAACATGGTAGTGAACACCGGAACATGGTAGTGAACACCGAAACAAGGTAGTGAACACCGGAACATGGTAATGAACACCGGAACATGGTAGTGAACACGGAACATGGTAGTGAACACCGGAAAATGGTATTGAACACCGGAACATGGAAGTGGACCCCGGAACAAGGCAGTGAACACCGGAACATGGTAGTGAACATGGAACATGGTAGTGAACACCGGAAAATGGTAGTGAACACCGGAACATGGTAGTGAACACCGGAACATGGTAGTGAACACGGAACATGGTAGTGAACACCGGAACAAGGTAGTGAACACCGGAACATGGTAGTGAACACGGAACATGGTAGTGAACACCGGACAATGGTATTGAACACCGGAACATGGAAGTGAACCCCGGAACGAGGCAGTGAACACCGGAACATGGTAGTGAACATGGAATGGTAGTGAACACCGGAAAATGGTAGTGAACACCGGAACATGGTAGTGAACACATAACATGGTAGTGAACACGGAACATGATAGTAAACATGGAACATGGTAGTGAATATCGGAAAATGGTAGTGAACACCGGAACATGGTAGCAAGCATTGGAACATAGTAGTGAACACGGAACACCAGAACATGGTAGTGAACACCGGAACATGGTAGAAAACACTTTAACACCAAAACATGGTAGTGAACACAGGAAAACGATCACAACGTAACAAACACCAGAAAATGCTAATGAATACTAGCTAAACATGTTAGTATTAACACTATACATGGTAGTGATACTATACCATGAACTGATCACTGATAAAACATGGTAATGAACACTTCAACATGATATTGAACATTAGAACATAGTAGTGAACACGAGATTAACAGCAACAAATAACAATAAACAAGAAAGTTAATGAACACCAAACCATAGTAATGAACACTAGAACATGGTAGTGAACACTAGAACATTGTGGTAGTGAACACTAAACCATGTGATGAAAACTAGAATATGATAGTGAACACTTGAATATAGTAGTGAACAGTAGAGCATGATGGTGAACACTAGAGTTGTAGTGAACACCAAAACATGGCATTAAAAACTAGAAAATATTAATGAACATCAGAACATGTTAGTGCATACCAAAATCTGTTATTGAACATGCTAGGGAATACCAGCACATGTTCATCAACAGAATTAGAATATGCTAATGAACATAAGAACATATTAGTCAACATGAGAATAGTTTAGTGAAACCTGGAACATATTGATTAACACTACCACAAAGTGTTTTGTCTAATCCCAATATGTGTGTTTACCGTACCAGGAGGGGTTTCAGGTTGGAGATAATGTCCTTGATCTCCTCCATGGACTGGCGGATCGTGTTGAGGGCATTCAGAAGGTCATTGTCCCCCGAGGTCACCGTTGTCACGGATGACCGACTCTGGCTCTGCATTAGCAGGTTCGCTGAAATGGATTGATTCAGATTTTATGTCTGTTCAATATAGACGGGATTGTACCTGTATGGAGATAGCTATACATTTAGTACTAGAATAACAATAGAAATGTTCAGTACTGAAAGACTGTGTCCTGTAGCCGATTTCACCAACATTTCAAAGTATACTTATGTGACCTGATCACTTGGCTATCATGATAAATATTTCAACTTTGCTGCCTCAATTCGGAAGGTATGGGGAGACACATAGTATGATATTATCAGCAACATGACCCACCTTTGGTATAGTCAAGGTCCTCGAGATACTTCTCCAGATCTCGCATGAACACCAGCCGGTTGCCATACTTCATCAGCCGAGACACCTAGAAGTAGGATATATCAGAGCTCCAGATAAGGTGTGTATTGGCGTATTTTACACACTTATTTGAGCAGAATATGCATTGCTTATCAAAAGTGGGAGTACGAAATACTCACAGCAATGTGAAAATACGCATTGATTTTCAAATTGAGTAGTGAAAATACTGTAATAAAGTTGAAAATTTACTTTGATGAGCTGCAAAAAGCAAACAGTGTTTGCTTTTTGCAGATCAAATAGGTGAATTTTTAAATTTGTTTTATTTTTTATCATTTGTTCCCTTTTTAAGAAGGAAGAAAAACAATACTGCATTTGTAAAAGTAAAATACACATTGAATTTGAAATATGGGGGTATAACACTCTTTAGATACAAAGCTTATCTGGAGCTCTGATATATGATCGACATATCAGTGATGTATGTGCCACCGGGTTAGAAAAAAAAACTTGTGACACTTTTGACTATTCTTTTCTTTTTTTTATTAATGCTCTTTGTTGCATGTATATAATACATAACATACAATCATACACATAGTTAACATGCTCAAAATAATATAGTGTAAACATGTATGCGCAAAAAATAAAAAAGACTGATCTGACAAACAGAAAAACAAATACGTATTTGTTAGAGCATGGTCACATTCCTTTTAATTGTGCAGAAATGCAAGTAACAATGAGTTGTAATTGTTTAAAGGGTCTATATATATATATATATATATATATATAGGCTATTGGATTATTGGATCGGGGTAGGAGGTTTATTTATATCAGAAAGTGAGAAGTGTCAAAACTGGCTTATATGGTAACGTATAGTGGTTTGGCAATATTGATATGGTAAGATAATGGCAGTATTGTTAGAGGGTGTTTGCTTACTGAATAAAGTCATTACATTTTAAGTGAAATTTTTCGAGTTTATCTCTCATAGTGGCAATAGTTTCTTCAATTTTTATTGTTTGTTTAAGATATGCGTTAAAGTGTTCCAATATTGGTTGTGATTCACTACATTTGCATTAGAAAATAAAATATATTGCTAAAAGGATTATAAAAATAATAAGTATTGTTTTCTTTTTCAAAGCAACTTTCGTTTTTGTGACTATTCTAGATCCTCATCATCACATCATATCATAAGTTGAGAAACAGATGCTTGTCAGAAATTGCCGTCTGCTGTTTTTCATTTTTGCTTTAATTCTCGACAAAAAACCTGGTTTTGACAGCACATGAGAATCGTCTCCACTCCACTGGAGACGATTCTCATGTGCTGTCAAAACCAGGTTTTTGTCGAGAAATATTGAAAATAAAAGATTTCCAGCAGGCAACAACATTTAATTCAGCGTGGTAAGGGCTATGCACTGTTTGATGAATGACAACCAATCCTTGATGAAACTGTGCATTCACCGGTGGATTTGGGTATATTCAGGTCACAAACATTGTAAGGTCGCTTTCGTCAGTTGGTGGCCCATCTGTGGTTGTGTCTAGAGCTTATGGGATTTGTGACCAGTGTAGCTCCTGGTCAACTAACACACTCATGTAGCTTGATAATAACCTATATCGCTTGTTATAACATGACAGGTTTTTCATTGATGGAATTGCGAACGGTGCAGATCATGATCAGACTGTGCAGATACACAGGCTGATCTGGATCTAGACTGGTCGCGGAACCCATTTCTCCAGTCACAGCCACATATGTGCATAAAGACACAAATCATTCAAAACAAAGTCACATAAATCGTGTATGTACAATGGTGTCAAGCTTATGAATCATATAATCTAATGTTGGAAATGTAACAAATTCCAGTGTCATCAGGCCTCGACAAATTTTTATTTTCTGACTCGTCCCACTGAACGAGAGAACCTAAAAATCTACTCGTCCAGACTGGACTTCTACTCGTCCAAACGTTTGGTCAAATAACAAACTCTGATCAGACAGCACAAATATGCGGGCTGGTCTGGGTCTACACTGGTCGCAAATCCCATAACTTGCATAAGCCCGATTTTCCCAGTTACAGTCAAACGGACGGACGGACGGACGCATACATGTACAGTTTGTGATCATTATAAAATAATATTTCCACAGTCAATGTGCCCGTGTAGATCTATATTTCCAGCTTTCGGTGCGCGGCTTCAACAAATAAATTATGTAATTTATGGAATTTGTGTAACTGTTACTACACAGCGTGAAACAATGGTGCCGTGGTGGGAGGGGTACACTGCACGGCTTAGCGTAGCGTTGTGTATTGCAGGAATAATAAGATTGCCAAGTTTTAGATATAATTCGCCAGATACCCGTGATTAATTTCGCCTTTTCGAGTTGTTCATTGGATCTATCAATATCTCCGCCGCCCTGCAAAAACCGGTGTATGTCTGACATCTGTTTTGTTTGTAAACACAGAGCAGACGACAGTTAAACAGGATGCTGAGTCACGGTGACTGGTTGTAGAATGCACATATTAAATTCAGTAGTTGCAGCCATGAATGGGAATAAGTCGGACACAGTCTACATTGTATATGTGTATCTTGGCAACGCAGAAAGGCGAGTGTAGTAGGTAGTCTCCCTTTACCATGCTCGGTAATCAGTTGAATATTTTATAGGAATTTAGTATTTCGCTTCGCAAAACTTCGCATTTGCATTTTCTCAGTGGTGATCTTCAAATTTCCACTCGCCCGACTGGACGAGCGGCTTTCAATTTTCACTCGCCCAGACTGAAAAGTTACTCGTGAATACGAGCGGACGAGTGGATTTGTCGAGGCCTGGTCATAGCCTGAAGCTTGGATCATTGGACTATCAATTTACCCCACTGTAGCATGTCCTGTTGGTAAATAGCTCTGATGAAGAATATAACTTTGAAAACCATTCCATATTTGAAGACAAAATGCCCCGTTAGCTACGGTCAACATGTATGTATAAGTGGAAGAATCAGACTTGTGACACACAAACAAAATGGCCATTAAAAAAATTCCATTACCTCCCCAACTTGGTCTCGTACAGTACTATGTTCTATATAGTGGGTGGGATAATGTACTTTATTCAATGGGCATTATTTTGTGTCAGAGGTCCGAGCTTTCCACCTGTGGTTTCTCCATTCTGACCTTTTTCATCTGTGTGGATATGTCCTGGTAGCAGGCCATCAGTTTGCGGGGGTCGGACATCACGTAGCTGATACAGAACGGGCGGACATAGCCGCGCGCCTGGATGTCATTCAGCACAGTGTGGTGTACCTGCGGGACATATAACCACATGTACATGGTACCTGAGGATCACAGGATATATATGACCACTGACATCACAGTGACATGTACAGGTGTGATGTAACAACATACAGGTGCAACTATGTAACATGGTCAAAAATACTGAAATGATGAAGTCACTGCATCAATATATCAAGGTGCATGATCACGTGGTTACAACAACAACAAGTACTGAAACTTCCAGAAGCCCTCCGATTCAAAGTACGTATTCTTTTATTTTGTCCTTATTATGTAACAGATTTTTATGAAATATGGCGCATCAAATGCGTCTTGTTAAGCTGCATTTGGTGGTCTCGGTACTTTGGCCCAAACTTCTGTCGTTTTTGCGAAGAATCGATTTCCGTGTCTACTGACAAGGAAATATATTCTTTGTAAAAACGACATAAGTATGTGCTGAACTCCAGGGATGACCAAATGCAGCTCATGAAGACGCGTTTTCTGCGCCATATTCCATCAAAATCCGTTACCTATTAAGGAAAATATCAAATAATACTTACTTTGGAGTGGGCACACTTTTAACACTTTCAGCCATTGTTGTTGTTGTTGTAACCACGTGATCATGCACCTTGTACATGATACGTTTGGAGACAATGTGGATTAGCAGCCAGTGTAGTTTCATGATAGTCTAGTATTCGCACCATTGAGCCTGGGTCTAAACTGACAATTAATTAGTAGTAGAACACACAGAGTGGTATCATGCTATCATGTGGTAATTACTCAAACAATACACCATGTGATCCCACACACAGGTTGAAGTAACGGACCGAGGTCTATAAATACATTAAAAATGCCTAAAAGCATCAATAAATGAAGAAAGAAAAAAGCTAATTTTTTTTTCACTCCCTCCATATAGACTCAATATAGCTATATGGAGTCTATATGGAGGGAGTAAAAAAAAAATGTTTAGCTTTTTTTTTTCTTCATTTATTGATGCTTTTAGGCATATTTAATGTATTTATAGACCTCGGTCCATTACTTCATCCTGTGATCCCACACTGTGGAACATTTATGATATTGTTCTTCAGTAAAGGTTTGTGACGTAACTTACGAAGGCGTGGACTCCCTTCTCTGAGTCTGCCATCACCACCTGGGCCTCCTCCGTTATGTGGCAGCCCCTGTTGACATAGATTTGATTGGATGATGTGTACAGGCCTGTCAACAGCTAAGGACATTTCAGGCCAGTAGCCGATTTCACCAACATTGCAAAGTATACTTTTCTAGCAAAGTATACTTTGAGGGAGTAATCATTTATTTTTCTTGAAATGCATTATTTCATATAGAACCAACGACTGCATATATTTGATGATTAAAAGTATGCAGAATTATTATACTGAATTTATTATGGCTGTGATAATGTAATAAATGCAGTATAATAAACATTAACAAATTTATCCTAAAATTTCTCCCTCAAAGTATACTTTGCTAGAAAAGTATACTTTGCAATGTTGGTGAAATAGGCTACAGGTTAACGGAGTCGGACGAATCCCAGAACTGAATATTTGCACAGAGTCACTTCGCCCCACTCAAGTAATAGGATTAGTACTAATATTAAATATGTTATAAGCGGATTCAACTCACACGTACCAGAAAGCCAAAGATTGGTGGCATAACACAAGACCAGATAATTAAATGTTTAGGTATTAAATATGGCTGTATGTTTTAAGTACAGGTACGCTATATCTCAGCCACATATATACCCCCCGGGACCACCAATACACCCTGGGTATATCACATGTCTCAGTGGGAATGCTCTAAGTCCATCTGGTATTCTATATCCCATGCATGCAGCCCATGTACCAAAGGTCAAGCGATTTTGCTTTAATGCTTTGCTGGTTTAAATGACTTGCGGCTGTGACTGAAGAAATGGGGCTGATGGGATTTGTGACCAGTGTAATGCCTGATAAAATAGCACACTCCTGTAGCCTGGAAGTGATCTATATTGCTTGTTAGAAGCATTACGGTCATTTCATTGATGAAGTGGCGAGCAGTGCAGATCCTGATCAGACTGTGCTGAGGCACAGGCTGATCTGGATCTACACTGGTTGCAAAAACTCATAAGCCCCATTTCTCCAGTTACAGCCACATTTCAAGCCAAAAGTCTGAAGATGTCAAAGTGCCAGCATATATTGAGCGTATAGAAAATCCCACATGGTTCAATATGAGTTTACAAAACCTTTCAATGTGCAGAAATAATAAAAATATTTACCAAAATATTCTGAAAATTTGCGCACATGGATCAAAATGTAACATAAATTGGCCAAAGTTATTAACCCATAGATCGCTACACACAACAATTGTCGTCTGCTTTTGCTGTTATATCTTGCCTTATTTCTCAATAAAAACATGGTTTGACAGCACTTCAGAATCCTTTTCAATGGAAATGATTCTAAAGTGCTGTCAAAGCATGTTTTTGATGATGAAAATGGAAAATAGAAATTAAACAGCAGACGACAAAAAATTAAGATAGCGGTATAAGGGTTAAAAATGAAACAATGTGTTTGCAATAGAATACAAACCAAATATTATCATGAACAGAAATTGTAGAAATCTAGGACCAGACCAACATGTAAAACAGCTGCGGGGCCGTTTCACTAAACTTTGTACCACTAAAATGTTTGTAAGCGCAAATTCAGGATCATCTGGAAATTTCAATTGATGGATTTACATTTATTGAGCATAGCTCAATAAATGTAAATCCAGTAATTGTTTACAAGAAAACGTTGTTAATGTGAAATTTACAGACTATTATAATTTTAGTCGTACCAAGTTTAGTGAAACCCCAGTAGTAATTTGGACACACTCTTAGGAACATATTAGCAAGTGAGCTAGGTTCACAGATATCGGAGGCCGCCATCTGCACCAACATGTAAAACAGCTGACCTTTGGCACAGGGGTCACATGTGTGGGCTATAAAATACGAGATGGCTGTGGCCCACATGTAGTCAGCTATAATAGCTCAGTGGTAGAGCATCGGACTACGGATCGAAAGGTCCTGAGTTCCAATCCCGACACTGGCCGATTCGGCGTGTCCTTGGGCAAGACATCTTCGTGATAGCCTAGTCCTATCGGATGGGCATTTAAATAGTCGGCCCCGACATGCAAGGTCATCGAACCAGTGCCGTCGTTAAATCAAAGCATTTACATTTGGCCCACATGTCCATTCTGCTGATGCATTTGGTGTTCCAGAATGTATTGCTGTCTATGTCCAATTATGATGTCAGGGTCACAACCCATGATCAAACATCACAGTAACTGATGTATACACTGCAATTTGGACTCTGGCCACTTGATCTCATTGCCACTTGATCCCAGTTACATAACACTAAGTATATGGCACTTAATTAATAGATTGCAAGTTCATCAGACAGTTACATTCATGCTGGCAGAGACTAGGCTTAATGGTACAGAAATTTAGTAAATACAGTCAACACTCGTTACCTCAAACTCTCTTAAGTCAAACTACCAATAACTTAACGTTAAATTCATAAATGACAAGTTCATAGTCCCAAGTACATGTTTTCCTATACAATAACTTTTGTTAACTCAAAGTTTCATTAACTCATTAAGTATTTTCCTCAGTCCCCTCTACTTTTGAGTAAACGAGTGTAGACTGTATGTACATTTTTCACATAAAAGTAATCAACAATATAGTTTATGTGTGGCTGTGACTGGAGAAATAGGGCTTATTGGTTTTGTGACCAGTGAAGATCCAGATCAGCCTGTGCATCTGCACAGTCTGATCAGGATCTACACTGTTCGCCATTTCATCACTATGTTGTTGGTGACTGGTACAGTGGGATCAGTGTGTAAGTGCACACACGAACGAACACGACAAGTTGGAACCAACCTGTCGTGTTCGTTCGTGTGTGCACTACACGCTGACCCCACTGTAGTTTAGATGTGGGAGTCCCGGGAGACCCCACCCTCCCTATGTCAGTGTTACAATCAATATTGTCAACTTACTCAATGCTGGACGACTGGTGGTCGACAGCCAGGATCTTCACACAGAAGTCGTTCTGGTCAAACGTCTGGCCGCCATCTTTCGGAATGGTTATCTGTGTAAGTTATTGTTGATTCAATGGTATGTGACCCTTTCACCCCTAATATATAATATGGTCTCAGGCCCGTAGCCAGACCTGTTTGAAGGGGGGGTCGTTTCGAAGGCCCAAGGAGCCTGAGGTATCTAGGGGGTCTAAAAAAGTGGACCTCGAGGCTGGGCGGGGGGGGGGGGGGGGGGGGGGGAGGGCGGGTCGTCCGCCGCTCCGACCCCCCCTGGCTACGGGCCTGGGTCTGTTCCCTGTTGATTGTGGACTATTCATTAAACTACTAGAGCCAGTGAGTAGGGGCTCACTGATACCCACAGCCATTGTCGGAACCAACAAACCAAAACTTCAATGCAAAATTAACAAGAAAATGTGTTCATAGAACATGGATGCCCAACATACCACTTTGAGGCAAACTTGCAAAGCTCAGTCCAAAAGGGTGGAGATAATCCATGGCCCGGATATCGGATAAAAAATCTCAATTAACTTTGCACATCAACACACCAAAAAGAAGCTACATACCAAGTTCCCAGCATCCATCTATTACAGTTTAAAAGTTTGATCAGCTACAAGGCACTATTGTGAAATTCTAAGTCCAAAAGGGGTAGATAATCCATGACCGGTGGTCGAATAAAAAATAGAAATTAACTTTACACATCATGAGGAAGCCATCGTGAATATATCAGCTTACCACAGGTCTGGGCCCCTCCTGCTCGGAAAACTCGGCAATGAGGATGAAATCTCCCATCGCCGAGTTGCTCTGTTCCCCAGGCAGTCTGAAACAGTTCCATTGATTGTGTAGTTGGGTTTGAAATCCATTCAACAACTTGGTCACTTACAGACCGGTGGATCACTGAACACTCAGCACTAAGATTACACAATACAACTTTCAGCACTGAACAACAGTGTTCTGGGACCCGTTTCATTAAACTTTGTACGACTAAAATGTTCGTAAATGCAATAGAATGATTGTCTGTAAATTTCACACTAACAACGTTTTCTGGTAAACAATTATTGGATTTACATTTATTGAGCATAGGCTGCATATGCAGCCTATGCTCAATAAATGTAAATCCATCAATTGAAATTTCCAGATGATCCTAAATTTGCACTTACAAACATTTTAGTCGTACAAAGTTTAGTGAAACGGGCCCCTGATCCAGTGCCAGGCACACTTACTACACTGGATCACAGGTGTAAATCCTGGTAACTATCACAGCTACGACACGGATCCTTAAGAAACGTGTACCTTCTCATAAACCGGCAAGTACATGTACATGTAAACAAATTGTTCTTGTATGACAAGCAGTTACATGAAATTCAGTGAAAACTTTACAGTGGACTCTAGGAACCCATAGTATGTTTACTATAATTAATCGAAAAGTCAGGCACAAATGCCGTATAGTGCTATTACAGTGTAGCCTTTCTAAAGTGGACATCATGGGGCCTCCCACGGTATCCCGTATAGAGATAAAATCCCAGTCACAATAGAATACTGATTGATTGACTGGAGTTTTATGTCTCTTCATGGATCATTGGTTTTGACAAGTGAATGCAGGGATTATGTGACAGGGGTTGGTAACGTTACGTGCCGAATAGGGGCCCCCAGGTAACGTGCCATATAGGGGCCCTGGGTTGGTAACGTTACGTGCCGAATAGGGGCCCCCAGGTAACGTGCCATATAGGGGCCCTGGGTTGGTAACGTTACGTGCCGAATAGGGGCCCCCAGGTAACGTGCCATATAGGGGCCCTGTCGTGTGCCAAATAGGGGCCCCTGTATAACTTGCCATATAGGGGCCCTATCATGTGCCAAATAGGGGCCCCTTAGGGGCCCCTGTATAACGTGCCATATAGGGGCCCTGTCATGTGCCAAATAGGGGCCCCCGGGTAATGTGCCATATAGGGGCCCTATCATGTGCCAACTAGGGGCCCCTGTATAACGTGCCATATAGGGGCCCTGTCATGTGCCAAATAGGGGCCCCTGTATAACTTGCCATATAGGGGCCTATCATGTGCCAAATAGGGGCCCCTTAGGGGCCCCTGTATAACGTGCCATATAGGGGCCCTGTCATGTGCCAAATAGGGGCCCCCGGGTAATGTGCCATATAGGGGCCCATGATGTGCGAAATATGGGCCCCTGTATAATGTGCCATATAGGGGCCCTGTCATGTGCCAAATAGGGGCCCCTTGGTAATGTGCCATATAGGGGCACTGTCATGTGCCAAATAGGGGCCCCTGGGTATCGTGCCATATAGGGGCCCTGTTATGTGCCAAATAGGGGCCCCTTGGTAATGTGCCATATAGGGGCCCTGTCATGTGCCAAATAGGGGCCCCTGGGTAACGTGCCATATAGGGGCCCATGATGTGCCAAATAGGATGATCACCGGTATGAATGTGCATATGATGTCTAGGGTTACCACTATGGGTGAAAGTCTTGTCACAAACACTACATGTATGAGGACGATCCCGGTGTGAATGGGGATGATCACCGGTATGAATGTGCATATGATGTCTAAGGTTACCATATGAGTGAAAGTCTTGTCACAAACACTACATGTATGAGGACGATCCCCGGTGTGAATAAGGAATGATCCATGGTATGAAGTGTATATGATGTCTAAGGTTACCACTATGAGTGAAAGTCTTGTCACAAACACTACATGTATGAGGACGATCCCCGGCGTGAATGAGGAAGATCCCTGGTATGAATGTGCATATGATGTCTAAGGTTACCACTATGAGTGAAAGTCTTGTCACAAACACTACATGTATGAGGACGATCCCCGGTGTGAATGAGGAAGATCCATGGTATGAGTGTGCATGTATGTCTAAGGTTACCACTATGAGTGAAAGTCTTGTCACAAACACTACATGTATGAGGACGATCCCCGGTGTGTGAATGAGGAAGATCCATGGTATGAGTGTGCATATGATGTCTAAGGTTACCACTATGAGTGAAGTCTTGTCACAAAACTACATGTATGAGGACGATCCCCGGTGTGAATGAGGAAGATCCATGGTATGAGTGTGCATATGATGTCTAAGGTTACCACTATGAGTGAAAGTCTTGTCACAAAACTACTATGTATGAGGACGATCCCCGGTGTGAATGAGGAAGATCCATGGTATGAGTGTGCATATGATGTCTAAGGTTACCACTATGAGTGAAAGTCTTGTCACAAACACTGCATGTATGAGGACGATCCCCGGTGTGAATGAGGAAGATCCCTGGTATGAGTGTGCATATGATGTCTAAGGTTACCACTATGAGTGAAAGTCTTGTCACAAACACTACATGTATGAGGACGATCCCCGGTGTGAGTGAGGAAGATCACCGGTATGAATGTGCATATGATGTCTATATAGGGGCCCTGTCATGTGCCAAATAGGGTTAGGGTTATAGGGGCCCAGGGTAATGTGCCATATAGGGGCCCATGATGTGCCAAATAGGGGCCCCTGTATAATGTGCCATATAGGGCCCTATCATGTGCCAAATAGGGGCCCTGGGTAACGTGCCATATAAGGGCCCTATCATGTGCCAAATAGGGGTGGATTTACATTGACTGATGCATAACCCTCATTGTACTCTCAAGTATGTGGAGCAACTAGTTGACTCGATCCTCTAAATCGACGTGTGATTCATAACGAGATATACCCACGTGTCGCACGACTAAATTTTGATTTCGTACCTTCGGGTATCCGTGTCCGTGTTTCCCTGCTATGTTTTCTATAAATAAAGCACATTGTTCGGCGATGCTAATTCTACTAGATGCGGAACATCATTCTGAATTATGTGTCACATTTCAACTTCATTTACGAAAGTGTCCAAATGAACAGAATCACATGGTGTGTCGGATATGGAACTAGTCGACCGGAAAACGGCCCTCACCTTGACCCGTGCGACTAGTGATGCCCCAGTCACATTTGATCCACGGCTATAGGATACGGACGACCCCGAAATCGAGCGAAACGTGCGGGGCGGTAGAAGATTTGCGGTGGCCGTCAACCCTGCGTATCCATATCGCCGTATAATTATATTATGCGTTATAAACTTTTGTTCGCAACGTTCGCCGTAGCAATTGGACATGTCGTAGTTGTCACGGTATGTAACTCACAATGGACAGAAAATATGTGACAGTGTCGGCCGTATAGCTCAGTCGGTAGAGCATCGGAACGGTAATCCGAGGGTCCCGGGTTCGAGCCCCGGTACAACTGTACATGTTTCTGGCCATGCCGTATCCATGTCATAGATCGGTTCCACGACGACCATTCGTCGGGCGCAAGGTGGCCTTGTGTTCACCGTCCCGGGTTCGAGCCCCGGTACAGCTGTACATTTTTCTGGCTATGCGTATCCATGTCATAGATCGGTTCCACGGCGACCATTTGTCGGGCGTAAGGTGGCATTGTGTTCACCGTGCGGCCGCGGTAGGTGCTTAAGAATTTTGCCTCAGTCACATTTGCCATGGCGGTCGTACGGTATACAGCCAATTGCAATTATACGGCCGCCGCAGCATTTCCACGTTCACATAATGTCACAAATGTCACGGTTGTCGCATGGCGTATTTTGATTTTATGGAGACAGACAACTTATACGATGCCATCAACAGAACACACGATGAAACCCTCCCTGAATGTCATAACCATATTGGGTGCTTGAAAGTGGATCAGTATCGGAAAGCATTCACCGATAACAAGAAAATGAGAGGAATAACATATAATGTGCCACAGCATAATGAATTCTTCATAGTAATTTTCTTTGAGGAGCATTCCACTCCGGATGATTTGTTGAAAACGGTCGTGCATGAAATTGCGCATGCTGTCAGCCATCTCAAAGGGTACACAGGCCCCGCACATGGACCGCAGTTCAGGCTGATAATGAAGTCAATCTTGAAATGTGTCAAATCAAAGCAATCTGGGCTTCCAGAACCATATTGCGTCTGAAAATTGACACAAAAACATTATAAACTGTTTGGTGTAAAGTGTTGACAAAAACATTATAAACTGTTTTGTGTAAAGTGTTGACAAACTTGACGAACCTAACACAATATAACAGGGAATTCATTATAATTGTGGGTGTATTTTTTTTACACGACAAGACATTTACACTGAACAACCACTTTGAATAGCATTTTATGATACACCGGGGAACATCCGTAATCAGGTAGCATACACAACGAGAAATTGACATAGATGAGCCACTTCAAGTAGCATTTTCTAATACACACCATATATAGGCTAGCGGCCATTGATCGTATGGAGCCTAAATAAGCAGTTCGTATCACCCATCGGGAACCTCCGATTTTTTTCACTAATTTATAGTTAATTGATTGATTGATTATTGGTGTTTAACGGCTATCAACAGCCAGGGTCATGTAAGGCCGGGCCAACAGGATGGATTATCCTGTATTCAACCTGTAAAAAAATATCCCCCGAACCATTTTCGGTCAGGGGATAATGAGGGAAATTCCCAAAATCAGAGCTAAATATTTACATAAATCTATGTTCAGTCTGAAATCAGAATATCCTGACCTGGTGCCAGGTCCATGCCACACCAGAGTCACTTAGCTCAAGCCCCAAAGTAATATGATTAGCTATGATAGGCTTATTACTTCTTAATGGAGCATAACATGATTTACCTCTCAAGTACCCGGGGCCAAAGGGGCCGGCCAAAGGGGCCAATGAATTTATAGTTAAATGCCTTCTGAATAAGGAATTGCTTTTTAAGGTTCGTGGGCAATTTCCTGTAATTCAAGATGGCGTCAAAAATTGTCAGATTATTTGTCTTGTCGTGATAAATATGTATAACGAATTTGGATAGGATCCGTCAAATTGAACTTGAGCTGTCGCACGGACAATAACCACAAATAACAGAGTAAAAAAATCTTAAAATGGCCGCCAAATACATATATTTACATGTATTTAAAAAATTTGTAAACTTCTTTATTTTATAGTGCTAAATATGTATCACAAAATTGGAGTGGATATTTCAATGAGAACTGTAGTTATCGAATATAAAATTAGACAATCCAAGATGGCCGCCAAGGGGAGATAATTTGACAAAAATGTTTAAAATTTGATACACTTCTTCGGTTTGTAAGAAATAAGCACACCGAATTTGACAAGACTATAAACTAAAATGGCTGCCATCGGAGGATACGTAAATGAAACCTATTCGGAATCGATGTGAATCTTGGTCTGGTCTTGACAAATATGTCCACCAGTTTTATGTATACGATACATGAATGAGACCTCTAATTATCGCATGGAAAAGCAATGTTGTAGAATATTTTGGACGCCATCTTGAATTCTGACAATTTGCCCACTAATCTTAAAAAACAACATCCGGTTCCTTGTTCAGAAGGCATTTAACTATAAATTGGTGGGAAAAAAATCGGAGGTTCCCGATGGGTGCTATGGACCACTTGTTCAACTTTTTGGCCGCTAGCCTATCAGTGAACACCCACAATCAGGTAGAGTACGCAACGAGACATCTAAATATTGAATAGATGACTATTTCATCCGTGAAACATCCAAAACATGCTAATAAGGTGGCAAACTGTGCAGATCCTGATCAGGTTTCTCCTTCAGGAGCAAGCTGGTCTGTGTCTACAATGTTTGCTCAGACACTGATGTCCGAATATTCAGGGTAATTACTGTTACTAAAATAAATTATTAAGCGATAATTTAATATATATGTTCTTGTACGTGCACCAACATCTCCATGCTAATAATATTATAATTATACATTATACTGTCATGGCTTGCAGTTTATATTCAAGAAAGAACTGCATTCTGTTTTCACCTTAACTATGGCACCAGAATAGTTAACAGATACAAACCATGTTTGATAGAGCAACACATGTGCCAATGTTCTTGGCGAATTATGTATCACCATGTTTTATGTAAAATGTTGTATTGTATTACATGAACCTGTATACTTGCTAACTTGATCTGTCCTATTGTTGTACTCTTTTCATTAATTTAAAGTAAAAATGCAACATAGTCTGCAGTGCCTTTTTACTATTTGTATCAATAGGCATCAGCCTCAGGATTATATACACATGTACTGAGGAAAAAGAGCAAACCAGTAAAAAAGTTACAGAGGTTTGATTTGTTTTGCATAAATTATGCAAATGAGAACTAATAAAAATTATTTAATGTTCATTTAAAAATATTAAAAAATGTTCACTATCATTTCTACTATTCTAAACTTGTACTTTTCATTGTAACAAACAATATTAACTGGAATTTATGAATAAAATTTGTAAGATTTAATTGTAATAAATAATAATATGATACAAAAATTTCCTTTATGACGTCATTGAGTCCAGGAATATTTCCGAACGTTAGAATTTCAAACCTTTGTAACTTTTTAGCTATTGATATTTTATCATGCATGTTTTCAACAGTCATGTAATATTTGCGAGTACTTCCATTTTATGCTATCAGCCAAACAATGACCAGAACCTTTGCATTTCTACTTTATGCAAGCATACTTCTACATACTTGGAACTATAACTACAGATTAACGACGGGGGTGCTTACTTATATGAATCCCAAACTACCTTCTCTGGCTCGCATGTACCGCTTTCTCTTTGGCTCGGTGTGTACTTGAGAGTTGGAGAAAGTATTTAGTAGTAAGAGATAAGTACTGATATTCATTAGTGTCACCCAGGTGAGGTGAGATGAATTTACTACTTTTGGGATCTGGCTAAGTGGACTGGTGTGATAGCACCTGGCATCAGATCAGGATTTTTCTGATTTCCGGGCTACATGTATATTTGTTATTGTAAATATGCAGCTCTGATTTTGGGATCTTCCTCACAAGTAATTGTGTGTGCAACAGGTAATGTGGGTTTAGTACTGAGCCCATAAACCCGGTCTTAAATGATCTGCCATAAAAACTCAATCAAAAATGGAAATACACGTATTATAAACATTTTATATGTATGTCATATTTAACACACTTCATGCAACACCTGAGTTACCAAATCAGCAATTTGGGTGGGTGGCCGTTGATATTGTGGGCTGCCAACAACGGTATAGTGTGCGGCCAACGTAAATACCATCCGGTCGTCCACAAATACGTTATTATTTTTTGCCTGCTCACATCATCATTTTGCCGGCCATGCCACAATATCAACGGCCACTCACCAGGATCGCTGATTTGTTACCGTGACCTCAGATTTATATAATCTACATTTTGTATCCGTGTCATTACAGTTTGAACAGTATTTCTTTGTTTCTTGATGTTTAACTGCCTACAACTCATTTGAGACCACATCCATGGATTCAGTGTATTTATTGCACACATGTATGTTCAAACATTGAACCAGACCAGCGTCGGATATACAAATAAGAATTGAATGGTTATTTTGCAATGTTCGTGAGGTCATGAACACAGTGGGTCGCTAACATTCCATGCAGTGCGAAGAAGCGATTCCAGTATAATTTTAGATACCCAACTGTCTTCATGACCCTGTTTACTTTGAAAATAACCGTTCAATCCTTATATATGTATGCCCGGACGAAAGTCGGAGGGTACTATGGATTTGATGTTGTCACGCCGCAGCCGCCGCCGCCGTAGACACTTTCGTGTTCGGAGTATAATTTTAATACCGTATGGAATATTTTTTACGAATCTTCACAAATGCATACATATCAATACAAAGTAAAGTAGTTTTAGTTTTGTAAAACTATTCCATACAGTATTCGACTTATACTCCAAACAGGAAAGTGTCGCCGAAAATGGACAAAAGGCAATAGCTAAAAAATGAGAGAGTTGTCATTTTGGCACACCACACACTTTTGTATTGATATGTATACGTGTGTGAAGTTTCGAGTTGTACTCCAAACGTGAAAGTCTCGCCGAAAATGAACAAAGGGCAATAATTAAAAAAATAGCGATGCAAGAGTTGTCGTTCTTGCGTTTGATGCACCGTTTTATTCATATGTATGTATGCGTGATGTAAACATCTGATGGGGAATTTTATTTCATTCCTCCAACTGATTGGTATTGATGAAGGACAATGACAACGCACCGGCCCCACCGATCGCAATCTCAGTTATTCAACTAACCACTGGCTAAGTTCGCCTCACTTATTATATGGGATGAGATTGCCCAGCCCGGCCATGTCCCTGTAATATATGGCAGCTTAGCACCCTGTCAGTGTAGAGGATGTGAAGGGACACTATATGGCACGTTACCCAGGGGCCCCTCATTTGGCACATGACAGGGCCCCTATATGGCACTTACCAAGGGGCCCTATTTGGTTTCACATCATGGGCCCCTATATGGCACATTATCCGTGGGCCCCTATTTGGCACATGACAGGGCCCCTATATGGCACGTTACCCAGGGGCCACTATTTGGTACATGATAGGGCCCCTATATGGCACGTTACCCAGGGGCCCCTATTTGGCACATCATGGGCCCCTATATGGCACATTATCCGTGGGCCCCTATTTGGCACATGACAGGGCCCCTATATGGCACGTTACCCAGGGGCCACTATTTGGTACATGATAGGGCCCCTATATGGCACGTTACCCAGGGGCCCCTATTTGGCACATCATGGGCCCCTATATGGCACATTATCCGTGGGCCCCTATTTGGCACATGACAGGGCCCCTATATGGCACGTTACCCAGGGGCCACTATTTGGTACATGATAGGGCCCCTATATGGCACGTTACCCAGGGGCCCCTATTTGGCACATGACAGGGCCCCTATATGGCACGTTACCTGGGGGCCCCTATTCGGCACGTAACGTTACCAACCCTACTGGATTATGTACCGTACATGTAGTTCACTGTATATGGATCAAGAGCATGTAGATCATATGTGGCTGTGACTGGCGGAATGGGGCTTATGGGGTTTGTGTGTAGATCCTGATCAAATAGCACACTCCTGTAACAATTGTTATTGCTTGTTAGAAGCATGACGGATGTTTCATTGATGGAATGGCTAACAGTGCAGGGGCCCGTTTCACTAAACGACTAAAATGTTTGGAAGTTCAAATTTAAGATCGTCTGTAAATTTCAATTTATGGATTTACAGTTATTGAGCATAGGCTGCATATGCAGCCTATGCTCAATAAATATAAATCCAATAATTATTTACAAGTAAATATTGTTAATGTGAAATTTACAGACTATCATAATTTTGCACTTACGAACATTTTAATTGTACAAAGTTTAGTGAAACGGCCTCCTGATCAGACTGTGCAAATGCACAGACTTATCTGTATATACGCTGGTCGAAAAACCCATAACATGATAAGCCCCATTTCTCCACTCATAGCCACAGGCCCGTAGCCAGACCTGTTTGAAGGGGCCTGAGGTATCTAGGGGATCTAAAAAAGTGGACCTCGAGGCTGGGCGGGGGTGTCGTCCGACCGCTCCGACCCCCCTGGCTACGGGCCTGGCCACATACATGTATACAGACTAGAGCGAGTGAGCAGGGGCTCATGGATACCCCCAGCCGACACCTTATCCGACCAACAAATATTTTCTAAGTCATTTGGCATGGGGAACGCATGTGTGGCCTATAGAATGATAGGGTTGTGAAGATATTGGGTTTTGAAAAACTTTAACGAATATTTACACAAAAAGTTTAACACAAATTTTACAAAGTAATTGACCTTGAACTTGGACATGAGGGTCGCATGGGTGGGATATAGAATGAAAATATGGATGATGAAGAGGTATATTAAGTTTCAAGTCGATCAGACTTGGGGTTGTGGAGATGTCTAATACTGAAAAACTTTAACACAGATTTTACAAAAAACTTTAATGAAAATTTGACCTTGAACTTGGGCTCCGAATGGGTGGGCTATAGAATGAAAATATGGATGATGATGATAAAGATGTACATGACGTTTCAAGTCAATTCAACTTACTGTACCAGAGATAATGAGTACCCAAATACTTAGTGGAGATATTTGATACTGAAAAACTTTAATGCAGATTTTACAAAAAAACTTTTAAGCAAATTTCAAAGTAATTTTACCATGACTTTGGACATGAAGGTAGAATGGGTGAGGTATGGAATGAAAATATGGATGATGATAAGGAAGTATATGAAGTTTGAGGTCAATCCAACTTACTGTACCAGAGATTATGGGTACCCAAAAACTTTAACACAAATGGGATGTACAAACGGACAGACGGAATGACGAAAACTATATACCCCTCGACATAATTCGTATGCCGAGGGTATAATAAGTATACACCAGTGGGGAATGGGTGGGAACGATGTATCAATAGAAAACAATGCGATTTAAGGACGAATACCTGGTCCATGGTTTCTTGTAAGTGAATGTCGAAAACAGGTATTCCATGTACGGAATACACTTGTTCAATCGGTGAGAGTACACCAGTGGGGATTGGGTGGGAGTACTGTATCACTAGAAAAGAATGTGAGTTGAGGCCTACATACCTGGTCCATGGTTTCTCGTAACTGAATGTTGGGAATAGGTAGTCCATGTTGTCCCTCAGTGGCCCCTCCTCCCCGTGTGCTCCTTCAAGGGGCCAGAATGCGTGCGTCGCCACATCAGCTCCGAACATCACCACATGTGATGGCACACTGCCCACTTACATGTCTGAAAGAACAATGAGATACTGATCACGCATGGGTCATCACGTATAGACACTACAGAACATGTGTGTCGCCACATCAACTGAGAAAATTATGTCACAGGGTGAGAAAAATGTACTCTGGTCCGGGGCTCGAACCCGGGACCTCTGGTTTCCCGTACCATCGCTCTAACCGACTGAGCTAGCCGGGCACGAATACACACTTCCTCCCCTCAGTGAGTTACGTACCGCGACATACTTCCCCGCCAAAGTGGAATTCGTCCCCGAAATCCATATATTTGGTACATTTTGGGTAGTATATATATCAGTCACGGTCCCTCGTTCGGCGCCAAATGTCACAGGGTGAGAAAAATGTGCTCCGGCCCGGGGCTCGAACCCGGGACCTCTGGTTTACCATACCATCGCTCTAACCGACTGAGCTAGCCGGGCACGAATACACACTTCCTCCCCTCAGTGAGTTACGTACCGCGACAATTACAACATGTGGCGGCACAGGGCCTGCATTACAGAACGTGTGTGTCGCCACAGGGCCTGCTTACATGTCTGAAACAACAAACAGGCCTGTAGGCAGACCTTTTTGAAGGGGGGGTCGTTGAAGGCCCAAGGGGCCTGAGGTATCTAGGGGGGTCTAAAAAAGTGGACCTCGAGGCTAAAAAGTGCAGGTAACATTGGGAGTTCCCTATGGTTCTGTGCTGGGTCCCCCACTGTTCCTCTTATACATAACTGACCTGCCAGAAAACATCACAGCCCAGGTAAGACTATTTGCTGATGACACAGCTGTGTAACTGACAATTCATAGTGCTGCCGACTGCACTACTCTTCAAGCAGACCGGGACAAAATGCAATCTTGGTAGGCAGCCTGGGAGATGGAATTGAACCCTAGCAAGTGCCAGGTGTTGCACATAACCAGTAGCCTATTTCACAAACATTGCAAAGTATACTTTTCTAGCAAAGTATACTTTGAGGGAGCAATCATTTATTTTTCCTGAAATGCATTATTTCATATAGAACTAACTACATGTACTGCATATAGTTGATGATTAAAAGTATGCATACTTATTATACTGAATTTATTACATTAACACAGACAAAATGGCTGTGATAATGTAATAAATTCAGTAAAATAACAAGAGTGCCGAAGGTGACAATATACGCCCGTCGAGGCAAGGCCAGTCAACAAGGGGAGATAACTCATCTTGACGTGATAAACATGTAAACCAAATTTGGCTACGATCCGTCAAGTAGAACTCGACATATTGCGTGGACAAGAATACGGAGTCCGAAAATTAAAAATGGCCGCCAAGGGGAGATAAGTCATCGGAATAGATGAAAATCAATAGGCTTCTTCGGCTTGCAGTGATAAATATGTATACCAAATTTGGTTACAATCCGTCAAGTAGTTCTCTAGTTATTGCGTGGACAAGCTGTGCCCGCCCGCCTGTACAAGATGGATACATAATGCGTACCGTACCGTCAAAGGGCGTATAAAAATTAATAAATTTATCCTAAAATTGAAAATTTCTCCCTCAAAGTATACTTTGCTAGGTAAGTATACTTTGCAATGTTGGTGAAATAGGCTACAGGTGTTGCACATAACCAGATCCAAGCATCCAGTCCACCTCCCATACCCCCTCCATAGCTATAGATCCTTGAAACTACAGAAAATGCAGAATACATACAATGTAGCAGGGATTCCGCTGGCGATCGCCACTTTCGCAATTGGCGATAAAAATAAACAATTGGCGATAAAAAATTACAATTTAAATCGAAAATAAATAAATAAAATTGTCATTTTTTATCGCCAATTGTTTATTTTTATCGTATTGGTTATTCCTTTTTTTCTTTTTTTTTTAAGTGGCGATTTTTTTATTTTCCCCAGCGGAATCCTTGATGTAGGTGTGCACATCAGCTGGCATTATCACTTACAGAAGTAAGTCACCAATGTAAAAATGCAAATAAGATATTAGTCTTCCTACACAGAAACATTCCAAATTGACATGAAAGAATATAGACAAACTGCAGAACACACGCGAGTACGGCCCCAGTTGGAATGTGCGTCAGCCGTATGGAGTCCATCCACTAAACAAAACATTAATCAACAAATTAGAAATGGTCCAGCGTAAAGCTGTCAGATGGATTAAACACCCAGATGCAGCACAGTCTCAGCTGGAGGCCCCTGGAGCTCAAATGGGCTGATTCTAGATTTCAGAGGTCCAGAAAAGTTTTGTATTAAAGCCCCAGATTTCAAATTCAATGTGTATTTTACTTTTACAAATGTATTAATAATTATTTATTTTCTTCCTTATTAAATAGGGAACAAATGATTTTTTTTTTTTTTTAAATTCACTGCTTTTTTCAACACAACTAAGTAAATTTTCAACTTATTACAGTATTTTCACTACTCGATTTGAAAATCTATACGTATTTTCACATTGCTGTGCGTATTTTATACTCCCACTTTTGATAATCAAGTAACTTCAGTGGACCAGGTAGCTTAGATAATCTCAGCTATACGGGTGTATTTTACTATTTCATCTGTCTTTTATATTTCTGTATCCTGCTAGCTGACACCGGCTGTGTATTTTTTTGTCATAAATAACAGCCTATTCTCAGTGATTCTATCCTTGAATTTTGTGATGTGGTCCAACGAGCAAGGTGCAAATATGTATACATGTACTTAACCGTTTCTCATTGGCTTATGGATGCTTTTCTGATATGCTGCCAAGTTTAAGACCGGAAAACACGAATACAGCATCACCGAATATAGACCGTCATTGTGACAAAAAAATAAATACAGCATGTGTCTCTGCTAGAAGAATACAGATCGAACCATGCGAAATATAAAAGATAGATGAATATTTAGTAAAAAAAACATCTGTATATGAAACGGGTTACCCGCACATATTGTCATGCTCTCGGATTAGGAATCATTCAAATGGGAGGTATGAAATATTGCCCACCATTTGCCATAGAGAGTGTGCCGTTCTTACTTGTCAATATGAGACCCGACTCTCACTCTCAGGTCATTTTACATTTGCACAACCAATAATGTAACATATCACTTTCTGCAGTGTAAATTTTGTCACCGCACCATTTTTCCTCATATAGGATCTACACCTTTAACACTTAATGCACAGACGAGCAGCTGCATAGGTACCTCAAAAGACGTTCATGAAGGATATCTTGATAGAGAAGTGTTGCAATTTTGTCCCTGGAGGAAAGGTAGATTAATCCCCGTCAACCGTATCGGGTTGCTGATGATCTCAAATATTATCTATATATACGGCACCTTTCATACACAACAGTAATTGGTCATATCATTACCAGGCTACATTGAACCATACATCTAAATTTATGCCGAAAACTGGTATCAGCCGAAAATTGGTTTATCATATTAATTTCGGGGCATAAGATTTCCGACATTTTTCCAGTGCTAAGCTTGAGCTTTGCAAATTACCAAATTCCAGGAGTGTTTTCTAATATATTTTGTAGTCATGCATCCGTTGTTCTGCTTTTGTCATCAAATATGAAACGGCAGATCAATAAAACAGTAAAATTTCTGATTAACGCCAGCAGCTGTCTTTACTTCCGGGTTGAACATCATGCCAGCCACCGATAAGTAGGCAGCAGTATTGGTGTAAATAAGAATGTATCACCATCTACTGTCTTACAAAATTAAAGTTTAATCAATATTTGAAATAAATATTTTTTATACACTGATTAATTATACCATTAATCACAATTAATTTATTACGAAACTCATCATTGTATATTTTGACAGATGGCGGGAAAGAGAAAATTTCCCACCACCTGGAAGAGGTAAGATAGCTGATTGACACAGCTTGTCTAAACCAAAGGACGTTACAGCTATGGCGAAACGTGATTTTGGATCATTCCATGCATCCAATGTTCAAGAGTTACTAGAAATACCTGAGGTATAAAGCATGTCAATATTGTGAGCATGAACTGACAAACATGTACTGTTTAGTGTTTCAATTTGTCCATCAGCTGATCAGCTAAGCTGGTAGTCCACCATTTTCCAGTGATGCCTTTTATGCTTTTTATGATAGCAGCGCTGAGAAAATTGCTTTGCATTATGGAATTAATCCAACCGATTGGGGTGGCCACTTGTCATTGGTTAATGTTGGGACATTAGACAGTCGACAAAACCTTCAAAATGACAGATCATACCCAGTGCCCATGGGCACACGACGTCAGATAGACGTCGGACTGACGTCGGTTTCCGACGTCGGATAGATGTCGGATTATGTTCGAAAATTGAAAAATCGATAAATGAAAGTTTTTTAGACGTCAGAATCCGACGTCGAACGGACGTAGGAATCCGACGTCAAACGGACGTCCGAATCCAACATCGAATGGACGTCGAACGGACGTCAGGATCCGACGTTGTATAGACGTCTAATTCTGACGTCATTTCAACGTCGGATTCCGACGTCTAAAAACCTTTAATTTTCAACTATAATCCAACGTCTATCCGACGTCAGAAAACGACCTTTATCCAACGTCTGGTTCTGACATCCATTCAATGTCGGGTTTTATCGTCTAGAAAACTTTATTTTACATTGATTACTTGATCTGCAGTTTCACTCTGGATCAACTAATCAATATCCTGGTTTGAGGTACTGGTCAGTAATAAACACATATTTTGGCTGGCAAATGTATTTTATTATACTTTCATATATATTTTTGCCATAAATTTATGGTGCGATTCGTTACTCGATGGAATCATATAGCAGGGACTTAGTTCACTTTAACCCTTATCCTGCTGCAGACGACAATCATGCGGATGGAAATTGCCGAATATTCGATCATTTCGCGATAAAAACATACCTAGGCATTTCATTAGAATTGTCTCGTGAGAGACAATTCTAATGAAATGTCAAGTAATCTTTTCATGGAGAACTGGAACTGTGTCCACGGATACGAATGCCCCCACTGGTGCATCGATGGTCAACCATAAACGTATCGTCCACTTCCACCTCGGGTTCCGAGTCCGCGTCAGATCTACGAATGCGTGAATTGTACGTATCCTGAAGCGTCGCCGACGATGTCTTGGGGCGAGCTTGTTTCTGATTCTTTTTCATCTTAGCATCGTGCTTCATTCGTCGCTTCCGCAGTTCTTCGAGAGGATCCTTATTAGAAGCCGGTTTACTTTTCACAATTTCTCTTTGCCTGTCTCTGTATCGTCTCAATCGTTTCAATCGTTTCTTCATCTCGTTCTGCGCTTTACGTATTTCCATGGCCGTACTGTGTTTCAGTGTATCCAAGGATGGAATATCCATGTCAATTGTATAACTACCACAGCAAATCATACCCTATATAGGGTTTCTTTTTCTTTTACTAAATGGTTTATTTTCAATGTTTAAATACATCATGTATCATGTACATATTGTATAACAAAACATAGTTGAAATCACATGATATGTTACTAGAAAAGAGCATACATAATTTATTTAGAAAGTGAGCTTATTTAAGAAGAGTTTTTTAAGAAGAGAGTTATAGGAAAGAGAGAAAAAAGATAAAGAGGTCTTCCTTCTGTTCTCGTAATTCGTAATACATGTGATGTATAACGTTTATGTCAATAATATAATATAGTTGACATATAGTGTTAATAAGCATGTAATTAACTTTGCTACGCTTGGTACATATTGATCGTCTTTTTATTTTATTAATATTTCGTTTGTGGGTGTTAAAAGTTGAAATTACCCCATTTTATTATATGCAGATCTAGCTTGTCTTTCATTGTGGCTATTTCTTTTTCAATATTGATTCGTCTTTTCAAATATTTCATGAAGAAGTTAAATGACAATCATAGTCTTGTTTTTCATATTTACATTTAATGAAGAAATACTTTGCAAGTATGATAATGAAATTAAATTGTTTAGCGATAAGGTTTGTTTGGTTTACACCAAATGAAATCGTATTAAAGTTCATTTCGTAAACCACACCTCTTTCATTTAAGAATGTTCTTAGTTGTGACCATACATGTTGTACGTTTGGGCATTCCCAGAATAAATGTTTTATATTTTCCACATTCATGCTGCAAAAATCACATAAACTACTTGGTACCATGCCACAATTATAGTAATAATTTATTTGTGCCTATGATTCTCATTAAATATTTATACTGAAAATTCCGTAGTGTGGTATATATCTAATGTAAATTGCATACAAGTTAATATTGTGTATATATTTTTCCATTCGAAATTAAAATCGGGAAATTCATTCGTCCATATCTGCTCTGATTTTATTGATTCTATGTTTTTTTTGTGTGTTTGTAGTAGTATAGAAGTTTATTTGCTCCATTGCTTGTCTGTACTTTTTGTAAAATAGGTTTCAGAGTTTGTACGGTATTTATGTTTTCTGTTTTAATTTTTTCTTTTCCATTGCAGATTAATATTATTTACTAAACCTTGGTATTTGATAAAATCATCTGCCCTTATATTATACATTTTCCGTAAAATCATTAAAGACCCGATAAATTTTGTTTACTCTAATAATCATATAACTGTTCTATAAATTTAATACCCCTTTCGTGCCAAGATTTGATGTATATTGTTTTGTTTTGATACTTTATGTTAGAATTATTCCATATAATTTCTTTTGATATACTTTCGTTTTTTTCTGAGAATTGATGTTAACCCATGATGCCAAAACATTGAATAGGAAAGTATGTTCTTTACATAAGTGTTTTATATCCTGTGGTTTTATATTGCATTCGAAAAGTAGTTTCCCACCACTATATAGGGTTTCTGCGAAGGAATATTAAGACCAAACATCACCCAAGATTCGGGAGTGCGCTTACAAGGCTCTAGTCAGACCCCAAGTCGAATACGCGAGTGCCGTTTGGGACCCCCATTCCCAAAGTAATTTCACAAAGATAGAAATGGTCCAGCGCCGTGCAGCCAGGTGGGTCCTTAACGGCCGTCCCAATTGCAGCATCCCATCAGATTATTTAGATATTGCCACTCAATAACATATACAGACAAATACATACTGGAGCCAATTACTACAAGTATTCCTTTTTTCTCTTTGGCTATTGTAGAGTGGAATGCTTGCGATTAGTCGCATCCACCATACAAAACCATAAATCCTGTAGTAATGTTTTTAACCTTCTTTCATTCTTATTTCACAACTTTTAACCAAACTATTACTGTTGATCCCTGTAGCCTATTTCATCAGCATTGCAAAGTATACTTTACTAGCAAAGTATACTTTGAGGGAGTAATCATTTATTTTTCCTGAAATACATTATTTCATATAGAACTAACAAATGCATATATTTCATGATTAAAAGTATACAGAATTATTATACTGAATTTATTATATTATCACAGCCAAATTGGCTGTGATAATGTAATAAATTCAGTATAATAAAAATTAATAAATTTATCATAAAATTGAAAATTTCTCCCTCAAAGTATACTTTGCTACTAAAGTATACTTTGCAATGTTGATGAAATGGGCACCAGATCTTCCTTTTATTCTTTACTAAATCTATACTAATAGACACAGCGCGCACCTGCTCGAAATTACCCGTGAGGGTGTGTAGCAGTATGAAATTACCCGTGAGGGTGTGTAGCAGTATGAAATTACCAGTGAGGGTGTGTGCAGTAGATAGAAATTACCCGTGAGGGTGTGTAGCAGTATGAAATTACCCGTGAGGGTGTGTAGCAGTATGAAATTACCCGTGAGGGTGTGTAGCAGTATGAAATTACCCGTGAGGGTGTGTAGCAGTATGAAATTACCAGTGAGGGTGTGTAGCAGTATGAAATTACCCGTGAGGGTGTGTAGCAGTATGAAATTACCCTGTGAGGGTGTGTAGCAGTATGAAATTACCCGTGAGGGTGTGTAGCAGTATGAAATTACCCGTATGAAATTACCCGTGAGGGTGTGTAGCAGTATGAAATTACCCGTGAGGGTGTGTAGCAGTATGAAATTACCAGTGAGGGTGTGTAGCAGTATGAAATTACCAGTGAGGGTGTGTAGCAGTATGAAATTACCAGTGAGGGGGGTGTGTAGCAGTATGAAATTACCAGTGAGGGTTGTGTAGCAGTATGAAGAGA
>CM055265.1:216028858-216078942 GCA_029237695.1 Conchocele bisecta
TCTCTTCATACTGCTACACACCCTCACGGGTAATATCGAGCAGGTGCGCGCTGTGTCTATTAGTATAGATTTAGTAAAGAATAAAAGGAAGATCAGGGATCAACAGTAATAGTTTGGTTAAAAGTTGTGAAATAAGAATGAAAGAAGGTTAAAAACATTACTACAGGATTTATGGTTTTGTATGGTGGATGCGACTAATCGTAAGCATTCCACTCTACAATAGCCAAAGGGAAAAAAGGAATACTTGTAGTAATTGGCTCCAGTATGTATTTGTCTGTATATGTTATTGAGTGGCAATATCTAAATAATCTGATGGGATGCTGCAATTGGGGACGGCCGTTAATTAAGGACCCACTGGCTGCACGGCGCTGGACTATTTCTATCTTTGTGAAATTACTTTGGGAATGGGGGTCCCAAACGGCACTCGCGTATTCGACTTGGGGTCTGACTAGAGCCTTGTAAGCGCACTCCCGAATCTTGGGTGATGTTTGGTCTTAATATTCCTTCGCAGAAACCCTATATAGTGGTGGGAAACTACTTTTCGAATGTAATATAAAACCACAGGATATAAAACACTTATGTAAAGAACATACTCTCCTATTCAATGTTTTGGCATCATGGGTTAACATCAATTCTCAGAAAAAAACGAAAGTATATCAAAAGAAATTATATGGAATAATTCTAACATAAAGTATCAAAACAAAACAATATACATTAAATCTTGGCACGAAAGGGGTATTAAATTTATAGAACAGTTATATGATTATAGAGTAAACAAATTTATCGGTTTTAATGATTTTACGGAAATGTATAATATAAGGGCAGATGATTTTATCAAATACCAAGGTTTAGTAAATAATATTAATCTGCAATGGAAAGAAAAAATTAAAACAGAAAACATAAATACCGTACAAACTCTGAAACCTATTTTACAAAAAGTACAGACAAGCAATGGAGCAAATAAACTTCTATACACTATACAAACAAACAAAAAAAACATAGAATCAATAAAATCAGAGCAGATATGGACGAATGAATTTCCCGATTTTAATTTCGAATGGAAAAATATACACAATATTAACTTGTATGCAATTTACAATAGATATATACCACACTACGGAATTTTCAGTATAAATATTTAATGAGAATCATAGGCACAAATAAATTATTACTATAATTGTGGCATGGTACCAAGTAGTTTATGTGATTTTTGCAGCATGAATGTGGAAAATATAAAACATTTAATTATTCTGGGAATGCCCAAACGTACAACATGTATGGTCACAACTAAGAACATTCTTAAATGAAAGAGGTGTGGTTTACGAAATGAACTTTAATACGATTTCATTTGGTGTAAACCAAACAAACCTTATCGCTAAACAATTTAATTTCATTATCATACTTGCAAAGTATTTCTTCATTAAATGTAAATATGAAAAACAAGACTATCATTGTCATTTAACTTCTTCATGAAATATTTGAAAAGACGAATCAATATTGAAAAAGAAATAGCCACAATGAAAGACAAGCTAGATCTGCATATAATAAAATGGGGTAATTTCAACTTTTAATACCCACAAACGAAATATTAATAAAATAAAAAGACGATCAATATGTACCAAGCGTAGCAAAGTTAATTACATGCTTATTAATTCACTATATGTCAACTATATTATATTATTGACATAAACGTTATACATCACATGTATTACGAATTACGAGAACAGAAGGAAGACCTCTTTATCTTTTTTCTCTCTTTCCTATAACTCTCTACATAAAAAACTCTTCTTAAATAAGCTCACTTTCTAAATAAATTATGTATGCTCTTTTCTAGTAACATGTCATGTGATTTCAACTATGTTTTGTTATACAATATGTACATGATACATGATGTATTTAAACATTGAAAATAAACCATTTAGTAAAGAAAAAGAAACCCTATATAGGGTATGATTTGCTGTGGTAGTTATACAATTGACATGGATATTCCACGAGGAGTTGCTGGAAATGTCCACACCAAGATAGCGAGCGCTACTCACAGTCTCTTAAATTGTCCATGCAGTGAGTATGTGCTGGCAAATGGGCTGCTGGCCTTGGTAACTTGTACCCAGCAAACACACAACTTTGGTACGACGTCGGATCTAGGTCAGATACAGGTCGCGACGTCGGCGACTCAAATCCAACGTCAGCCCGACGTCGAAACCCCGACGTCGGATTACGACGTCGTACTGACATTGTTTGCTAGTCATAGTTCGTCGCGACACAAACACAACGTCGGGTTGACGTCGGAATCACGACGTTGGATCAACGTCCGTTTCCGATGTCGAATAGACGTCTGGTCCAGGTCGTGATTGGTATACACTAAAAGGTGACTCACTGTCAGCAGATCTATCTCTACGTTAGCCTATAGATACGCCAATGGAAGAGCAGCTGATCTGATTTCCACACCAACTTAATTCAGTTTAACCTTTATTTACGACATGTTTAGGCCTATGTAATTAATCATTTTATATCCTAGACGATTAATTTTGCGTATGTATTTAGATTAATTGGGCTGGGCGTACGTGCAATTTCATTAACGTCGCAGAATTCTAGGTCAAGATTCTCGTGCGCGCTCGGAATGTTGACAACTGACATGCTTTATTAGCGTCCGTGTCAAATGCCACTGGACCTGGTTCCCGCGTTACTGCATAGCGGTAGCCACAGATACAGTCATACGCTGGTAAACAGCCGACCTGACTCATTCGGAACTATCTCGGATTTTTTCGCCAAAGCGGAGGTCTGGTTAATCTATAATCCCCGAGGTGCTCCAATTTCCGTTTTCTCTTTGTGATTTTAATTTGAAATTGGGGAAAGATCGACATAATTTGGAGAAATTAACTTTCTTATGTAAGTATATTGATGCATGCGTGTCAGCTAACATGTTTTTAATAACATTTTTAATACAAAAATACATGACAACGCTGTGATCAGTTGATTAACGTTTCAATTCGTGAAATTATTTCGCACATTCCTATTCATGTGTTGTTAATATATTGTCGCTATTCACCATTTACAAACTGCATGCATTAACATATAATTGTGCCTTTAATGGAGGTCTATGCGATCGCGTTTTCTCAAAACTTGTAGGGAAGCTATAGTAATTATAGATTTTGTCATCGTTACATACTGTCTGTGAAACTATTCGCCTTAGATAATGGCGCATATACTCAAGTTCCCACGAAATAACAATTCGTTCACTCAATTTAGCAATTCGTTCCCACGAATTAACAATTTGTTCCCTCAATTTAACAATTTGTTCCCACAAAATAACAATTTGTTCCCACGGGAACGAATTGTTAATTCGTGGGAACGAATTGTTCATTCCCTCAAATTAACAAATTGTTCCCTCGAATTAACAATTCGTTCCTACGATATAACAATTCGTTCTCACAAATTAACAATTCGTTCCCGTGGGAACGAATTGTTATTTCGTGGGAACGAATTGTTAAATTGAGGGAACGCATTGTTATTTCGTGGGAACAAATTAATATAAAAAAAATTCTACGTCCCCTGCGGGGCTCCGTAAAAAGGAAGTATGTTGATTTATACACATATTTCTTGTTGGTGAAATTACTTTCTTACATGAGTGGCTATTTATAGAACAAATTTACAAGTTTCATAGGAAACGAGATTTGAAGCTGTAACGCTCATCGAACATGTATTCGGTAGTGGTCTACAACATATACATTAGGCCATAAAAATAAGGACTTTTGGCAGTCCACGGGGTGTGCAGAATGTGCAGCGAGAACGGCTTTTTTAATTTTTTTAAATATATATAATTTGTTTGAGATGTTCGTGTGTGATTTTATTTCAAGTTGCCAGATGCATATTTGTGTGATTTTATTCATGCATATATGCATCTGGTAACTTGAAAAAAAATCAGAGACGAACATCTCAAACAAAAGTAAATGTTATATAAAGTTACGATAAACTCTTTAGATGTGAAAAATCACAAGATTTTTGTCAGACATGATTGGATTTAACATATTTTTTATGGTAGTGTTTTTTATTGATCATGTGGCAAAATTATAGTACACTTTTATTCTCCATGACGATAAAATGCTAGACGAGCAGGGATTATTCAGACGCAGCGATATCTGAGAACCAAAGTACTTTTGATGGCCTAACGTATACTAGTGTATTATTATTATTAACCATTTCAACCATGGTTATCCTACCTAGTCTTTTTCACACTATTTTTGTACTATTCCATTTATGACAAAAGACAATTCTAGATGAATAATAGTGGCAAATGCGGCAGATCCTGTTGAGACGACGAGCCATCTCATCTGGATATACATTGTTTGCAAGTGTTGGCTTTATGGAGGTATATACATCATGTAAGGGCTAATACTTAAAGATATGCAAACATTTGTATGCTTTCATAATTGTGTTGATTTATGTATATTTCAGACAACGCTAAGACACACACATACGAGAGCAACACAGAAATGGAAGAGATTGAAGCCGATCGATCTTCCCAACGAGCCAATCTTATCGAACAAGGAATGTTTGAAATCACTCTGGCATCCTTGGATACACTGAAAAAACACAGTAAACTGGCCATGGAAATACGTAAAGCGCAGAACGAGATGAAGAAACGATTGAAACGATTGAGACGATACAGAGACAGGCAAAGAGAAATTGTGAAAAGTAAACCGGATTCTAATAAGGATCCTCTCGAAGAAATGCGATAAGAACTGCGGAAGCGACGAATGAAGCACGATGCTAAGATGAAAAAGAATCAGAAACAAGCTCGCCCCAAGACATCGTCGGCGACGCTTCAGGATACGTACAATTCACGCATTCGTAGATCCGACGCAGACTCGGAACCCGAGGTGGAAGTGGACGATACGTTTATGGTTGACCATCGATGCACCAGTGGGGGCATTCGTATCCGTGGACACAGTTCCAGTTCTCCATGAAAAGATTACTTGACATTTCATTAGAATTGTCTCATGAGACAATTCTAATGAAATGCCTAGGTATGTTTTTATCGCAAAATGATCGAATATTCGGCATTTATTTCCATCCGCATGATTGTCGTCTGCAGCAGGATAAGGGTTAAAGTGAACTAAGTCCCTGCTATATGATTCCATCGAGTAACGAATCGCACCATAAATTTATGGCAAAAATATATGTGAAAGTATAATAAAATACATTTGCCAGCCAAAATATGTGTTTATTACTGACCAGGTACCAAACCAGGATATTGATTAGTTGATCCAGAGTGAAACAGCAGATCAAGTAATCAATGTAAAATAAAGTTTTCTAGACGATAAAACCCGACATTGAATGGATGTCAGAACCAGACGTTGGATAAAGGTCGTTTTCTGACGTCGGATAGACGTTGCATTATAGTTGAAAATTAAAGGTTTTTAGACGTCGGAATCCGACGTTGAAATGACGTCAGAATTAGACGTCTATACAACGTCGGATCCTGACGTCCGTTCGATGTCCATTCGATGTTGGATTCGGACGTCGGATTCTGACGTCTAAAAAACTTTCATTTTCGAACATAATCCGACATCTATCCGACGTCGGAAACCGACGTCAGTCCGACGTCTATCTGACGTCGTGTGCCCATGGGCACTGGGTATGATCTGTCATTTTGAAGGGTCTGTCGACTGTCTAAAGTCCCAACATTAACCAATGACAAGTGGCCACCCCACGGTTGGATTAATTCCATAATGCAAAGCAATTTTCTCAGCGCTGCTATCATAAAAAGCATAAAAGGCATCACTGGAAAATGGTGGACTACCAGCTTAGCTGATCAGCTGATGGACAAACTGAAACACTAAACAGTACATGTTTGTCAGTTCATGCTCACAATATTGACATGCTTTATACCTCAGGTATTTCTAGTAACTCTTGAACATTGGATGCATGGAATGATCCAAAATCACGTTTCGCCATAGCTGTAACGTCCTTTGGTTTAGACAAGCTGTGTCAATCAGCTATCTTACCTCTTCCAGGTGGTGGGAAATTTTCTCTTTCCCGCCATCTGTCAAAATATACAATGATGAGTTTCGTAATAAATTAATTGTGATTAATGGTATAATTAATCAGTGTATAAATAATATTTATTTCAAATATTGATTAAACTTTAATTTTTTAAGACAGTAGATGGTGATACATTCTTATTTACACCAATACTGCTGCCTACTTATCGGTGGCTGGCATGATGTTCAACCCGGAAGTAAAGACAGCTGCTGGCGTTAATCAGAAATTTTACTGTTTTATTGATCTGCCGTTTCATATTTGATGACAAAAGCAGAACAACGGATGCATGACTACAAAATATATTAGAAAACACTCCTGGAATTTGGTAATTTGCAAAGCTGAAGCTTAGCACTGGAAAAATGTCGGAAATCTCAAGCCCCGAAATTAATATGATAAACCAATTTTCGGCTGATACCAATTTTCGGCATAAATTTAGATGTATGGTTCAATGTAGCCTGGTAATGATATGACCAATTACTGTTGTGTATGAAAGGTGCCGTATATATATATAATATTTGAGATCATCAGCAACCCGATACGGTTGACAGGGATTAATCTACCTTTCCTCCAGGGACAAAATTGCAACACTTCTCTATCAAGATATCCTGCATGAACGTCTTTTGAGGTACCTATGCAGCTGCTCGTCTGTGCATTAAGTGTTAAAGGTGTAGATCCTATATGAGGAAAAATGGTGCGGTGACAAAATTTACACTGCAGAAAGTGATATGTTACATTATTAGTTGTGCAAATGTAAAACTAAAATGACCTGAGAGTCGGGTCTCATATTGACAAGTAAGAACGGCACACTCTCTATGGCAAATGGTGGGCAATATTTCATACCTCCCATTTGAATGATTCCTAATCCGAGAGCATGACAATATGTGCGGGTAACCCGTTTCATATACAGATGTTTTTTTTAATAAATATTCATCTATCTTTTATATTTCGCATGGTTCGATCTGTATTCTTCTAGCAGAGACACATGCTGTATTTATTTTTTTGTCACAATGACGGTCTATATTCGGTGATGCTGTATTCGTGTTTTCCGGTCTTAAACTTGGCAGCATATCAGAAAAGCATCCATAAGCCAATGAGAAACGGTTAAGTACATGTATACATATTTGCACCTTGCTCGTTGGACCACATCATATTCAAGGATAGAATCACTGAGAATAGGCTGTTATTTATGACAAAAAAATACACAGCCGGTGTCAGCTAGCAGGATACAGAAATATAAAAGACAGATGAAATAGTAAAATACACCCGTATAGCTGAGATTATCTAAGCTACCTGGTCCACTGAAGTTACTTGATTATCAAAAGTGGGAGTATAAAATACGCACAGCAATGTGAAAATACGTATAGATTTTGTTCCCTATTTAATAAGGAAGAAAATAAATAATAAAATACACATTGAATTTGAAATCTGGGGTTTAATACAAAACTTTTCTGGACCTCTGAAATCTAGAATCCGCCCATTTGAGCTCCAGGGGCCTCCAGCTGAGACTGTGCTGCACCATATGTCAAATAGTTGTGTTTAATCCATCTGACAGCTTTACGCTGGACCATTTCTAATTTGTTGATTAATGTTTTGTTTAGTGGATGGACTCCATACGGCTGACGCACATTCCAACTGGGGCCGTAGTTGCGTGTGTTCTGCAGTTTGTCTATATTCTTTCATGTCAATTTGGAATGTTTCTGTGTAGGAAGCCTAATATCTTATTTGCATTTTTACATTGGTGACTTACTTCTGTAAGTGATAATGCCAGCTGATGTGCACACCTACATCAAGGATTCCGCTGGGGAAAATAAAAAAATCGCCACTTCAAAAAAAAGAAAAAAAAAGGAATAACCAATACGATAAAAATAAACAATTGGCGATAAAAAATGACAATTTTATTTATTTTTTTTCGATTTAAATTGTAATTTTTTATCGCCAATTGTTTATTTTTATCGCCAATTGCGAAAGTGGCGATCGCCAGCGGAATCCCTGCTACATTGTATGTATTCTGCATTTTCTGTAGTTTCAAGGATCTATAGCTATGGAGGGGGTATGGGAGGTGGACTGGATGCTTGGATCTGGTTATGTGCAACACCTGTAGCCTATTTCACCAACATTGCAAAGTATACTTACCTAGCAAAGTATACTTTGAGGGAGAAATTTTCAATTTTAGGATAAATTTATTAATTTTTATACGCCCGTTTGAAAAAAACGGTACGTATTATGTATCCATCTTGTACAGGCGGGCGGGCACAGCTTGTCCACGCAATAACTAGAGAACTACTTGACGGATTGTAACCAAATTTGGTATACATATTTATCACTGCAAGCCGAAGAAGCCTATTGATTTTCATCTATTCCGATGACTTATCTCCCCGTGGCGGCCATTTTTAATTTTCGGACTCCGTATTCTTGTCCACGCAATATGTCGAGTTCTACTTGACGGATCGTAGCCAAATTTGGTTTACATGTTTATCACGTCAAGATGAGTTATCTCCCCTTGTTGACTGGCCTTGCCTCGACGGGCGTATATTGTGACCTTCGGCACTCTTGTTATTATACTGAATTTATTACATTATCACAGCCATTTTGGCTGTGTTAATGTAATAAATTCAGTATAATAAGTATGCATACTTTTAATTATCAACTATATGCAGTACATGTAGTTAGTTCTATATGAAATAATGCATTTCAGGAAAAATAAATGATTGCTCCCTCAAAGTATACTTTGCTAGAAAAGTATACTTTGCAATGTTTGTGAAATAGGCTACTGGTTATGTGCAACACCTGGCACTTGCTACGGTTCAATTCCATCTCCCAGGCTGCCTACCAAGATTGCATTTTGTCCTGGTCTGCTTGAAGAGTAGTGCAGTCGGCAGCACTATGAATTGTCAGTTACACAGCTGTGTCATCAGCAAATAGTCTTACCTGGGCTGTGATGTTTTCTGACAGGTCAGTTATGTATAAGAGGAACAGTGGGGGACCCAGCACAGAACCATAGGGAACTCCCAATGTTACCTGCACTTTTTAGCCTCGAGGTCCACTTTTTTAGACCCCCCTAGATACCTCAAGCCCCTTGGGCCTTCAACGACCCCCCCTTCAAAAAGGTCTGCCTACAGGCCTGTTTGTTGTTTCAGACATGTAAGCAGGACCCTGTGGCGACACACACGTTCTGTAGTGCAGGCCCTGTGCCGCCACATGTTGTAATTGTCGCGGTACGTAACTCACTGAGGGAGGAAGTGTGTATTCGTGCCCGGCTAGCTCAGTCGGTTAGAGCGATGGTATGGTGGTAACCAGAGGGTTCCCGGTTAGAGCCCGGGCCGGAGCACATTTTTCTCACCCTGTGACATTTGGCGCCGATAACGAGGGACCGTGACTGATATATATACTACCCAAAATGTACCAAATATATGGATTTCGGGGACGAATTCCAATTTGGCGGGGAAGTATGTCGCGGTACGTAACTCACTGAGGGGAGGAAGTGTGTATTCGTTGCCCTGGCTAGCTCAGTCGTTAGAAGCGATGGTACGGGAAACCAGAGGTCCCGGGTTCGAGCCCCGGACCAGAGCACATTTTTCTCACCCTGTGACATAATTTTCTCAGTTGATGTGGCGACACACATGTTCTGTAGTGTCTATACGTGATGACCCATGCGTGATCAGTACCTCATTGTTCTTTCAGACATGTAAGTGGGCAGTGTGCCATCACATGTGGTGATGTTCGGAGCTGATGTGGCGACGCACGCATTCTGGCCCCTTGAAGGAGCACACGGGGAGGAGGGCCACTGAGGGACAACATGGACTACCTATTCCCAACATTCAGTTACGAGAAACCATGGACCAGGTATGTAGGCCTCAACTCAAATTCTTTTCTAGTGATACAGTACTCCCACCCAATCCCCACTGGTGTACTCTCACCGATTGAACAAGTTGATTCCGTACATGGACTACCTGTTTTTCGACATTCCATTACAAGAAACCATGGACCAGGTATTCGTCCTTAAATCGCATTGTTTTCTATTGATACATCGTTCCCACCCATTCCCACTGGTGTATACTTATTATACCCTCGGCATACGAATTATGTCGAGGGGTATATAGTTTTCGTCATTCCGTCTGTCCGTTTGTACATCCCATTTGCGTTAAAGTTTTTGGGTACCCATAATCTCTGGTACAGTAAGTCGGATTGACCTCAAACTTCATATACTTCCTTATCATCATCCATATTTTCATTCCATACCTCACCCATTCTACCTTCATGTCCAAAGTCATGGTAAAATTACTTTGAAATTTGCTTAAAAGTTTTTTTGTAAAATCTGCATTAAAGTTTTTCAGTATCAAATATCTCCACTAAGTATTTGGGTACTTATTATCTCTGGTACAGTAAGTTGAATTGACTTGCATGTCATGTACCTCTTTATCATCATCATCCATATTTTCATTCTATAGCCCACCCATTCGGAGCCCAAGTTCAAGGTCAAATTTTGTTTTTTGTAAAATGTGTGTTAAAGTTTTTCAGTATTAGACATCTCCACAACCCCAAGTCTGATCGACTTGAAACTTAATATACCTCTTCATCATCCATATTTTCATTCTATATCCCACCCATGCAACCCTCATGTCCAAGTTCAAGGTCAATTACTTTGTAAAATTTGTGTTAAACTTTTTTTGTAAATCTTCGTTAAAGTTTTTCAAAACCCAATATCTTCACAACCCTATCATTCTATAGGCCACACATGCGTTCCCCATGCCAAATGACTTAGAAAATATTTGTTGGTCGGATAAGGTGTCGGCTGGGGGTATCCATGAGCCCCTGCTCACTCGCTCTAGTCTGTATACATGTATGTGGCCAGGCCCGTAGCCAGGGGGGTCGGAGCGGTCAGACGACACCCCCGCCCAGCCTCGAGGTCCACTTTTTTAGCCTCGAGGTCCACTTTTTTAGATCCCCTAGATACCTCAGGCCCCTTGGGCCTTCGAAACGACCCCCCCCTTCAAACAGGTCTGGCTACGGGCCTGTGGCTATGAGTGGAGAAATGGGGCTTATCATGTTATGGGTTTTTCGACCAGCGTATATACAGATAAGTCTGTGCATCTGCACAGTCTGATCAGGATCTGGGGGCCGTTTCACTAAACTTTGTACAATTAAAATGTTCGTAAGTGCAAAATTATGATAGTCTGTAAATTTCACATTAACAATATTTACTTGTAAATAATTATTGGATTTATATTTATTGAGCATAGGCTGCATATGCAGCCTATGCTCAATAACTGTAAATCCATAAATTGAAATTTACAGACGATCTTAAATTTGAACTTACAAACATTTTAGTCGTTTATTGAAACGGGCCCCTGCACTGTTAGCCATTCCATCAATGAAACATCCGTCATGCTTCTAACAAGCAATAACAATTGTTACAGGAGTGCGCTATTTGATCAGGATCTACACACAAACCCCATAAGCCCCATTCCGCCAGTCACAGCCACATATGATCTACATGCTCTTGATCCATATACAGTGAACTACATGTACGGTACATAATCCCTGCATTCACTAGTCAAAACCAATGATCCATGAAGAGACATAAAACTCCAGTCAATCAATCAGTATTCTATTGTGACTGGGATTTTATCTCTATACGGGATACCCTGGGAGGCCCCATGATGTCCAATTTAGAAAGGCTACACTGTAATAGCACTATACGGCATGTGTGCCTGACTTTTCGATTAATTATAGTAAACATACTATGTGTTCCTAGAGTCCACTGTAAAGTTTTCACTGAATGTCATGTAACTGCTTGTCATGCAAGAACAATTTGTTTACATTTACATGTACTTGCCAGTTTATGAGAAGGTACACGTTTCTTAAGGATTCGTGTCGTAGCTGTGATAGTTACCAGGATTTACACCTGTGATCCAGTGTAGTAAGTGTGCCTGGCACTGGATCAGGGGCCCGTTTCACTAAACTTTGTACGACTAAAATGTTTGTAATTGCAAATTTAGGATCGTCTGGAAATTTCAATTGATGGATTTACATTTATTGAGCATAGGCTGCATATGCAGCCTATGCTCAATAAATGTAAATCCAATAATTGTTTACCAGAAAACGTTGTTAGTGTGAAATTTACAGAAAATCATTCTATTGCATTTACGAACATTTTAGTCGTACAAAGTTTAGTGAAACGGGTCCCAGAACACTGTTGTTCAGTGCTGAAAGTTGTATTGTGTAATCTTAGTGCTGAGTGTTCAGTGATCCACCGGTCTGTAAGTGACCAAGTTGTTGAATGGATGTCAAACCCAACTACACAATCAATGGAACTGTTTCAGACTGCCTGGGGAACAGAGCAACTCGGCGATGGGAGATTTCATCCTCATTGCCGAGTTTTCCGAGCAGGAGGGGCCCAGACCTGTGGTAAGCTGATATATTCACGATGGCTTCCTCATGATGTGTAAAGTTAATTTCTATTTTTTATTCGACCACCGGTCATGGATTATCTACCCCTTTTGGACTTAGAATTTCACAATAGTGCCTTGTAGCTGATCAAACTTTTAAACTGTAATAGCTGGATGCTGGGAACTTGGTATGTAGCTTCTTTTTTGGTGTGTTGATGTGCAAAGTTAATTGAGATTTTTTATCCGGGCCATGGATTATCTCCACCCTTTTGGACTGAGCTTTGCAACTTTGCCTCAAAGTGGTATGTTGGGCATCCATGTTCTATGAACACATTTTCTTGTTAATTTTGCATTGAAGTGGTTTGTTGTTCCGACAATGGCTGTGGGTATCAGTGAGCCCTACTCACTAGCTCTAGTAGTTTAATGAATAGTCCACAATCAACAGGAACAGACCCAGGCCCGTGCAAGTCGGAGCTCGGAGCGGTCGGACGCCCCCCCCCCCCCCCCCCCCCCCCCCCCCCCCCCCCCCCCCCCCCCCCCCCCCCCCCCCCCCCCCCCCCCCCCCCCCCCCCACCCCCCCCCCCCCCGCCCAGCCTCGAGGTCCACATTTTTTAGACCCCCTAGATACCTCAGGCTCCTTGGGCCTTCAAACGACCCCCCCCCCCTTCAAACAAGTCTGGCTACGGGCCTGAGACCATATTATATATTAGGGGTGAAAGGGTCACATACCATTGAATCAACAATAACTTACACAGATAACCATTCCGAAAGATGGCGGCCAGACGTTTGACCAGAACGACTTCTGTGTGAAGATCCTGGCTGTCGACCACCAGTCGTCCAGCATTGAGTAAGTTGACAATATTGATTGTAACACTGACATAGGGAGGGTGGGGGTCTCCCGGGACTCCCACATCTAAACTACAGTGGGGTCAGCGTGTAAGTGCACACACGAACGAACACGACAGGTTGGTTCCAACTTGTCGTGTTCGTTCGTGTGTGCACTTACACACTGATCCCACTGTACCAGTCACCAACAACATAGTGATGGAATGGCGAACAGTGTAGATCCTGATCAGACTGTGCAGATGCACAGGCTGATCTGGATCTTCACTGGTCACAAAACCCATAAGCCCTATTTCTCCAGTCACAGCCACACATAAACTATATTATTGATTACTTTTATGTGAAAAATGTACATACAGTCTACACTCGTTTACTCAAAAGTAGAGGGGACTGAGGAAAATACTTAATGAGTTAATGACACTTTCAGTTAACAAAAGTTATTGTATAGGAAAACATGTACTTGGGACTATGAACTTGTCATTTATGAATTTAACGTTAAGTTATTGGTAGTTTGACTTAAGAGAGTTTGAGGTAAACGAGTGTTGACTGTATTTACTAAATTTCTGTACCATTAAGCCTAGTCTCTGCCAGCATGAATGTAACTGTCTGATGAACTTGCAATCTATTAATTAAGTGCCATATACTTAGTGTTATGTAACTGGGATCAAGTGGCAATGAGATCAAGTGGCCAGAGTCCAAATTGCAGTATATACATCAGTTACTGTGATGGTTGTGACCCTGACATCATAATTGGACATAGACAGCAATACATTCTGGAACACCAAATGCATCAGCAGAATGGACATGTGGGCCAAATGTAAATGCTTTGATTTAACGACGGCACTGGTTCGATGACCTTGCATGTCGGGACCGACTATTTAAGTGCCCATCCGATAGGACTAGGCTATCACGAAGATGTCTTGCCCAAGGACACGCCGAATCGACCAGTGTCGGGATTGGAACTCAGGACCTTTCGATCCGTAGTCCGATGCTCTACCACTGAGCTATCATAGCTGACTACATGTGGGCCACAGCCATCTCGTATTTTATAGCCCACACATGTGACCCCTGTGCCAAAGGTCAGCTGTTTTACATGTTGGTGCAGATGGCGGCCTCCGATATCTGTGAACCTAGCTCACTTGCTAATATGTTCCTAAGAGTGTGTCCAAATTACTACTGGGGTCCGTTTCACTAAACTTGGTACGACTAAAATTATAATAGTCTGTAAATTTCACATTAACAACGTTTTCTTGTAAACAATTACTGGATTTACATTTATTGAGCTATGCTCAATAAATGTAAATCCATCAATTGAAATTTCCAGACTATCCTGAATTTGCGCTTACAAACATTTTAGTGGTACAAAGTTTAGTGAAACGGCCCCGCAGCTGTTTTACATGTTGGTCTGGTCCTAGATTTCTACAATTTCTGTTCATGATAATATTTGGTTTGTATTCTATTGCAAACACATTGTTTCATTTTTAACCCTTATACCGCTATCTTAATTTTTTGTCGTCTGCTGTTTAATTTCTATTTTCCATTTTCATCATCAAAAACATGCTTTGACAGCACTTTAGAATCATTTCCATTGAAAATGATTCTGAAGTGCTGTCAAACCATGTTTTTATTGAGAGATAAGGCAAGATATAACAGCAAAAGCAGACGACAATTGTTGTGTGTAGCGATCTATGGGTTAATAACTTTGGCCAATTTATGCTACATTTTGATCCATGTGCGCAAATTTTCAGAATATTTTGGTAAATATTTTTATTATTTCTGCACAATGAAAGGTTTTGTTGTAAACTCATATTGAACCATGTGGGATTTTCTATACGCTCAATATATGCTGGCACTTTGACATCTTCAGACTTTTGGCTTGAAATGTGGCTGTAACTGGAGAAATGGGGCTTATGGGTTTTTGCAACCAGTGTAGATCCAGATCAGCCTGTGCCTCAGCACAGTCTGATCAGGATCTGCACTGCTCGCCACTTCATCAATGAAATGACCGTAATGCTTCTAACAATCAATATAGATCACTTCCAGGCTACAGGAGTGTGCTATTTCATCAGGCACTACACTGGTCACAAATCCCATCAGCCCCATTTCTTCAGTCACAGCCGCAAGTCATTTAAACCAGCAAAGCATTAAAGCAAAATCGCTTGACCTTTGGTACATGGGCTGCATGCATGGGATATAGAATATCAGATGGACTTAGAGCATTCCCACTGAGACATGTGATATACCCAGGGTGTATTGGTGGTCCCGGGGGGTATATATGTGGCTGAGATATAGCGTACCTGTACTTAAAACATACAGCCATATTTAATACCTAAACATTTAATTATCTGGTCTTGTGTTATGCCACCAATCTTTGGCTTTCTGGTACGTGTGAGTTGAATCCGCTTATAACATATTTAATATTATAATCCAGTGGCACAGTCAGGGTACCTAGAAGTTTTCTCCTAAAATCATTTCTTTGCATTTTTGATTAGTCCATGTCATGTAGTAACAGAATCCACCGGGTGTGGACTTCAACCTGGCTTGGCTTTTTCAAAATCCAAGATGGCCGCCAAGATGGCCGCCAAGATGGCCGCCAAAATGCTAGAAATGGCATAAGTTCTGAACTAATTGACTTAGGAAGGTGATCCTGGTGTCTAAACATAGGTTTTCAGGGACAGAGATTCTGTTTCTGATGTGAAATGTATGTTTCGAGTTAGTCCTGTATATACAAATCCAAGATGGCCGCCAAGATGGCCGCCAAAATGCTACTAATGGCATAACTTCTAAACAAATTGACGTAGGAAGGTGATATTGGTGTCTAGACATAGGTTTTCGGGGTCAGGGATTCTGTTTCTGATGTGAAATGTATGTTTAGAGTTAGTCATGTATAGAAAAATCCCAGATGGCCGCCAAAATGCATATAAAAATCCAAGATGGCCACCAAGATGGCCGCCAAAATGCAAAAACAAATTGACTAAGGAAGGTAAGCTTGGGGTCTAAACATAGGATTGCATGGTCAAATATTCTGTTTCTGATGTCAAATATGTGTTTCGACTTAGTCCTATGTATAAAAACCCAAGATGGCCGCTAAGATCACAGCCAAAATGTTAAAATGACACAACTTATGAACAAATTGACTTAGGAATGTGATCTTTGGTTCTAGATATCGGGGTTTTTTGGTGGGGGGGGGGGGGGGGGGGGGGGGGGGGGGGGGGGGGGAGGGGGGGGGGGGGGGGGGGGGGGGGGGGGGGGGGGGGGGGGGGGGGGGGGGGAGGTGACCAATATTGGTGTTGGTGTTGCAGGAAAATCAAATATGACCTACAGAATGACTGCTTAATTTTTAAAATCATTTTAATTATTTAAAGTCATACATGACATAGAGCGTTGATAATAATGATCAGTTGTTGAAATCTTATTCAGTCATCTGATGAAAATAGCTGATGCCAACAATTATTGTTGGCAAAATAGGGACCTTGTGTGGTTTGATATGTGTATGTGTACGTCTACTTGTAGCCAAGGAAATACATGTATGATCTCCATTCAACCAACGACAAGTGTTTGCCTACATGTTGCGATGCAATATACGAAACAAATAAGCGAAACCAGTGAAAAACCATGTGATTGTTTTTCGCAACCAAGTTGTGTAGAAACATGTACGTGTTGATACAAGTACATGTAGACGTTCATGTACACATTTCAAATGACATGACCCCTAATAGATCTATGTGTCTGTGATAAAAACAGATTTAACGTAGTGTCAGTAAACATAATACATTTGTGCCATGGTGACTGAATAATGAACAACATACGGCTACGCTGGTCACAATGGCGAGATTGTAACAATACATGTCACTATGCAATGGCTCATTCATGAAGTTAATGTCTGTGTTCGTGAATTGTGAACGTTTCAGGAAATACACACCCTTTCACATTTGCATCAATAATGAGTTACAACATGCATATTGAAAGAACATCAGCATTGATAATGTATATAGTGTAATTATCATTATGCTACAATTACTCAGAATTAGTACATTCGTCTGGCACATCCTCGTCATCATCATCCTCAGTAGACAGCTTGTCATTGAATGGGTTATGGCAGTCAGCCCTAACCCACAGCCACAAAAGATGGTACATGCGACTTGGCGTCCAGTGCATCCGCAGTTGTTGCCTTTACAGGCTCGTTCCGACTCACAGCCACATCGAATGAGCTTGAGAACAGTTTTATTTTCAGGGCTAGAGGTACTCCCCCAACAACAGTGCGAGGAGATAGAGCTTTATTGACATGGTCTGCCTCCCATCCAAACTCTTCTGGGTTAAGGGTAGGTGGATCCGCTTCTAGAGCCCCATACCACTGTGCAACTTGATAATGACATCTGAACACATTTTGGACGAATGCCGGAGTTGTTGTTGGAGAGAGCACAGTTTTGGGGCAGATGAAGTACTCTTTCCGGTTTTCAGCGCCCACATGCGTTGGCGGCACTCTGTCATGGAGTCACACTTGAGTTTGCTACCATAACATGCAACCATAAACGTGGTTGCCTCCGTCTCAACCTGCTTCATATCACCATCCACTTTACCAACAGTGTCGAGTTTAAGTCCTTTCTTTGCCACTGATTGTCGCGTGACACGTGTATTCTTGTACATTCTGGAATCCGTATAATTGTATATTTGTGATGTGTGGTACTGTGTTGTATTGTTGTGCGTATTATTGGTTTCACATCCCTGTGATTCCACATACCTGTGGTTTCACACACCTGTGGTTTTTGCACACCTGTGGTTTGGCATGTACATTTGCCATGTACAATGTGCATGTAATAAGGGGGCTTATGTTGTATTGGTGGAAATACGTTTATGCGTGTCATTTTTGCGGATTTTAATATACGTCTATTTTATGAGCAATGTTTTACTGATGTCACGCCATATTTTGCCACAGACTATGCATGTGTGTGGTAGAGAACTCGTTGACTGCGTGTGCTGGTTTCGCTAGGGAGAAGACCTTTTAGTATTACGGATGTCCACTGTCCGTGCCAGCCGAGTTTGTCCGCGTGTCAGTTGTTCACCATATAAGGGACCTTCTGTAGGTGAAGCCAGTATATAGCGCAGATCATACCATGGTCTGCCCTGTTATGTATGCTACGGGTTAGTGTTTCATCATAGCCTGGTACTGGCCAACACGGATATCAGATCTCATAATGGTGATGTGTGTGTCGTGATATTTCCGTAAAGAAATGACCACGATATTTGAGTTTAGTATGTGCTACACTCTCATTTGAGTGTATAGCCGTAGGACCGTTATGGAGGGGTTTGGCGGGGGCCAAGAAGCGACCTTCGCATTGTCGAGACCCAGTCGAGTAGATTTCGGATTATGAGATCTGGGTCTATAGTGTGCAGATTTATGGTAGTGTGGGGTATACCATGTTGGATGGTATTTATTCCACGAGGGCTGTACACTGGTTTGGTTGAATTTAAGGCGTGGGAACATATATTTATGCCAAATATAACCCACGGGTGACATGGCAAAAGCCATGGTTTTGTAGTATTTATGTGAGATGTCGTACGAGGGGTAGGCATATCCATTATTCCGTGCATGGTTTCACTGGTGCGTATAAGCGATGTCTCGCTATGTGTTGGCGGGACACATATATTCTGGTTACAGAAGACTAGTACTGTATTCACAGTGACACGGAGGATTTTGGTATGTACCTAGAACATTTTATTTCAGCTGTGATTTGCCGTTGTTCGATTCCCGTTTTAGTCTGTTGTGCATCCTGTCTGTCTGTCTGTGCGTATTCGTCCAGTAATTGGAGATTCATTTCATTTTTGTAGCCTCTTGAGAACGCTCCAGCGAGCCACATTGGACGTTTTGGTCCACTCGTTTGAGGGCAGACCCCATGTCAGTGCAGAGTATCGGGTCGTCCGAGTGTCCGTACGTCTGTCTGGCGCAGTGTGTGTAGCAGCTCCGGGTACAGGCCTGTATAGAGCAGTGTGTGATAGCTACCTCGCGTTCAGCAGACAGTCACAGCCATAGTTTAGTGAAGTGAAACGCCATACACACATCATATCATTATACTACCACCGAGTTGAATGTCACCTAAGTGAAACTTTTCCCGGCGTCTTAGCCAACGTGTAATCGCCATTTTGTATTATATCGGAACTTTACATCCGGTCTACCACTTCCGGTATTACAACCCATTGATTCAGCATGGATACTTTACATCCGGTCTACCACATCCGGGTTGCTACAGTCGAGTGATACCATAGGAACTTTACATCTGGTCCACCATTTCCGGAGATAATACTACTGTGGAACTTTACTTCCGGGAACCAGCTTCCGGAACATTATCGTTATTGACTATCATGTGATGTAACCACATCCGGTTTTGACTTTGACATTCATACTTTGGAAATATATTGCATAGGCAATACATATGTATACTTGATAGTGTATGGTAATACTCCTATCATGGCATCATATGGCTAAAGGATTGTAGTAAGACTACATATATTGTTTATGGATTAATCCACTTGAAGTTGGATTATAGCCATATTGTTGACTAGACCTCATATTGCGGGTGAGGCAGACCTTGGGACCTTGATACTCAGAGGTTACACTATCTATTGAGATACGCCAGCACTGGGGTAGCTCAGATGATTGTCATTTGTCCTCCAATGTTCGTTATGCCTATGTTATACTTGTATGTTATTTCACTTTGATTAGCGATCATCAAAGTACTTGTGCATTCATACTATTGTCCACTACGGGACCATTGAGATACCACATACCGAGTTTATTCGTCTATAGCTTTTAAGTTGCGTTAAAGTATACAGTCGATTGGCGTTACAACCTTGTAGTAATTGAATAGTATCATGCACAGTACAGTGATGTTCGCATATCAATGTATCATGTATTCCTGTGTGTTCCCCATGTAATATAGTGTACATTATAAGTGATTAAGTGACTACGTGTACTTATCTACTCTGGCCTATCCCTTACACTTCAACTGCATTGTTACCACTTTTCGTTCGTAAGATCAAGCTATATTGGCCATAACGTCATAACAATTGAAGTATACTTGGTTCATATGATAATTGGGGGAGACAATTTGTCTCGATCATTCCTGACCTTGGTAATGACCTTGACACTGATATTGCCGTTACCTTTCCAACTCCGTAAGTGGCCGCCACAGTATCGCATCCACTTATGGCATGAAGGGCCAGGACCTGTGAGGTGATATCGGAGTGCTTCTTCACTGTTGCTGGGATGTCAACACATGTACGGCCATGAATGGGAGACTGCATAATCATGGGACACTGCAGGTTCTGTGATGCATAGTGGTGGGGACGAGTAACGCGACGAAAACATCTGTGTCATCAGCTACGACGGCGACTCTGGCCTGTAGATCCTGGCCAAGGAAAATGGTGGCCTGCTGGGTCATGATGATATCTGCCTCCTCGTGTTTAGAAGTCAGTTGTACATGAGGTAGTTTTCGCCCCTTGAACACCTGTATAGGACTGCATCATCTCCAGTCACCACAAGGTGATGGTCATGTGTTGCATGCCTGAGGAAATCGCTATCAGTCAGGATGTGTTCACAAATCAAGTGATTCATCTGTACCTTGTTGTGCGTACTTCTGAGCACCGAATCACGGGTGGAAGTGGTGACTTCAGATTGACTTTGTGACCCGTGCGGACGTCGTGGATCGCGTTGCTCGGGTGCTGCTTGGTTGAGTAGTCAAGGTACCTGTCAATGCAAGATACACATCACTCTTAGTGAGTTTGGAGTCCAACCAAACTTTGAAACCTTGAACAAACGTCTGAACAGTGCCCTTTGCAGGCCAGTCAATCGTCCAGAGAACAGCCGAAGACATCGAAGACCACCACAGTTGGAGAGCCCCAACTTCTCAATGCCACTTCTACGGCAAGAGTTTTCTTGAGTATTGATTTGCCGGTCGCCACTCTCATGCTCCCATCGGCATTGAACATGGATGGTGGGTATGCTGCCAGCTCGGTTGCGAGTACTTGTGGTAAGTCAATATCTCTGTTGCTAACTAGAAGACCTATTACTCTGGCATAGATGGCCTCCTGATCCAACACTTTGTGTTCACCAACAAGAACATGCTTTTTCTGGGAAGCGAAGGTCGCAACATGCTTGGAGAGCCTGCCATAAAATCCATCTGGCCACGTGGTCTCAAACTGTGTTAGCAGCTCCTTGCCGATTTCGACGGCGCTGTCAACATTCACTGCAGAGTTTGCAATTTGTCCTGTCGAAATATTCAGTAGAGCTCCAGCTTCATGTGAGTCGGGATCCATTGGATCAATGCAACTTTCGAGAGTTTGTTAACGTATTGAGGCCGGTCTTCTGCATCTCGTCGTACACGGAAATGTGTCCTCCTCCTTGTGCGTCATCTGTACGGAATCGGAACTGCCTGTCATTCTTCGTAGATCATTGGTAAGTGTCTGCACAGCATTCCTACTATGTACCCAAGTTGCCATTGTTTGAGCGTTTTGGGTGTCACCAATGACCCCCCCCTTGTGGACCGTGTCCTTTCCTCATCCAGGTGGTCTCAATGAATTGGTCTGTTGGCATTCCATTCCACAGGCCATCCATGTGATGCATGGTTTGTTCGCCTTTGATGAATTTATCCTCGAGTTCAAGGCCCCAACCACGTCATCGACCGAACATCAATACAGTCCATATCTAGCGTAGTTGTGGTGATTGGCCGCGAACATGTAGGGCAACATAGCTTCTGCTGTTGTGATGTGGAGTGGCCAGTCGCCTTCATGTGATGCTCTGCTGAATTGCATCATCAAAAACGTGGGACCAGGATCACCTTCCTAAGTCAATTAGTTCAGAACTTATGCCATTTCTAGCATTTTGGCGGCCATCTTGGCGGCCATCTTGGATTTTGAAAAAGCCAAGCCAGGTTGAAGTCCACACCCGGTGGATTCTGTTTCTACATGCCATGGTCTAATCAAAAATGCAAAAAAATGATTTTAGGAGTAAATTTCTACCTTTTGGGAAAATATGGGGTTGAGCCACCTGACTATTAGTACTAATCCTATTACTTGAGTGGGGCGAAGTGACTCTGTGCAAATATTCAGTTCTGGGATTCGTCCGACTCCGTTAACCTGTAGCCTATTTCACCAACATTGCAAAGTATACTTTTCTAGCAAAGTATACTTTGAGGGAGAAATTTAGGATAAATTTGTTAATGTTTATTATACTGCATTTATTACATTATCACAGCCATTTGGCTGTGATAATGTAATAAATTCAGTATAATAATTCTGCATACTTTTAATCATCAAATATATGCAGTCGTTGGTTCTATATGAAATAATGCATTTCAAGAAAAAAAAAATAAATGATTACTCCCTCAAAGTATACTTTGCTAGAAAAGTATACTTTGCAATGTTGGTGAAATCGGCTACTGGCCTGAAATGTCCTTAGCTGTTGACAGGCCTGTATACATCATCCAATCAAATCTATGTCAACAGGGGCTGCCACATAACGGAGGAGGCCCAGGTGGTGATGGCAGACTCAGAGAAGGGAGTCCACGCCTTCGTAAGTTACGTCACAAACCTTTACTGAAGAACAATATCATAAATGTTCCACAGTGTGGGATCACAGGATGAAGTAATGGACCGAGGTCTATAAATACATTAAATATGCCTAAAAGCATCAATAAATGAAGAGAAAAAAAGCTAAACATTTTTTTTTTACTCCCTCCATATAGACTCCATATAGCTATATGGAGTCTATATGGAGGGAGTAAAAAAAAAAAAGCTTTTTTTTCTCTTCATTTATTGATGCTTTTAGGCATTTTTAATGTATTTATAGACCTCGGTCCGTTACTTCAACCTGTGTGTGGGATCACATGGTGTATTGTTTGAGTAATTACCACATGATAACATGATACCACTCTGTGTGTTCTACTACTAATTAATTGTCAGTTTAGACCCAGGCTCAATGGTGCGAATACTAGACTATCATGAAACTACACTGGCTGCTAATCCACATTGTCTCCAAACGTATCATGTACAAGGTGCATGATCACGTGGTTACAACAACAACAAAAACGACAGAAGTTTGGGCCAAAGTACCGAGACCACCAAATGCAGCTTAGCAAGACATTTGATGCGCCATATTTCGTCAAAATCAGTTACATAATAAGGACAAAATAAAAGAATGCGTACTTTGAATCGGAGGGCTTCTGGAAGTTTCAGTACTTGTTGTTGTAACCACGTGATCATACACCTTGATATATTGATGCAGCGACTTCAGCATTTCAGTATTTTTGACCATGTTACATTGTTGCACCTGTATGTTGGTACAGCCCACTTCAGGCCTGTAGCCAGGGGGGTCGGAGCGGTCGGACGACCCCCCTGCCCAGCCTCGAGGTCAACTTTTTTAGCAAAAAAACATGCCCCCGGAGGACCCCCTAGATACCTCGGGCCCCTTGGGCCTTCGAAACGACCCCCCCTTCAAATAGGTCTGGCTACGGGCCTGCACCTGTACATGCCACTGTGATGTCAGTGGTTATATATATATCATCAAATCCTCAGGTATGTCTATGTGGTTATATGTCCCGCAGGTCCACCACACTGTGCTGAATGACATCCAGGCGCGCGGCTATGTCCGCCCGTTCTGTATCAGCTACGTGATGTCCGACCCCCGCAAACTGATGGCCTGCTACCAGGACATATCCACACAGATGAAAAAGGTCAGAATGGAGAAACCACAGGTGGAAGGCTCGGACCTGTGGTACAAAACAAAATGCCTATTAAAAAAAAGTACATTACCCCACCCACTATATAGAACATAGTACTGTATGAGACCAAGTGGGTGGGGTAATGGAATTTTTTTAATGGCCATTTATTTTTGTATCACAGGTCCGATTCCTCCACCTGTGGGAGAAACTTCCGCACTTATACATACTGTTGACCGTAGCTAACAGGGCATTTGTCTTCAAATATGGAATGGTTTTCAAAGTTATATTCTTCATCAGAGCTATTTACCAACAGGACATGCTACAGTGGGGTAAATTGATAGTCCAATGATCCAAGCTTCATGCTATGACACGGGAATTTGTTACATTGCCAACATTAGATTATATGATTCATAAGCTTGACACCATTGTACATACACGATTTATGTGACTTTTGTTTTGAATCATTTGTGTCTGTATGCACATATGTGGCTGTGACTGGAGAAATGGGGGTTATGAGTTCCGCGACAGTCTGATCATGATCTGCACTGTTCGCAATTCCATCAATGAACAACCTGTCATGTTATAACAAGCGATATAGGTTATTATCAGGCTACATGAGTGTGCTAGTTGACCAGGAGCTACACTGGTCACAAATCCCATAAGCTCTAGTCACAACCAACTGACAAAAGCGACCTTACAATGTTTGTGACCTGAATATACCCAAATCCGGTGAATCTGCACAGTTAGATCAATGATTGGTTGTCATTCATCAAACAGTGTTTAGTCCTCTGAGTTGATGTGTTGATGAGGATCTAGAATAGTCACAAAAACGGAAGTTGCTTGTAAAAAGAAAACAATACTTATTATTTTTATAATCCTTTTAGCAATATATTTTATTTTCTGATGCAAATGTTTTGACACTTCTGACTTTCCGATATAAATAAACCTCCTACCCCTATCCAATAATCCATTAGCCCATATATATATAGACCCTTTAACAAAATTACAACTCATTGTTACTTGCATTTCTGCACAATTAAAAGGAATGTGACCATGCTCTAACAAATACGTATTTGTTTTTCTGTTTGTCAGATCACAGTCTTTTTTATTCTTTGCGCATACATGTGTACACTATATTATTTAACTATGTGTATGATTGTATGTTATGTATTATATACATGCAACAAAGAGCATTAATAAAAAAAATAAAAGAATAGTCAAAAGTGTCACAAGTTTTTTTTTCTCACCCGGTGGCACATACATCACTGATATGTTAATCATATATCAGAGCTCCAGATAAGCTTTGTATCTAAAGAGTGTTATACCCCCATATTTCAAATTCAATGTGTATTTTACTTTTACAAATGCAGTATTGTTTTTCTTCCTTCTTAAAAAGGGAACAAATGATAAAAAATAAAACAAATTTAAAAAATTTGATCTGCAAAAAGCAAACACTGTTTGCTTTTTTCAGCTCAACTAAGTAAATTTTCAACTTTATTACAGTATTTTCACTACTCAATTTGAAAATCAATGCGCATTTTCACATTGCTGTCAGTATTTCGTACTCCCACTTTTGATAAGCAATGCGTATTCTGCTCAAATAAGTGTGTAAAATACGCCAATACACACCTTATCTGGAGCTCTGATATATCCTACTTCTAGGTGTCTCGGCTGATGAAGTATGGCAACCGGCTGGTGTTCATGCGAGATCTGGAGAAGTATCTCGAGGACCTTGACTATACCAAAGGTGGGTCATGTTGCTGATAATATCATATTATGTGTCTCCCCATACCTTCCGAATTGAGGCAGCAAAGTTGAAATATTTATCATGATAGCCAAGTGATCAGTTCACACAGGATCAGTAGCCAGTTTCATCAACATTGCAAATTATACTTATCTAGCAAAGTATACTTTGAGGGAGTAATCATTTATTTTTCCCGAAATGCATTATGTCATATAGAACTAACGACTGCATATATTTGATGATTAAAAGTATGCAGAATTATTATACTGAATTTATTACATTATCACAGCCAAAATGGCTGTGATAATGTAATAAATTCAGTATAATAAAAAGTAATAAAAGTATCCTTAATTTGAAAATTTCTCTCTCAAAGTATACTTTGCTAGATAAGTATACTTTGAAATGTTGGTGAAATCGGCTACAGGACACAGTCTTTCAGTACTGAACATTTCTATTGTTATTGTAGTACTAAATGTATAGCTATCTCCATACAGGTACAATCCCGTCTATATTGAACAGACATAAAATCTGAATCAATCCATTTCAGCGAACCTGCTAATGCAGAGCCAGAGTCGGTCATCCGTGACAACGGTGACCTCGGGGGACAATGACCTTCTGAATGCCCTCAACACGATCCGCCAGTCCATGGAGGAGATCAAGGACATTATCTCCAACCTGAAACCCCTCCTGGTACGGTAAACACACATATTGGGATTAGACAAAACACTTTGTGGTAGTGTTAATCAATATGTTCCAGGTTTCACTAAACTATTCTCATGTTGACTAATATGTTCTTATGTTCATTAGCATATTCTAATTCTGTTGATGAACATGTGCTGGTATTCCCTAGCATGTTCAATAACATTATTTTGGTATGCACTAACATGTTTCTGATGTTCATTAATATTTTCTAGTTTTTAATGCCATGTTTTGGTGTTCACTACAACTCTAGTGTTCACCATCATGCTCTACTGTTCACTACTATATTCAAGTGTTCACTATCATATTCTAGTTTTCATCACATGGTTTAGTGTTCACTACCACAATGTTCTAGTGTTCACTACCATGTTCTAGTGTTCATTACTATGGTTTGGTGTTCATTAACTTTCTTGTTTATTGTTATTTGTTGCTGTTAATCTCGTGTTCACTACTATGTTCTAATGTTCAATATCATGTTGAAGTGTTCATTACCATGTTTTATCAGTGATCAGTTCATGGTATAGTATCCACTACCATGTTATAGTGTTAACTAACATGTTCTAGTATTCATTAGCATTTTCTGGTGTTTGTTACGTTGTGATCGTTTTCCAGTGTTCACTACCATGTTTTGGTGTTAAAGTGTTTTCTACCATGTTCCGGTGTTCACTACCATGTTCTGGTGTTCCATGTTCACTACCATGTTCCAATGCTTGCTACCATGTTCCGGTGTTCACTACCATTTTCCGATATTCACTACCATGTTCCATGTTTACTATCATGTTCCGTGTTCACTACCATGTTATGTGTTCACTACCATGTTCCGGTGTTCACTACCATTTTCCGGTGTTCACTACCATTCCATGTTCACTACCATGTTCCGGTGTTCACTGCCTCGTTCCGGGGTTCACTTCCATATTCCGGTGTTCAATACCATTGTCCGGTGTTCACTACCATGTTCCGTGTTCACTACCATGTTTCCGGTGTTCACTACCTTGTTCCGGTGTTCACTACCATGTTCCGTGTTCACTACCATGTTCCGGTGTTTCACTACCACCGGTTTTTCCTTACTCGTTCACTACCATTTTCCGTGTTCCACTACCATGTTACATGTTCACTACCATGTTCCGGTGTTCACTGCCTTGTTCCGGGGTTCACTTCCATGTTCCGGTGTTCAATACCATTTTCCGGTGTTCACTACCATGTTCCGTGTTCACTACCATGTTCCGGTGTTCACTACCATGTTCCGGTGTTCACTACCTTGTTCCGGTGTTCACTACCATGTTCTGGTGTTCACTACTTCCGGTGTTCACTACCTTGTTCCGGTGTTCACTACCATGTTCCGGTGTTCACTACCTTGTTCCGGTGTTCACTACCATATTCCGTTGTTCACTACCATTTTTGTCGAGCCCGATTGCGGAAAGCGACATAGTGATTACAATGACGTCCGGGTGTCTGTGCGTCCGTCCGTCCATCCGAGCACACATTAGGGTACTTATGTGGCTAGCCCCACAGGGTTATGGACTTAGTAAAGGATAGGGTTGGTTACAATTAGCCACCTAAAAAATTGTTTTATGTGGCTAAAAATCGTTTTATGTGGCTAATATTTAACATGTGATAAGCCACATAAGTATAGTACTGTAAGAACGTCCGTCCGTCCGTCCGTCCGTAGTCCGTCCGTACGTCCGTCCGTCCGTCCGTCCGAAATCTGCGTTAAAGTTTTTAAATACCTTATATCTCTGCAGTCCTAAGTCGCATTGACTTGAAACTTCATATGCTTATTAGTCATGATCCATATATTCATGCTGTATCCCACTCATGTGCCCAAGGTCAAGGTCAAATGACTTAGAAGTTTGCGTTCCGAAATCTGCGTTAAAGTTTTTAAATACCTTATATCTCTGCAATCCTAAGTCACATTGACTTGAAACTGCATATACTTATTAGTCATGATCCATATATTCATGCTGTATCCCACTCATGCGGCCCCTGTGCCCAAGGTCAAATGACTTAGAAGTTTGCGTTCCGAAATCTGCGTTAACGTTTTTAAATACCTTATATCTCTGCAGTCCTAAGTCACATTGACTTGAAACTTAATATACTTATTAGTCATCATCCATATATTCATTCTGTATCCCACTCATGCGGCCCCTGTGCCCCTATGTCAAGGTCAAATGACTTAGAAGTTTGCGTTAAAGTTTCTGTCAAAATTTGCGTTAGTTTTCACATACCTACTATCTCTGTAACCGTAAGTCAGATTTGCTTGAAACTTTGTATGCTTATTTGGCATCAAACTTGAAATAAATACACTCTGAGACCATCAAATGCCTCGGCGGGCTCGACATGCAGACCGTGGCCATCCTCGTTTGGTGTTCACTACCATGTTCCGTGTTCACTACCATATTATATGTTCAGTACCATGTTCCGGTGTTCACTGCCATGTTCCGGTGTTCACTGCCATGTTCCATGTTCACTACCATGCTCCGGTGTTCACTACCATGTTTCGTGTTTACTACCATGTTCCGGTGTTCACTACCTTGTTCCGGGGTTCACATCCATGTTCTGGTGTTCACTACCATGTTCCGGTGTTCACTACCATTTTCGTTCCGGTTTTCACTACCATGTTCTGGTGTTCACTACCATGTTCCGGTGTTCACTACCATTTTCCGGTGTTCACTACCATGTTCCGTGTTCACTACCATTTTATGTGTTCCGTACCATGTTCCGGTGTTCACTACCATGTTCCGGTGTTCACTATCATGTTCCGTGTTCACTACCATGTTCTGGTATTCACGACCATGTTCTAGTGTTCACTACCATGTTCTGGTTTTCATGACCATGTCCTGGTGTTCTATGTCACCTGCAGGATGACAAGGACCTGGAGGAGAGGTTCCAGTCGTTGGAGGCAAACATGCGGTCATCGACCTGTCATGATTCCCGCGACTCGGAGACATCCAGCCTGAAGGATTTCCCCACCAACCACGGGAATGTGGGTGGTTATGAGAGGAGTATGTTGTCTCTTATGACAGGGATGGGTTGTGACCTAGGGGTTTTCATAGTGACCTTTCATAGTATTTCCGTCCCACTTGAAACCAAGGTCCCGTCCCTAAATGGTCATAGATGTTGCTGCGACGTTAAACCCATTCACTGTCTTAGGACAATTGTCACCAGAGTAGTTCTTACAGAGCCTACATATTTTCATATCAAATATATTTACAAAATTTAGGATATTTTCTGTAAATGATGTCAAAAGTTGACGAAATGTTCATAGCAAATGCGGAATAGCATTCCGCATTTGCTATGAAAATTGTGTCAACTTTCGATGTAAAGATATTTTATGAAGGATTTCCCCACCCACCACGGGTACATGGGCGGCTATGAGAGGAGTACGTGGTCTGAGTGAGATAACCCAGTACATGCTGAATACCTTTTCATATGTAATATTTGTTATTTATGATATTTTCCATAAATGATGTCAAAAGTTGAAAAACTGTTCACACATCATCTTGGGTATAATTTCACCAGATCTTGGCACTGTCTTTCAATGATGAAAGGTTGTATTATGCCCCATATGCGATAGCAAGGGGGGAATATTGCGTTGCTCTTGAGGTTCGTACGTCCTTCCATACGTCCGTCCGTCCATCCGTGTACATTTACGTCGAAAAGTCGAAAAGTTTGTAAGAGTTTCTCCAGTTACAGTCCAGTATGCCACGGGTGCATATAATATCTTACCAACATAATGTTTAGTTGTAATTTCATTACTGAATATATTGTACCCCCACCCCTCAGTTCAGGTATGTTCCAATCTGTATACGACTGCTGTTGAACAGACATAAAACCACAATCAAGCAATGAATTCACTGTTCACTATGTGGCATTAACCCTTAGACCGCTACTCGCAACAAATATCGTCCACTGCTGCTTTTATATCTTGCCTTATTTCTCAATAAAAACATGGTTTGACAGCACTACAGAATCATTTCCGATGGAAATGATTCTGAAGTAAAATCATTTCCAATGGAAATGATTATGAAGTGCTGTCAAAACATGTTGTAAATTATTCTAAAGTGCTGTCAAAGCGTGTTTTTGATGATAAAAATGGAAAACAGAAAATAAACATCAGACGACCAAAAAAATAAGATAGCGGTCTAAGGGTTAATTCAGTGACTTGAATGACAGCCTCGATACAAATCTCTGCCTGCTAGCATCCAGCACTACCTGATACATGTAGAACGTAGAGCTCCATAATTATGTTGCAGGTGGCTCGTACACCACAGAAAGCCCGTCTCCGGAATTCAGTCTCTTTAGCAAGAGTAAGGACCTGAAGGTATGTTGTGACCAACTGGGATATGCAAGAGAATGATGACTATTCTTTCATTATTGATAAGCTGAAAACTCAACTATTACATGTGCAGGCATGGAAAATTTCCGGATTAATCCAGATTTCAGGTCCCAGGGACCACTTTTGTGAATCTTGTAAATCCGATGAAAATGGCGATAAAAAAATTGTAATTTTTTTTTTTTTTTTTTTTTTATGTGGCGATTCTTTTATTTTCCCCAGCGGAATCCCTGTTATACATGTACTGACTTCTTGTTGCATGTATTATTTTAAATTGAAATGGATTATGTTGCCAATTTTTCCTAATTATAGCATATTTTTTCAGGGGAAAATGTGATTATTTAATGTTAAATATACCTCAGAATGAAGCACAGAGCATCTAGAATTGAAAACAAATTATGCGGGGGCATGCCCCCAGACCCCCCTAGCAAATCGCAGCGCAATCTGCTGCTCAAATAAATTTTCAGGATTGGGGATAGTGTTCCACTCCCATGCCTGCATTCAAAGAATTGGAAGAGCTTAATGTTGTAACCCAACGTCGGCGTCGGCGTTGTTGTTCAGTTACAGTTTTTGGTCAAGCTTGTATCTTCAATACTACTATGCCTACAGCAACCATACTTGCACATAATCTTCCTGTGTTAAGTTGTTGGTCAAGTTTGTATCTCCAATACTGTTAGGCCTACAACCACCGTACTTGCACATAATTATGACCCAGTTGTATGTACCATAACCCACTGCCAAAGTGACCTTGACCTGCTTTTGCTGGAAAATTATGTTGTCATTACTAATAGGCTGAAGATAGTTGAGCTATGCTGTTCTCCAACATCTCTTGTTTTATTAAAGCTGAGAGACAGTAAGACCTCAATGTATGACCTGTCTATATTACTGTGACATTTCAGCCGAAGTTGCTGGACGTGAGCAATATCCGGGGCAAGCGGAGATTTGACCGCTCCCTGCGTGGTCTCCATGAGTTGTGTTCCTGGGGGGCCCGTGAGGGCCTACAAAGACTTCGCGTACTCAGGGAGGTGGGTGTATATGGTGCCAATTAATGACATCAGTCATCACTTGCATATGCAGTTATCATTCCCTTACTGTGTACTGAAATGTGCCACTTTTTAGCTCGCTTGCATGAAGTGCAGGAGGAGCTAATGGCATACTCCGGGTGTCCGTCATTGGCGTCGGTGTTTGCATCGGGGTAAATTTCTTATAACTTCTATTTCCTTTGATAGGACATATTGATAATTCATACATGCAATCCTGTTATGCTGTGACAAACGAGGACCGTCCAACACCCAGTAAAGCCACGGCTAAGGTCAGATACTTAGCCCATTCAACAAACTAAATGTTTGAGTAAATTTTGTTTCCTTTGATAGAACTTAGTTATATTTCACATACATTCCTCTTACGTTCCTCTGTGGGTGGTTGGTCTCGCGAACGTGATGGCGTAAATTAATGGTAGGGGTTCCTCCTTATGGGAATCATGATTTGTTTGGCCCTCAGGTACGTTTTTATCTTTGGCTCTTTTGTTACCTGTGATTTGAATTGGGTTAATGCCCATTGTAAAAGTAATAAGATTACTACTGATTCTACTGCTTTTGGAAGGGGGCCAAGTGACTCTGGTGTGGCGAGGACCTGGCTTCAGATCAGGATTATTCTGATTTCAGGGCTGAATATATAGATTTTTTTATTGTAAATATTCAGTTCTGATTTTGGGATTTTCCCCCCATTTGTGCATGTACTTGAACATGTACATGTACTTGTACAGGTAATATATGGGATTTAATACTAAACCCATTGACCCGGCCTTAAATGACCTTAGCTGTTGATAGGCCGTTAAACCCCAACAAACAAAACAAACTTACGGTCCTCCATCATGCTGTGACAAATCAATGAGCCTCCTACGCCCAGTAATCCCAAGGTCAAGGTTATACATGTAGCTTGTTCACAAAACATTCAGTTAAATTTCTTCTGTTTCCTTTGATAGAACTTATTAATATGTCACACATGCATTTTTAGCTCGACTATTCGAAGAATAAGTAGAGCTTATGTTGTCACCCCGGCGTCGGCGTCGGCGTCGGCGTCGGCATCACCGTCACACCTTGGTTAAGGTTTTTAGTCAAGCTTATATATGGAATACTACTGGCCCTACACCCACCATACTTGGACAACTTCATCTCCTAGTGATGTACATCAATAACCCCTGATCTATATTTGACCTTGACCTACATTTCCTCTTGAATTACTTGGTTAATTCCCCTTGGTTAAGGTTTTTAGTCAACCTTGGTTAAGGTTTTTAGTCAAGTTTGTATATGCAATACTACTGGCCCTACACCCACCACACTTGGACAACTTCATCTCCTAGTGATGCACATCAATAACCCCTGATCTATATTTGACCTTGACCTACATTTCCTCTTGAATTACTTACTTAATTCCCCTTGGTTAAGGTTTTTAGTCAACCTTGGTTAAGATTTTTTTTCAAGCTTGTACATTGAATACTATTGTGCATCCAGACACCATACTTCGACAACCTTTTCTCATAGGTATGTACATCAATAACCCCTGATCTATATTTGACCTTCACCTACATTTCCTCTTCAATTACTTACTTAATTCCTTTTGGTTAAGGTTTTTAGTCAACCTTCTATATGGAATACTACTGGCCCTACACCCACCATACTTGGACAACTTCATCTCCTAGTGATGTACATCAACAACCCTGACTATATTTGACCTTGACCTACATTTAACCAACCTTAAATTACTTACTTAATTCCCCTTGGTTAAAGTTTTTACTCAACCTTGGTTAAGGTGTTTAGTCAAGCTTGTAGATGGAATACTATTGTGCATACAGACACCATACTTGGATAACTTTTTCTCATATGGATGTACATCAATAACCCCTGACCTTTATTTTACCTTCACCTACATTTAACCTTCAATTACTTGGTTAATGTTTATAGTCAAGCTTGTATATGGAATACTTCTGGGCCTACATCAACCATACTTGGACAACTTCATCTCCTAGTGATGTACATCAATAATCCCTGACCTATATTTCACCTTTACCTACATTTTATCCTTAGGATTACTTAGTTATCTCCCCTTATCTTGTTAGTTTTTTACTCAAGCTTGTATATGGAATACTCCTGGGCCTACAGCAACCATACTTGGAAAAACACGCATCTACGTCCAAGGTCAAGGTCACTGTTGAAGGTCAAAGGTCAAACCTATTGAAATTCCCTTCCGCTCTATATCTTCTACACCGATGCATGGATTATCAAATGGCTTGGCACAAATGTTTCTCATGATGAGAAGGTGTGTCGCCATCAATAACCACGCACCTATGTCCAAGGTCAAGGTCACAGTTGAAGATCAAAGGTCAAACCTATTGAAATTCCCTTCCGCTCTATATCTTCTACACTGATGCATGGATTATCAAACTGCTAACCACGCACCTACGTTCAAGGTCACAGTTGAAGGTCAAACCTATTGAAATTCCCTTCCGCTCTATATCTTCTACACCGATGCATGGATTATCAAATGGCTTGGCACAGATGTTTCTCATGTTGAGAAGGTGTGTTACAATCAATAACCACGCACCTACGTCCAAGGTCAAGGTCACAGTTGAAGGTCAAAGGTCAAACCTATTGAAATTCCCTTCCGCTCTATATCTTCTACACCGATGCATGGATTATCAAATGCCTTGGCACAAATGTTTCTCAGGATGAGAAGGTGTGTCGCGATCAATAACCACGCACTACATCCAAGGTCAAGGTCACACTGTTGAAGCTCAAAGGTAAAAAATATTGAAATTCCCGAATGGCTTGGCACTTTCAAATGTTCTCACGATGAGAAGTGTCGACCAATAACCACGCACCTACGAACTCCAAGGTCCAAGGTCAAGGTCACTGTTGAAGGTCAAAGGTCAAACCTATTGAACTTCCCTTCCTCTCTATGTCTTCTACACCGATGCATGGATTATCAAATGGCTTGGCACAAATGTTTTCTCATGATGAGAAAGTGTGTCCCGATCAATAACGACGCACTACGTCCAAGGTCAAGGTCACAGTTGTTTAAGGTCAAAGGTCAAACCTATTGAAATTCCCTTCCGCTCTATATCTTCTACACTGATGCATGGATTATCAAATTGCTAACCACGCACCTACGTCCAAGGTCACAGTTGAAGGTCAAAGGTCAAACCTATTGAAATTCCCTTCCGCTCTATATCTTCTACACCGATGCATGGATTATTCAAATGGCTTGGCACAGATGTTTATGATGAGAGTGTGTCGCAATCAATAACCATGCACCTACGTCCAAGGTCAAGGTCACAGTTGAAGGTCAAAGGTCAAACCTATTGAAATTCCCTTCCGCACTATATCTTCTACACCGATGCATGCATTATCAAATGCCTTGCACAAATGTTTCTCAGGATGAGAAGGTGTGTCTCGATCAATAACCACGCACCTACATCCAAGGTCAAGGTCATAGTTGAAGGTCAAAGGTCAAACCTATTGAAATTCCCTTCCGCTCTATATCTTCTACACCGATGCATGGATTATCACACTATGCCCAGGGTCAAGGTCACAGACTTGATGCGTTTGAAACCTTAACACTCACTCGGCTAAATGGCTTATGATCAAAAATGCCTCGTTTTCTTTGGCTGCCAGTGGGGGTATTCGTGTGCCGACAGGCCACATTTCTAGTTTCCCTTGGTTAATGTTTTTAGTCAACCTTGGTTAAGGTTTTTATGTAGGCCGCAGCCACCTTCTTTGTCAAGCTATGTGTACATCGACACCCTCGTAGTCGAGCTATGCTGTTCTCCTACAGCTCTTGTTTTAATGGTCCTCGGCCCCTGTTAATCCCAAGGTCAAGGTCAGAGACTTATTGCTTTCACAAAACTTTACGTTCTTGAAAAGTTCCTATTTTTTTTGTTTCCTTTCATTTATTGTTTTGGTGTGTCACACATGCATGCATCTGATGGTCCTCTATCATGCATTAACAAATCCATGATCGTCCATACCCCGCTAATTTCAAGGTCATGGTCACATATCTAGTGTGTTCAAAAATCTAAAAATTGGGCTAAACTTCTTATAAATATTCCGTCCTTTTAGGGAACGCCTTGATATTTCGCATATGAATTCCTCTGATGGCACTGTATCATGCTGTGACCTTCGACCGCCGCAAACCCCAAGATAAAGATCATATGTTTAGCATGTACACAACTTAATATTGAGGTAAATTTCTATAATTTTTGTTTCCATTCATGTAATGTCGCGATTCAATACTCATACAGCTCCCCAGCCCCCAGGATGGACTTAGACAATTGGGTGTTGGAGACTACACAAGGGGTATTCGAAGCTACTGCTAGTCGACTGATGCCATTGTAACATCAGCCCCACCTATGACTCTTGGCTGCCAACAGGGGCCCGTTTCACTGAACTTTGTATGATTAAAATGTTCTTAAGTGCAAAATTATGATAGCCTGTAAATTTCACACTAACAACGTTTTCTTGTAAACAATTATTGGATTTACATTTATTGAGTATAGGCTGCATATGCAGCCTATGCTCAATAAATGTAAATTCATGATTTGAAATTTCCAGACGATCCTAAAATTGCACTTACGAACATTTTAGTGAAATGGCCCTCAGGTGAGCTCATTGTGAGCAGAGCCTCGCCTATCCCGTTTCCTGAGCCTTGCCAGATATTTTTACCCATTCACGGCACTAACCTACTATTCTCTATTTATTGAACCACAATGTGTCTATCCAATGCTGTCATCATATTTCAGTTTTTCAAGAGAGATTATTCTGCTTTACAAGTGGACCAACTCGACTACTCTGTGCTGGGTATGTTTGTTTTTATACCATACGGATTACTGTCATAGGCTGCATATGAATAGCTATTGTGAATGACTCGCGATCTATTTTTGTCTTACCCACGTCAGTGGAAAGTGCGACATAGCGATCACAATTCCGTTGTAGGCAACATTATCGTTGTAGTCGGCGTCAACAATTTTGAACATCCATCCAAATGTTGAATATCTCCTGATCAGTTAGTCTGATTATTACCAAACCTTGACCTTGGTGATCTTAACCTGCATGGGTGGGACACTCGCCGGCGATTGCCATGCTGCTGAGATTGTTTGCGGAGAGTTCAATTTATCAAACACAATACATATGTGTGTCTGTGTCAACTGTCCATTCAAGTTTACCGGGCTCGGCTTGGACAAGGTATACATTTCATAACGTTGCGTGATAAACTTTATATAGACACTGGTCTGGTATTCTGTACACATCGTATGGACTACCGGTGTAACAGGAAATCTTCTCTGATGAAATCTTACCCCTCAGGGGGGAAGATTTCCAGGCTTAAGCCTAGGAAATATTCCCCTCCCCCGCCTGGAAATTCTCCCCCCCCCCACCCGCCCCCCCCCTGCCCCCCCCCACCCCCCATCACCACCTTCACAGACACTGTCCACAAAACTTTTAATGTATTTTCATATACATTGTTGATATTGTGTGCAGGAGCATACAAAATGCACATGCTAGAACCAGTATGTTGGTAACAGAGGACTAATATCCCTACATGTATACCCAACTAACATAGTCATAATGTATGTCTGCTTGTGGAGAAGGATGTGAATAGGCGAGGCAGCATTTTCTATAAAAGAGCTATCCAATTTAGTATAATATCTATACATAGACAATATAGTGGTGGTGGGGCGGTAGAGATTCTATTTACCGGTATATGCAATAATTCCCCATTACCATACTATAACTATTATGTATGTTGGCCGGTAGAGAGTTCTCTAGGTTAAATCTCTACCATAGCTGCATATGATTAGTATAAATGTATAGCACATGGTGGGGGGTGGGTCTAGAAAATAAAAACAGTATATCTGTGTAGAACAGCAAGTATGTGGCATGTATTGGTGAAGAGATTTTCCGGAAATATTCCCCCCGCCACCATCTACCATATGCATAGTGGATATGGACGTCTCTTTGTAGACAAGAACAGCCCACGATTGCGGGAGTATTTCTGAAGAAACAAAATAAAGTATGTTGGTGTAGAACAGACAGCATGTGGCATGTATTGGTGGGGGGGGGGATTTTCCTAGGAAATATCCCCCCCCACCATCTACCATATACAAAGTGGATGTGAATGTCTTTTTGTAGAGAAGGAGAAGAATAGCAGGTGATTGGGGGAGTATTTCTGATGAAATGAAATGAAAGTTGGTGAAGAGATAGTATGTGGCATGTATTGGTGGGGGTGGGGGAATATTTTCCTAGGAAATATCCCCCCCCCCCCAACCCCATCTACCATATGCATAGCGGATGTGAATGTCTCTTTGTAGACAAGAATAGCCCACGATTGGGGGAGTATTTCTGAAGAAACAAAATAATGTATGTTGGTGTAGAACAGACAGCATGTGGCATGAATTGGTGGGGTGGGGTGGGGGGGGGGGGGAGATTTTCCTAGGAAATATCCCCCCCCACCACCATCTACCATATGCAAAGTGGATGTGAATGTCTCTTTGTAGAGAAGGAGAAGAATAGCAGGTGATTGGGGGAGTATTTCTGATGAAATGAAAGTTGGTGAAAAGATAGCATGTGGCATGTATTGGTGGGGGGGGGGGAGATTTTTTTTTTTTTTTTTTTTTTTTTTTTTTTTTTTTTTTTTTTTTTGTTTTCCTAGGAAATATCCCCCCCCCACCACCATATACCATATGCAAAGTGGATGTGAATGTCTCTTTGTAGAGAAGGAGAAGAATAGCAGGTGATTGGGGAGTATTTCTGATGAAATGAAATGAAAGTTGGTGAAGAGAGCATGTGGCATGTATTGGTGGTGGGGGGGGGGGGAGATATTTCGTAGTAAATATCCCCCCCCCCCACCATCTACCATATGCAAAATGGATGTGAATGTCTCTTTGTAGACAGAATAACCACGATTGGGGGAGTTAATTAATTTAAATTGACACTTAGCAAATACCAGCTATCAAAACAGAACAGAACATATCTTTATTTTTTTCAAGATCTCAGACCGCAACATGTGGTATATGAGTACATAAGAATGATGTAAGCTTGGCAAATAGGGCTATAATTCATAGAGACATTCACATCCGCTATGCATATGGTAGATGGTTGGGGGGATATTTCCTAGGAAAATCTCCCCCCCCCCTCCCTCAATACATGCCAAATGCTATCTGTTCTACACCAACATACATTATTTCATCAGAAATACTCCCACAATCGTGGGTTATTCTTGTCTACAAAGAGACATTCACATCCACATATTATAGGTAGATGGTTGTGGGGGGAATATTTCCTAGGAAAACCCCCCCCCCCCCTTCCCTCAATACATGCCAAATGCTATCTGTTCTACACCAAGATACATTATTTCATCATGAGGGAGGTGGGGTTATTCTTGTCTACAAAGAGACATTCACATCCGCTATGCATATGGTAGATGGTTGGGGGGGGGGGAATGGGGGGGGGGGAATAGGAAAAATCTCCCCCCCTCCCCCCCCCCTGCCAATATGCATCACATGCTAACTGTTCTACACAAACATTTTCACTTGATCAGAAATCTTCCCCCAATCTTGTGATATTCTTGTCTATCAAGGGACTTACACTATGCATATGTAGATTGGGGTGGGGTGTGATGGTGATTGGGGTGGGGTGTGAGGGAGGTGATTTTTTACTACCAAATGACATACATTGTGCCTATGTGCACATGTTTGGTGGGAAATAATTCTGCTTTGTAGCATTCAAACACAAACTTTTGGGTGGGGGAGATTTTCCAGGGTGGGGGGGAGAATTTCCTATGGTCGAGCCTGGAAATATCCCCCCCCCACCACCATATACCATATGCAAAGTGGATGTGAATGTCTCTTTGTAGAGAAGGAGAAGAATAGCAGGTGATTGGGGGAGTATTTCTGATGAAATGAAATGAAAGTTGGTGAAGAGAGCATGTGGCATGTATTGGTGGTGGGGGGGGGGGGGAGATTTTCGTAGGAAATATCCCCCCCCCCACCATCTACCATATGCAAAATGGATGTGAATGTCTCTTTGTAGACAAGAATAACCCACGATTGGGGGAGTATTTAATTGACACTTAGCAAATACCAGCTATCAAAACAGAACAGAACATATCTTTATTTTTTTCAAGATCTCAGACCGCAACATGTGGTATATGAGTACATAAGAATGATGTAAGCTTGGCAAATAGGGCTATAATTCATAGAGACATTCACATCCGCTATGCATATGGTAGATGGTTGGGGGGATATTTCCTAGGAAAATCTCTCCCCCCCCCCCCTCCCCCCCTCAATACATGATCCAAATGCTATCTGTTCTACACCAACATACATTATTTCATCAGAAATACTCCCACAATCGTGGGTTATTCTTGTCTACAAAGAGACATTCACATCCACTATTAATATGGTAGATGGTTGTGGGGGGGAATATTTCCTAGGAAACCCCCCCCCCCCCCCCCCCTTCCCTCAATACATGCCAAATGCTATCTGTTCTACACCAAGATACATTATTTCATCATGAGGGAGGTGGGGTTATTCTTGTCTACAAAGAGACATTCACATCCGCTATGCATATGGTAGATTGGGGGGGGGTGGGGTGGGAATTTCCTAGGTAAAATCTCCCCCCCTCCCCCCCTCCCCCCCCCCTGCCAATATGCATCACATGCTAACTGTTCTACACAAACATTTTCACTTGATCAGAAATCTTCCCCCAATCTTGTGATATTCTTGTCTATCAAGGGACTTACACTATGCATATGGTAGATTGGGGTGGGGTGTGAGGGAGGTGATTTTTTACTACCAAATGACATACATTGTGCCTATGTGCACATGTTTGGTGGGAAATAATTCTGCTTTGTAGCATTCAAACACAAACTTTTGGGTGGGGGAGATTTTCCAGGGTGGGGGGGAGAATTTCCTATGGTCGAGCCTGGAAATATCCCCCCCCCCCCCCCCCCCCCCCCCCCCCCCCCCCTCCCCCCCGGGGGAGAATTTCCTAGGAAATTCTTCCCCGGGGGGGAATATTTCCAGGCTCAACCCTGGAAATCTTCCCCCGCGGGGGGCAAGATTTCCAGGGGGGGGAGAATTTCCTGTGACACCGGTACTGTTGTAGACTGGGTATCAATGTTCCTAACTCACAATCTACATTTGTGGCTGTGACTGGAATAAATGGGGCTGATGGCATTTATGGCCTTTGTAGCTCCTGATCAATTAGCACACTCCTGTAACCTGATAACGATCTGTATTGCTTGTTAGAAGCATGTCAGTGTTTCATTGATGGATTGGCAAACAGTGCAGATCCTGATCAGACTGTGCGGATGCACAGACTGATATTTATCTACACTGGCCTCAAAACCCATAAGCCCCATTTCTCCAGTCACAGTCACATTTTTGTTCAGCTTGCTTGAGGAGAGCTGGACATAGCAATCACAATGCATGTGTGTCAAATCGCCCAGCCATCATTCAGTAAGGTTGCTTTTCCCCTGAGAGATGAGTTAATGGTCTATGGGTAGACCATTGGACATCAATACTGGAGATGTAGGTTGTGATTTCAATCCATGCCCTAGGCATGAATTAATCACTTTTACTTTTAGTATTTCCATCCACCTGTTTTTAGCTCACCTGAGCAAAGCTCGTGAGCTATTGTTATGGCAAAGTGTCCGTCGTCCGTCCGTCCGTGAACATTTTCAATCATCTTCTTCTCCCGAACTGCTGAGCCGATATTGGTTAAACTTCACAGGGATGATATATGGGTGATACCATTTCAGATTTGTTAAAATGGAGGTCATTGACAATCCAAGATGGCCGCCATGGAAAAGTAGGTCAAATTCTTAAAAAATCTTCTTCTCACGAACCGCCAGGCCGATTTCGACGATACTTGGTATGAATGATTGATAGTTAGCGCTGTTTCAGATTTGTTCATATGGTGGCCCGTGGGTCAAAAATGGGCGTCGCCCGAGGGGTGAAATAGGGGTCAAATTTTATTTTTAATTTTTAACCGAATATAGTCATGTAATATATCAAATCGAAGGTATTGACGAGACAATCACTCTGGAACATTTTTTGTCTAAATCATATGATTACGTCATCCAAGATGGCCACCGATAGTTCAAATGGTCATTCTTTTACTAAAGATTTCAAACGTCTTTTTCTTGTAAACTGCTTGGCCGATATTTTGCCAAACTTAACTGTAATGGTCTGTGGTTGAAGCCTGTTCATTTTGTTTAAAATGGAGGTCATCACCAAATCCAAGATGGCCGCCGTTGAGAAGTAGGTCAAATTCTTAAAAAATCTTCTTCTCACAAACCGCCAGGCCGATTTCGACGATACTGGGTATGAATGATCGATAGTTAGCGCTGTTTCAGATTTGTTCATAGGTGGCCCTGGGGTCAAAAATGGGCGTCGCCCGAGGGGTCAAATAGGGGTAAATTTTATTTTTAACCGAATATAGTCATATAATATATCAAATCGAAGGTATTGACGAGACGATCACTCTGGATAATTTTTTGTCTAAATCAGATGATTATGTCATCCAAGATGGCCACCGATAGTTCAAAAGGTCATTCTTTTACTAAAGATTTCAAACGTATTCTTCTTGTGAACTACTGCTTACCGATATTGGCCAAACTTAACTGTAATGGTCTGTGGGTGAAGCCTGTCCATTTTTGTTAAAATGGAGGTCATCACCAAATCCAAGATGTCCGCCGTTGAAAAGTAGGTCAAATTGTCAAAAAAATCTTCTGCTCACAAACCTCCAGGCTGATTTCGATGAAACTTGGTGTGAATGATTGATATTTAACGCAGTTTCAGATTTGTTCATATGGTGGCCCCTGGGTCAAAAATGGGCATGGCCCGAGGGGTCAACTAGGGGTCAAATTATATTTTTGACCGAATATGGTCATATAATATATCCAATCCAAGGTATCGACGAGATGATCACTCTGGAGCATGTTAATTTTTGTCAAAATGGAGGTCATCACCAAATTCAAGATGTCCGCCGTTGAAAAGTAGGTCAAATTGTCAAAAAAAATTCTTCTCACATTTCGACGAAACTTTGTATGAATGATCGATAGTTAACGCTGATTCAGATTTGTTCATATGGTGGCACATTCGCAATATATGTTAGATCAGAAGGTACCAACAAATTCTGTGGAACATTTGAAGTTGTAAGTGAAGAGTCTTTGTGAAATCAAGATAACCACTATGGAGGCTTTTAGGTGAGCGATACAGGCCCACTAAATGGGCCTGTCCCATCTGTTGCTGATATGTTAAACCTGTCCACCTTGTACTTTTCCCTGAAAATGCCTAGGCACATTCGGCGCGTAGTCCATGGACACATCGTTAATAATCTGATCCATTATTTCTCTTGGCAGCCATTGTTGTTGATGTTGTTAATTGTTCTGTCCTTCATAGGACAACCTCTTGAAGAGTTGGGAATGGCGGTTTAAATGTAACTAATCCGTTACCAAGGAATCCGCTACCACTACTAGAATTTTCTTAGCCTTATCGTGTGTCACACCCCCTTCGTTTTCTTCTAGCGGGAATTATTTCTAGCCTGTTGTATTTGTATTGTTATTTAAGCTTATCAGCCTTACACGATTGATAACTGATGTTTATTCAGCTGCCATGGTGACACTTGAAGAGGTTAGTGAAAGAGGAGGGCTAACTCCAAATTGGAGTTAGTCCTCCTCTTTCCCTGACACTTAACTTATCATCACATGATAAGTGACACTTCTCCATTTATTGACAGGGCCAGATTGTGGTGTCCTATCATTTGGCAGTGACTGTATTGGAGCCAACTTCCTCACCAGTAAATCCAGGTGAGATGTCATCAGCGGTCATGGGGAATCAGGGCTGAGAATTTTCAGGATATATCCTGAAATCAAGATTTGAGGTTCCTGATAATTGCAGAAAAATACTAATGTTACAATATGGAATTCAGGATATGGAATTTTGAACAGTTCGCCCTCCCCTCCACCCCATGTGTCATTCATGGCATATTGTGTTTCTCTTTAGGTTCCGTACGTCCGTTTGTGTACATTTATGTCAAAAAGTTTGTAAGAGTTTCTCCATCATGTAATATCTTCAAATTACTTGAAGGATTGCTTTAATATTTAATCAGTTCATTCACCTGAATATGTGTGACACACTCTCACCACCAATACCTTTAAAATGGCGCTACAACATTTAGCCATTTTCTTATGTCAAAAAGATTGTAAATGTTAGACTTTCTCAAATGACTGAAATTTGTGTACATTTAAAGTTATCTTTTTTAAGACACAATCTCTAGTTAGAGTCCAGTATGCCATGAGGGCATATATCCATCAAACGTAATGTCTAGTTACCTGGAACTATAGGTGCAGACTGGGTGTAGCCAGTTATCTGTCTGTAGTTGTTGCTATGACTGGAGAAATGGGGCTTATGGGATTTGTGACCAGTGTAGATCCAGATCTTCATGGCACATTCATCTAGCCTGATTACGATCTATGTTGCTTGTTAGACGTATGACGGGTGTTTCGTTGATGGAATGGCGAACAGTGCAGGTCCTGATCTGACTGTGCGGATGCACAGGCTGATCTGGATCTACACTGGTCGCCAAACCATTTCTCCAGTCACAGCCACATATAACCATGTTGTTGTATAGATTTTAAACCCCAATTACTGAATCACTTGAGCCACACATACGGTAGTCCTTCACCATTGATTCTGTAGCAAATTTACAGTTGGATTTTATTTCGCCATGACGATAAAATTCTCGACGCGCAGTGAATTTTTTGACGTGGCAATAGCGGAGAACCATATTACTATTTTACGGCCTTAATGTATAACAAGGTACACATTTTTTAAAACATAATACAAACAGAAATGCAGAAAATGCTATAATTATATTGTATTCTTAAATTCAGTCGAGTGATTTAACCAATTATACAAAAAAATATAAAACTCTCGGCATTGGATTGATTAAATGTCAATTTTAATATTACAATTTATGTCTGTACAGAGTTATTGCCCCTGTCACCCTGAAGTAACTGAAATGGATTTTAATATGCTAATTTTCCGACCAATCCAATTGTCACAAAATGATTTTCAGACTGGTCCATTTAGGAAAAGGGTGTGTTTTTTTTTCTTCTATTAAAAAATAAGGAAATTGCTTGCAAAAAGTGCAGATCCGGATGAGACGGCTCGTCACGAGCCGACTCATCTGGATCTGCACTGTTTGAAACACCACCGCTAGATAGAGGGCTGAAGTGTTGAAAGTGTTAAGTTTGTGTAACTAATACTCATTTATAGAAGGTCAGCCAACAATACAGTTTCGATGTTTATTGTACTTCAGTGATGCACACCGCTGCTGTAGAAAGAGGCATTCCCATGACTACCGACAACACATACCATCTGTAAGTGACCGGCCACATTCAGCTGTCAACCATAAACACTAGTGTTTACCTACTATACATTTGTATGTCTTGTCTTGTAAGAGTCTGATCTTGAGAAAACCACATCAGCAACTTTCTCCTACTGATGGCTAACTATCCTGTGTCAGTCTCCCGCAAAATTCTCCATGGTATGCATGTTTTTGTTGTTCGGAAATATTCAAAATGGTGCATGATATCTCTCATCTGTAGGGATGGGGATATGGCGTTGGACTTCAATACCAGTTGTTGTGAGTTCAATCCTCGCCCTGCGCATGAACAATTACTTAAGAGTATTTCCATCCCACTAGTCTGTCGGATGAGACTTTAAACTGTGGTCCCGTCTCTATATGACCTTAGCTGTTGCTGAGACATTAAACCGAATCACTTTATCTCTCATATGTCAGATCCACTTTGCCACGTCCAGTCAACATATGAACTGTATAACTTAGTATTATAAGATAGCTATTTTTTTCAAAAATCCTCACATTTTCCATTCTGCTATAACTTATTCAGCGATCGACTAATTGGCTAGAAACTTCATTTTTCACATTCAGTAGATGTGTATGCAATTCTCCATTCCACTTTAACTTTTTTATTTTATGAGTGATTGGCTTGGAACTTCATCTGCATATTTCTTATAATTTATATGTTCATTCCCCGCCAGACCCATGCTCCCCACATTCCCAATGTCGAGGTCAAACTACTTATTTCACATTCAGTAGATACTTGCGAGTTTCGCAATTCTCCTGTAATGGCTTTAGTATACGAGCAATTGACTTGAAACTTCATGTGCACGTTACTCATCATTCATATTTTCATTCCCCACCCCACCGATTCTGCCTCTGATCCCAAGGTGAAGGTCAAATAACTTTGAAATGTCATATTCAATTATAGATACGCGTTTTTCCATTCTCTTATAACTCCTTTACTGTATGAGTGATTAGCTTAAAATCGAATGTGCATGTTTATGATCCAACCACCACAGCGACGGCAGACAGTTGGCGGTGTTCTTGTTTATCTAAGTTGATGTAGATTATAATTCCATAAAATGTGGCTGTAACTGGAGAAATATGGCTTATCGGATTTGTGACCAGTTTAGATCCAGATCAGCCTGTGCATCCGCACAGTCTGATCAGGATCTGCACTGTTCACCATTCCATCAATGAAACACCCATCATCCTTCTAACAAGCAATAGAGATCATTATCAGTCTACAAGAGTGTCCTATTTGACCAGGATCTGCACAAATGACATAAGCACCATTATTATTACTGACCATTATTAATAGTAGCCCCCTCTCCAATAGTAGCCCTGTCACATATTTGCATTCTAAATTTGTTATTTTTCATTTTTCATACAAAAGCCATTTAAAACATTGTCAGCTGGGGTCTCTGGAGAGATTCAAGTCTGTGTCGAGTTCGTTCCAGGATCTGCACTGTTTTCCATTCCATCAATGAAACATCTGTCATGCTTCTAACAAGCAATATAGATCGTTAGCAGGCTACAGGAGTACATAAGCCTCTCCAGTCACGGCCACACTATGTTTATACTGCATGTTGACTGGCTCTCAGATGGGGTCCCTGGAGAGCTTCAAGTCGGTGTCAAGTTCGTTCCAATCGTTCCTGGAGGAGGAGGAGGACTCGATGTACTCTGCCCACTCCAGCCTCATAGACACGGCCGGCACCCTCGATCTGTACGTATTGCAGGAATAAAACCATCGGCTGTATGAATAACATTTGATCTGGGTGACAAGTGGAAGCAAGCGATGGGTAATTTAACGATCAATCCCAAATTGAGACCTGGTTTGGTACGTCTTTGGCATTCTTGTATGTGAGGGTTAAATCTGCTTATACCCCTTGTATGATAATATGATTATTCCTAATCCTATTACTGTCAGGGGAAGGGGCCAAGTGGCTTTGGTGTGGTGTGGACCTCTCACCAGGTCAGGTTATTCTAATTTCCGGGCTGAATATATTGTTTCTCGATGTAAATATTCTGTTCTGATTTTTGGATTTTCCACCCAATGCAGCAGGTTAAATAGGCCCGGTCTTACATGACCTTAGCTGTTGATAGGCCGTTAAACACCAATAAACAAACAAACAAACTGTTTGAAGTGTGTAGAGTCTGATGGACTCGCAAAATTTAAACAGACCAAATGGTTGTCATACTACAGTAAACGCAACAGCCCTTGTGTTTATTACTTATATTTACATTGCATGTTAATAGTTTCAAAAATGTAAATAGCCAAATATGGTGCTAAAATTAAGATTCATCTGGTTTAAAGTCATTTTCTCGCAATTCATGGAACAGCGACGTCGGCCAATAGCGTAACCTTATTGACAACTTCATGGAAATTAATGACGTCAATCAAACTTTAACCAATCAACGTCACACGACGTCATGTGAGGCCAATGAAATTCATTGGAATATAAACGCAGTACGTTGAATGTGCATTTCCATTATGAATTTATGGAAGATGTAAACTACATGTAATGATGGAGTTTTATAACTTATGTGAAATTGCATTATGCATATTGGAATACACGACACATAATACATATCGGGAATTACCGTTAATGGCGTCATGCAATATTTTTCATGGAAACTTTTTAATGTCGGCAAAATGGACCGATATGGGCAAGTTAAATGTTTTCAAAAGAGATTTCAAATGATAGCGGCCAGATTGTATGACATGGCCTCTGTTCTCATACAAAAATGCCACGTGGGAATGAAAATCGCTGGCCACTGGTCATACATGTAGTTCGGGGGATGGCCGTTATTCCAAGGTTTTATAAAGAACAAAATTGGATGGGGGGATTTTTAACTGGCCGTTAGCACAGGTTTGACTGTATTGTCACAGGCTTGTCAGGCAAGACTAGGAAACATGTATCTGTAGGGATTCCGAGGCCAAATTTGCAATGTTTACTTTACATATGTATTAAATCCCTGCAAATATATCTGGGGGCCGTTTCACAAAACTTTGTATGACTAAAATGTTTGTAAGTGCAAAATTATGAAGTCTGTAAATTTCACATTAACAATGTTTTCTATTAAACAATTATTAGCTTAAACAATTTGTATTTCAAAGTATTGCAAGTGAGATACATATATACAGTGGAACCCCTCTAAACCGAACACCCTGGGGACAGACTGAAAAGTTCGGTTTATAGGGGTTTTCGGTTTAGAGGGGTTGAAAGCATATGCACATTGAAAGCATATGTACACATCTTTTCAATAAATATGTCAAGTTTCATTTTTATTCTGAGAATTGATATGATGACTTTTTCATTGGAAACAAACAAACGAATAAAAACCAGTGTTTTTTTTATAAAACTACACTACAAGGTGACAGTTTAGTTGTGGACCAGCCACCAGTATAGTAAATTTATGGAGTATTTTCATATTTCTCCACCCGAAAAAGTTAAGTCCCAGTGAGACGATTCTAAAGCACTCCCAACTTGCCATTTGTATAGAGAAATAAGAAATGTACCCCCGAATTACGCACCTTAACGGGGGCTCGGCTACCCAGTTGTGTTTTATCATGTCGACATGTGTAATTCCCAATACACAGAGTGCAGATGACATGGGATAAAGACCCTTAAGTATTTTGTGCCACTGTGGAACTTTCTCGATCAGCTGGAACGCTCTTTTAAGACCAGAATGTGTTTTTTTTATTGACATTGCAAATAGTGCAGATTCGCAAGGGGTATAGCAAATAGTGCAGATTCGCAATGTAATCGGAGTCTACGGTCTACACTGGTCGCAAAGAGCATATGCCACATTTCGCGTGTGCTGTGTAGTTACCGCGAGCTGCTACGATAGCCCACAGGCTACAGTCACGAGTTTACAGCCTCGTTAAGTAATTATCAGATTCTCAATTAATCGGTCGATTGGTTCACTAATAATGTGAAACAGCAGACATGTCTCGTATTTAGGTCGCATGTATATGTGTATTGAATAGATTCCTAACTTTGTAATGCTGCTTATGACGTTCAAAAAAACACGCCGCTTAGGCTTGTACAGAGTTCAAGTTAACGTGTGTAATTTGATCAATTTTGTTATTTCTTCCACACAAATGTCAAGTTGGGAGTCCGTTAGAATCGTCTCATTCTCGTGGCTCCACATTTTGGGAACCAGAGCTGAACAATACTACCGGGAACCTGTCTATTGCAAACACGGTGTGATTTTGACACCCGCTTGAAACAACAACATTGAAATTGGACGCGGTGTATTTCTTGGATGACATCCTGACAGGTGACCGTGTTTCCGGTTTTCCGGGGTTATTTTAACGCTGAAATATGGTTTTGGGACTTGAAATGGCGTCCGGATTACGGAGTAGAGGGGTTCCGGAATAGAGTGGTAGAAACTAATGTGTTTATATAGCAGAATATTCGGGACGTGGTCGTATGTTCGGTATAGCGCGAATTCCGGTATAGAGGGGGTCCGGTTTGGAGGGGTTCCACTGTACATACAATTGATAACAGGATTAGAAAATAAGCTTTTGCACTTATGTGAATTCTTCTCCTGAAAAACTATTATTGGATTTACATGTATTGAGCATAGGCTGCATATGCAGCCTATGCTCAATAAATGTAAATCCATCTATTGAAATTTCCAGACGATCCTAACGTTGCCCATACAAATATCTTAGTCGTATAAAGTTTAGTGAAACGGGCCCAGTAGCCTATTTCACCAACATTGCAAAGTATACTTTTCTAGTAAAGTATACTTTGAGGGAGAAATTTTCAATTTTAGGATAAATTTACTATTTTTTATTATACTGAATTTATTACATTATCACAGCCATTTTGGCTGTGATAATGTAATAAATTCAGTATAATAAGTCTGCATACTTTT
>CM055265.1:216079442-216144542 GCA_029237695.1 Conchocele bisecta
CGGAATGGCGAACAATGATCAGACTGGTTGATTTGGATCTATGCAAGTCGCAAAAGTCATAAGCCCCATTTCTCTACTGTCTTCACGAAACCTGCTATATAAACGATGCAAAAAGAATATATTTTTGATAATATATTAAATTACCGATATAGCAAAATATAAGAATGAGCCTTCTTCTCATTCTATGAAATTTGGTCCGATATTGAATTTATTGCAATTTTTTTTTTCTAATTTCAGAAATAGTGGACAGATTTTCAAAATTTAACTTGGATCATTTCCAAGCTATTTAGCCAGGTTTCAGTGTCAATTTCAACAATTTTTTTACTCTTCTTTTTCGACAGGTTCTCCACCCCTTTTTCTCCCATTTTAAATTCCCATAGAGAAATCATATTTTTATACGCCCGTTTGAAAAAACGGGACGTATTATGTATTCATCTTGTACGGGTCTGGGGGGTGGGCACAGCTTGTCCACGCAATAACTAGAGTTCTACTTGACTTATCTCCCCTTGGCAGCCATTTTTAATTTTCGCACTCGGAATCCTTGTCCACGCAATAACTCGAGTTCTACTTCACCGATCGAAACCAAATTCAGTATACATGTTTATCATGGCAAGACAAAGAAGCCTATTGATTTTGAAAAATTTCCGATACTTCTCTTCCCTTGGCAGCCATTTTTAATTTTCGCACTCTGTATCCTTGTCCACGCAATAACTCAAGTTCTACTTCACCGATCGAAACCAAATTCGATATACATGTTTATCATGGCAAGACAAAGAAGCCTATTGATTTTGACATGCCATGTGATTTTGTACCAAAGATCATGTGCAATTTTTGTCGAGCCCGCTTGCGGAAAGCGAGACAGTGATCACAATGACGTCTGTGCGTCCGTGCGTCCGTGCGTCCGTGCGTCCGTGCGTCCGTTGTCACGTAAGGACGTCCGTCCGTACGTCCGTGCATCCGTCCGTCCGAAATCTGCATTAAAGTTTTTAAATACCTTATATCTCTGCAGTACTAAGTCACATTGACTTGAAACTTCATATGCTTATTAGTCATCATCCATATATTCATGCTGTGTCTCACTCATGCTGCCCCTGTGCCCAAGTTCAAGGTCAAATGCCTCGGTGGGCTCGACATGCGGGCCGCGGTCATCTGGTTTATGAAATACATTTACAGAAACTGATATATTCTGTAACTGATGTTGAAAGGTAACAAAATTACGGAATTCTATTTTGCATTTGCTATGAAAATGTTATCTTTGAAAATACAGGTATCATCAATTATGTAAATATTTTTCAGGAGATATGGCACATGTTCTTAGGTACAGAATCACATGGTGGGTGGTGGTCGGACGAACATGACAGCGTAAATTAACGGTAGGGGTTCCTTCTTATAGGAATCACGATTTTCCTGCTTTGGCCCTCAGGTACGTTTTTATTTTTGGTTCTTTTGTTACCTGGGAGTTGAATTGGGTAATTGCCCATTATAAAAGTGGTAAGATTATTACTGATCCTATTGCTTTTGGGAGGGGGCCAAGTGATTCTGATGTGGCGTGGACCTGGGATCAGATCAGGTTTATTTTGATTTCAGGGCTGAATATATAGATTTTTCATTGTAAATATTCAGTTCTGATTTTGGGATTTCTTCATCAAAAATGGCAAGTTGGGACGATTCTAAAGCATTCCCAACTTGCCATTTTTGATGGAGAAATAAGAAATTTACCTCAAAATTACGCACCTTAACTGGAGCTCTGATGTACTTCTTGCTTTCAGGACAACTGGTAATATTGGTGCATACATGCATGTATACAGTCGAACCCGTGCTAATGGCCACCTGTGAATAGGGACCACCTGTCCACAATGGCCAGTTAAAAACCCGCCTGTCCAATTTTGTTCTTTAAAACACCCCCAAACTACGACCAGCGGCCAGTGCTTTTTGTTCCCGTGATGCATTTTTGTGTGTGAGCAGCAGCCAAGTCATGTTTTGTAGGCCAAAAAATGACATCGCTTTTCCTTTCATCACAAACGTGGCCGCTATTATTTGAATTTCAAATTGCCGTATCCAATTCGCCATGGATTGCATGTGTTTACTACTTACACAATACTTTCATGATAATTAAAGATACATGCCCACTCAGTAGGCATATAATGTTCTTTATAGGAATTAAATAAATGTATAATTGTGTCGCTATTCCACCAGTTCTAGAAATGACAAGTGCCTGCTATGCAGATATACTGAGTGGGCAGGTACATGTACCTTTAAATGTAAACACCTGTATGTGCTTTCTTTTACTTATCGCCGATATCATGTAATCTTAGCTAATTGTGCCAATTACGAAAAAGAGCCAATTAACGATCTTTCATATTCCAGCGCTTGCTAGTGAGTAAAATCGTTTAACATTGCTTTTGGTAATTATAAATTTACTTGCTTTGTATATTTATATTCGATATGAAATTAATAATTTCCATTCATTTAATAGAGGTGGGTATCGCCAGAAAAAACATATCGCGATACGTATCGTGATAGTCGGGACGTATCGCGATACGTATCACGATAGTATCGCAGATTACTCTGATAACCAGTTACACTGCTTTTGTACTGTGCAGCCAAAGTTGTGTACCATATATAGTTGTTGTGTGGTGTTTAACACTGTTTATAATTAGTTGTATGCATGTTCTACTCGTTTTTCTTTAATACAAAATAGATCAATTAGTTATATTGCATAATTAATTGGCCTCCAGACGGTTTTCAAATAATAAAAAAAATGCCCGTGGACAGAAAGAGGTGGGGCTGTGGTGAGGCGGTGGAGGGCGCTTGGGTAGGGAGGATTGAAAGTATAGTGTCTCAAAAAAAGATCGCTAAATACACAATACTCAATAATAATGATGCATCTCAATTTGATTGATAATAACATTGTGATTTGGAGTTGAATTTATTTTATTATTATTATTTTTATTGAATTGTTGAACATATATTCAAAATGAATCTACAAGGACCCACAAACACACAGAGGTATCATTAAACAACAATTATGCACTTTAATTGTACACCAAAAATGGCCAGTTCTACTGTAATGCTGCCTTTTTCGATGTGGAAGTGAAAAAAAATGGTCGCGAAAACCCATGACACGGCTCGTGTTCCGAACTTCCGGTTTGATATGAGGTCAATAAAAAAAATGCCATCAACTGCGCACAAGCCAAACGGTTCAATAATAAAGTGTTTGTTGTGCACATTAATGATTGTTAAAGAAACTGTCGATGTCCTTGGATGTCGAATCCAGACGTTCCTATAAAAATCACTTTAAATATTAATTAATTTACCACTTTCTAGCACCAAAAACACGATCATTGAAAATGTGTTACTAATTACAATGCAGCTATCGTCAACTATTGATAGTTGGCAGTGTATCGCGATACATGTATCGTGAAGATATGTACCTCGATATATCGATGCATCTTGCAATACTATCGGTCCACCTCTATCATTTAATGACTATAAATCGTGATAACAAACTCTGACTGTGAGAATATCAAAGCTGAAATTTCTAACATTGGATAGAGTGAAAGTGCTGAAACTGGCTGACACGGGGAAAAGTAGCCATTTGATTGCCACAGAAATGGCAGTGAGAAAAACTCTAATCCAGGGAATAATGAAAAAGAAGCATGAAATAATGGAGGAGTTTGATGCAAACGCAAATTTGGAATTGAAACGCCCATTTGAACGATGCCACAGGAAGACATTTAAATGTGTCCGGCTCCTTATTGAAGGAAAAGGCACTCTCGTTTGCGAAGGACCTTGGCGAGGACAGTTTGAATGGGTGTGCTGGAGAGCTTCTTAAAACGGAACAATATCGTGTTTAATGTCAGGTGAACGCGGCATCAACCACACCATCATTGACGACTGGAAGGAGAAGATACTGTTGGCATACTAAGGATACGATCAGGCCGATATTCATCATGGACGAGACCAGGCTCTTTTTCTGGGACACCATGAAGTAGACATTCTTCAAGAAAGTGGAGGATTGCGCTGGAGCGAAAACGGTCGAAGGATCGGATCACCAAAGCACTGTGCGCTAGCATGACAGGTTAGTAAAGTTGTCGGGTGTGAACTGTGGAATGGTAACCAGCTTGGCCACTATTTTTAGCGTAGAAGATCGTGTATAAACACTGTCCCGACTGAACGTGTTTATACACGATCTATCTTGTTCGCTAAAAACCGGACTGTGATATATGCTGGCTGACCAGCTATCCACACCCATTTTCTCAATAAACTCTGACTACGTCACAACACGTCACATACAAGGGCAGATTAACCCTTACAATGATGGTTAGATTTTGTCGTCTGCTGCTTATTTTCTGTTCTCCACTTTTTTCATCACAAACATACTTTGACATCACTTTATAATCATGATAATTAGTTCCCTGTATATTGGACATTGATTTGTAAGAGGTGTGGTGTGTAATGGATGCTTAATTCACGTGTGACTTATCATGTGCATGTGAGTTTATAACATGTTTACAGTGTTTGTGATGTTGGTGACGAGTGCATACCCATATCAGTCTGCGTATCTGCACAGTGTGATCATGTTATACACTGTTCGCTATCCACTTAACTTGTCATTCTATTTTCTGTGTTGGCAATAAGTACAAAACTCATTCCACTGGAAACGAGCCAGCTGGTGTAATTGATTGCACATACCAGGTGGCAATGTGATCCACCAGGATGGGTATATGGTACACCCGTTACAAAAAACAAAGTGTTTATTATTCTCAAAAATATGAAAATTACTTGCAAAAAGTGCAGATCCTGATGAGACGGCTCGTCACGAGCCGGCTCATCTGGATCTACACTGTTTGCCAATACAACAATTAAAAATTGAATCGCCATTAAAACACATTCGGTGCTTGTGTCTTTTGTTGGACCTATCCGTTGGAGCCCGTCTAAAAAAGGAATTATAGACTAATTAAAATTTTCTCCAGAGGGGCGCCAATGGGCAGGGCCCACTAAAGACACCATCACCGTACATTCGGTATCAATCAAATGAAGACGATTCTCATGAGCTGTCAAAAAATTAGACAACATTTAATTCAGCATAGTATGGGTTAACCCTTACAATGCTGACTTAAAATTTGTTGTCTGCTGTTTATTTTCTATTGTCCATTTTTTTCATGAAAACCATATTTTCACATTGCTTTAGAATCATTTTCAATGGAAATGATTCTAAAGTGTTGTCAAAATCAAAATCAATAGCAGACGACAATTTACGTTTCCCGCGTTCTAAGGGTTAAAACACTGTTTAATCAATATGTCAATTGTCTCAGTTGCAGCAGAGAAGGTTACTCCTTTGTTTGCGGCAAATCGAAGAAACGCAGGTGCTTGAGTCGTGTTGATCGTCTGCCAGTCTTGTATCGGGCCAACAAGAAGGCATGGATGACTGACACATTGTCTGTTGAGTGGCGACAGTGGTTTGAGGCAGATGATGGGTACGACGGTGTTATTGTTCGTTGACAACACCCCATCACGCGTGTCCACCCAACTGAAGATCGTGACTGTGAAATTTTTACCAGCCAACACCATCGCCCTGTGTCAACCCATGGACCAGGGGATTATTCAGATGCTGAAGCTGAAGTACCGGAGGCGATAACTCCAACAAAGAATGGCTGCGAGCTATTAAAGGAGATCAGTGTGCTTGATACTGTGTACTGGATCGCGAGTTTGTGGAAGGAGGTTCAATCCTCTACTGTGATCAAGTGTTTTGATAAGTGTGACTTAGTCGAGTCTGTGTCATCTATGTCGATCGCGTCTGAGCCCGAGAGTTCGAGCAGTCCTGCTCCAGCAGACGACAAGGCCGACAACTACCCTATCGCGTCCCGGCAGCTCTTTGACTGCGAGGTTGAGGAGCTCCTGTAGCCTATTTCACCTAAGCATACTTTTCTTGCTAAGGGCTTTTCCAGAATTAATGGTATGGGGGGGGGGTTGGAAGGCAGTTTTTTTTTTTACCCACCACCCATACAAAAAGATTATTTTCATACCCCACCACCCATGCTTTTGAATTATTGCTTCACCCCACCACCCACACAATTATTGAATTATTTTCGTTTGCCCCAACCCCCATAATTATTAATTTTCCCTTGCCACACCACCCATATGTATTAATTATTGTATTGCCCCCACAACCCATACAATTTAATTATTTCTTTGACCCCCAACCCCCATAATTATTTATTATCAAAATTATTTTAAATACATGTATATTGCCAATATATCGGTAAATGGAAAGTGCGAGGTAATTAGAAATCGCATCGGTCCCATTATTATTCGTTGATTATATGCTTCGACCAACTCTAAATAATACGCAATAGCGACCACAGGTGGAAGACTCGGACCTATGACACCAAAAAAATGCCTATTAAAAAAAAAATCCCATTACCCCATTATATATATATATTTCTCAACAACAAAACATGAGAATCGTCTCGCGTTTTCGCGATCTCTCCTTCCGCTTGTGAAAATAAGTTTGGCTCCAACCCGATTTTTCTGTCTGTAACTTAGGGCGACTATCTCGGCGTTACAGACATAAAATTCGGGTTTATTTTGCTCATACATGTATCGAAAGCATGCGTGTTGAAATTGCGCATGCGTGTGTGTAGACCGTACTTACAACAGTCATGCGAGATCGCGAATCAAAAACGCGCGATAGCGCGGCGAGGTTGCGAAATAGCGAGATTGATAGAATATCGCGTTTTCGTCTCGAAATCTCGCGATCACGCTTCGCGTTTTCGCGATCTCAACCTATGCGAGAAATCACAAATAAGCGAGGTTGTCACGTTTCCTTAACAGGACACCTACACGTTGTATTACGGGACGATTCTCGTGTGCTGCCAAAACATGTTTTTATTAAGGAATAGAGCAAATGTGGACAAACTTCAATATTTCTTGACAACTAAAACATAATTTGACAAAACATGATAATCGTCTTAGGAGACGATTCTAATGTACTGTCCATACATGTTTATTGAAAAAAAACATATATGATACATGTTATTGGTTACTGCATCGTATCGTCGACCTATACACGCAAGATCGCGAAAACGCGAGACCAAATCGCGAGACGGCGAAATCGCGAGGCGAAAACGTGATATTCTATTGTATTCAATATCGCGTGGATTCATAAATAATACTCCCGTCCCCCGCGACATATCATTTTCGGTCTGGGTGCACACCTGATGGTGTTTACAATCATCTGTCGGTAATCCAGTTTCACGTGCAAAGTGTGACTGAAGAATTCGGCAAGGAACAAACATATCTAAACCACGCTATGTAGTCGCTCACGTCATCGCTCACGTCAATAAATTGATATTTACGCATTAGCTCGACATAGTGCATTTTCACGTGTTTGTCTCTTGATAAAGCGAGTTTGGCAGCACATGAGAATCGTCTCCAAAGACGATTTTCCTATTTTGTCCAAATATGGTTTTGTAAAAAAAAAATACCAATGTATTCATGTTTTCTTGATTTCTTAATAAAATAGTTTTGGAAACACATGAAAATCGTCTCCTTGGACGATTCTAATGAATTGTAAAAAAAAAGCATATTGATACGTTTTGTCACATTTGATTGATTTCTCAATAATAACACATGCTTTGACAGCACATGAGAATAGTCTCCTAAGACAACATCATTTATATTTTGTACGAATAGCAATATTGTCGAGCCCGCTTGCGGAAAGCGATACAGAGTGATCACAATGACGTCCGGGTGTCCGTGCGTATTTTTAATTGTTGACAGTATTATCACCGAAAACCGGCGATGTGACATGGAATGAACTGTCGAACCTAGCCCATGGTCATTGGGGAAACTGTTAGACCGGGCAAACGTTCGATACATTCAGAAATATAATTCGTGTTTCTCGAGTCGGGTGGAGAGGAAATACGATCGATTACACACCGTCAAAATCTAGTTGGAACGTAAATGTCAATTGTCACGTACACCATTTCAGTTTACCGCCGTTACATCAGCGTTATTCTAAGTATGTATGGTCGCTCGTTAGGGGCATTTTTTCCTTCTTTTATAAGGGATGGGTTGTGGCCTAGGGGTAGAACATCTGACTTCCAATCTGGAGGTTGTGGGTTCAAACATGCCTTATGCATCAAAAATATACTTTCATAGTATATTCATAGTACATTTGTATTTCCATCTCACTGGTCTGTCCAGGGCCGTAGCGGCCACCACGGCAGCACACTGCGCTGCCGTGGCATTATTTTGGCCTGTTTTTGTTTTTGTTTGTATGTAGGAAATGCTATTTTGATGGTCTAAGTGGAATTTTTCCCTTTAAAAAGGCTGCCGTGGCATCATCTCTATATGACATCAGCTGTTGCTGGGACGTTAAACCCATTCACTTTCACTTTTTTCCTTCGTTTATACGCGTAGAAACGATAATTAAAAATCTTAAAGTTATTTTCCACCCCGTGAAGCAACGTGAATTTATTTCTCTAAATATTCGTTTCTTGGCATGTCGACACGACGAGACGAAAACGTTAATTTACATAAAATAAATCAATAACCATCGATTGCAAAACGTGATTATAATACCGTATTATATACATTTTTTACACAGTGACTTAGTGTTTTTCGTCTTGGAGCCATAGACAAGATGAAACGGAATTCGTTTCTACACTGCGTCTGCGAAGAAACGAAAATTAGCATCCTTTAGATGAACACACACCCCCCTCCGCGAAAAAAACATCAGGACATTTACTACTATTACATTACGTTTCGAAGCCTTGAAGGATTGCTAATTATCGTTCTTTCTTGACATAGAAATTAATTTTAAGGTTGTGAACTGGAAAAAACGAATAAATATGGGGTCCGAATAAATTTAAAAAAAAGAAGTTTTCGTCGTTATTTGATTTATATGGTCCCGGTCCGAGAGGTAAAATTTACGTTCGTTCGCGGCGAGTAAACAAAATGAAATGTCGTGATGGAATGTACGGTCAACTCCATTCAATCACATGATGCACAAAGTAGTAACACAGTGATTCGTCGCATATTGCCAGTCATTTTGTTGATGTACAAAGTAGTAGTAACACAGTGATTCATCGCATTTTGCTGAGTCATTGTGTCGATGTACAAAGTACAGGCCCGTAGCCAGACCTGTTTGAAAGGGGGGGGGTCGTTTGGAAGGCCCAAGGGGGCCTGAGGTATCTAGGGGGGTCTAAAAAGTGGACCTCGAGGCTGGCCGGGCTACGGGCCTGAAGTAGTAACAAAGTGATTCGCCGCAATTCGCCACCTCGCGGCACGTCCACTTTTTGTACATTGCTGCTTTGACGATAGTGCGCTTGCGCAAACAGAAAGATTCGCTACCCTGCAGTTTCTCGCCTAGAGGTTTCGCACCTTTCCCTAAGTAGGTTTCGGTACCCACGAAAGTGTATGAGGTGCGAAATGTACAGATAGCGAACACACAGGTAGCAAAAGCGAAACCACCGTAATTCCGAAAAAAATATATACCGTCAAGTCCGCCCATGTCAACTCAGGACCCGGGGACGATTTAAATCAAATACGACGAAAACTACTTTTTTTATTTATTTATTCTGACCCCCATATTTATTTTATTTATTTCACCTGCTAAATAGCCACCTTGATTTATTTCACCCTAGGAAGATAGACCCACGATGCACACAATTCAATTTTAGAAAACCCCACCATGCACAAAATTCATTTGTTGGAACACCCCACCACCCATCCAAATTTAAATCAGGTGCCGTCCAACCCCCCCATACCAAAAATTCTGGAAAAGCCCTAAGTACACTCTGCATATTTTTAATCATGAAATATATGCAGTCGTTAGTTCTATAAATTTTTTTATGAAATAATGCATTTTGTGAAAAATAAATGATTACTCCCTCAAAGTACACTTTGCTAGATACATGTGTAAGTATGTAAGTATGCTTTGCAATTTTAATGAAATAGGCTACTGGTAGAGGATATTAATCCGAGCTGTACAATCAATGACTGTCTTGGATTCATCGACCAGATCTAGCAGTTCGCCTCGTATCATGGGATTGACAAGATAATAGAGGCACTGAATTAACTGATCACAGGGATGAAATTTCATGGTGCAAAACAAGAAAATGAGATATTGTTTTGTGAAACAGTGAGTCTCCAGTGTTATGAGTTCAGTGTTTAGTTTGTGCTAAGTTGTTGTGATCAAGCAATAATTGCTAAAAATTGCCATAGAAACATATTTTTATTCAAATTGCATCCTATCCCCTCGCCGATAGGCAAGAGGCGATATATAGCGTTCGTCCATGTACGTACGTCTGTATGCACGTACATTAGTAACCCTTTTTATTTTCAATAACTCAAGAACCACTTCACTGATTTTGATAATATTTGGCCACAATGTGTGTCTAGGGCTGTGACTGGAGAAATGGGGCTTATGGGATTTGTGACCAGTGTAGCTCCTTATCAGATAGCGCACTCCTGTAGCCTGATCATGATCTGTATTGTTTGCTAGAAACAGGATATGACTTCGGTCATGGAATGGCGAACATTGCAGATGCCGATCAGACTGCGGATGCACAAAGGCTGATCTGGATCTACAATGGTCGCAGAACCCATAAGCCTCATTTCTCCAGTCACATATAATGGCTGTGATATGACAAACCACACACTTATTGTATGTCTGACCATCTGGGGCCAAGGGATCTGGTTTAGGAGCAGTGTCTGGCATTAGATCGCGATATTTTGGGTTAAGTGCGGTAAGTGTATTGCAACTTGAGCTGAACATACAGTTTTTCCCCTATATGTGGCTGTGACTGGAGAAATCAGGCTTATGGATTGTGCCACCGGTGTAGCTCCTGATCAGGCTGTGCGTCCGCACAGTCTGATCAGCATCTGCACTGTTTGCCATTCCATCAATGAAACACCCTTAATGCTTCTAAGTTTTAGTTTTGATTCGTATCAGGCTTCATGTGAACACTATACTAGAAGATCAGAAGTGAATGACATAAAACAAGAAATACAACAGTCCATAGTTGTATGGTAATGAGAAAAATTGAATTAGAGTTAATATAAATAATTATAGATATACATGTAAATAGTTATAGATATACATGTAAATAATTGTCATTGATGATGTAATTGTGGAATGCGCATATTTCAGCTAATTACACATTTCAAACCTTTGTAACTTTTGAAGTATTTGTTATTTTTGCATGCAAACTGTACCATTTAAAGAAATAAAAAAGTTGTTTTATTCCACGTTAAGTAGCTCACATGGTGACTGTTGTAGCGGTGTGCCAGTGCTGGTGGATGGGGCCCACGCCCTGGGCTCCCTGCCCCTGGACCTCCGTACCCTCAGGCCCGACTACTACGTGGCCAACGCCCACAAGTGGCTGTGCTGCCCCAAGGGCACGGCATTCATGTACGCCCGGGCTGACCTACAGGCAGCCACCAGGCCTCTCATTGTCTCCCACGGGTTTGGCTCTGGGTTCAACTCCGAGTTTATCTGGACAGGTAAGTGTACCAATATTGTACAGTCGAACCTCACCAAACAACCACGTCTACAACAACTTTTTCTAACAGCTGGTATTACATATCCCAAATGGACAACTGTCTCTGTATTTCACTTCCCTACAACAGCCACCTCTCTACAGCAGCCACCTCTCTGTAACAGCTGATATTACATTACCCAAATGGACAACTGTCTCTATATTTCACCTCCCTACAACAGCCACCTCCCTACAGCAGCCACCTCTCTGTAACAGCTGATATTACATTACCCAAATGGACAACTGTCTCTATATTTCACCTCCCTACAACAGCCACCTCTCTACAGCAGCCACCTCTCTGTAACAGCTGGTATTACATATCCAAAATGGACAACTGTCTCTATATTTCACCTCCCTACAACAGCCACCTCTCTACAGCAGCCACCTCTGTAACAGCTGGTATTACATATCCAAAATGGACAACGGTCTCTATATTTCACCTCCCTACAACAGCCACCTCTCTACAGCAGCCACCTCTCTGTAACAGCTGGTATTACATATCCAAAATGGACAATTGTCTCTATATTTCACCTCCCTACAACAACCACCTCTACAAGAGCCACCTGTCTACAACAGCCAGTTCTGTGTCTACCCATGGGTGGCTGTCGTAGAGAGAGAGGTTGCACTGTACCAGTACTCTCTACACGAAAAATCAAATACAATTTTTGTCGCGCCCGCTTGCTGAAAGCACGATATAGTCGGCACTTTGGCGTACGTACGTACGTACGTACACGTACGTACGTACGTACGTACGTACGTGTGTCCGGTTAAAGTTTTTGGTTAAGTTTTTTGGTTAAAGTTTTTGGTTAAGTTCTTTGGTTAAAGTTTTTGGTTAAGTTTTTGGGTTAAGTTTTTTGGTTAAAGTTTTTGGTTAAAGTTTTTCGTTATACTATATCTCTGCAACTGCTTTGCCCATTACCTTGAAACTTCACATGGGTGTTTATCATCATCTATATTTTCATTCTACCCCCCTCCCGTGCGGCCCCTGTGCCCAATGTCAAGGTCAAATTACTTTGAAGTTTTTGGTTAAGTTTTTGTCGCGCCTGCTTTAGCAGAGGCGCGACTATAGTCAGCGCTTTTTCCGTCGTCGTCCGCGTCGTCCGGTTTTTTTGTAAGGCAAATGCGTTATTGTCGCGCCTGCTTTAGCAGAGGCGCGACTATAGTCGGCGCTTTTTTCCGTCGTCCTCGTCATCGTCCGCGTCGTAGTCCGCGTCGTCCGTTTTTTTTGTAAGGCAAATGCGTTAAAGTTATTGTTTTTTCACAATATCTCTTTAACCCCTTGTCAGACTTTGATAATATTTCACATAAATGTTTGTCTAGGGATGATGCTTCATTACGGACACCCCCACATCCAAATTCTCAAGGTCAAGGTCATTTATTTACTTGTAATGTTCACCAGTTTTGTAACAGAAATGCTTTAAAGTTATTGTTTTTTCACAATATCTCTTTAACCCCTTGCCAGACTTTGATAATATTTCACATCAATGTTTGTCTAGGGATGATGCTTCATTACGCACACCCCCACATCCAAATTCTCAAGGTCAAGGTCATTTATTTACTTGTAATGTTCACCGGTTTTGTAACAGAAATGCGTTAAGGTTATTGTTTTTTCACAATATCTATTTAACCCATTGCCAGACTTTGATAATATTTCACATCAATGTTTGTCTAGGGATGATGCTTCATTACGCACATACCCACATCCAAATTCTGAAGGTCAAGGTCATTAATTTACTTGTAATGTTCACCGGTTTTGTAACAGAAATGTGTTAAAGTTATTGTTTTTTCACAATATCTCTTTAACCTCTTGCCAGACTTTGATAATATTTCACATCAATGTTTGTCTAGGGATGATGCTTCATTACGCACACCCCCACAATCCAAATTCTCAAGGTAAGGTCATTTATATTTACTTGTAATGGTTCACCGGTTTTGAAACAGAAATGCGTTAAAGTTTATTGTTTTTTTTTTCACAATATCTCTTTAACCCATTGCCAGACTATTTGATAATATTTCACATCAATGTTTGTCTAGGGATGATGCTTCATTACACACACCCCCACATCCAAATTCTCAAGGTCAAGGTCATTTATTTACTTGTAATGTTCACGGTCAAATGCCTCGGCAGGCGCGACACAGCTTCTGTGGCGGAATTCTTGTTTGGTTGAAGTTTTTGGTTAAGTTTTTTGGTTAAGTTTTTTGGTTAAAGTTTTTTGTTATACTATATCTCTGCAACTTCTTTGCCCATTACCTTGAAACTTCACATGGGTGTTTATCATCATCTATATTTTCATTCTACCCCTGTCCCATGCGGCCCCTGTGCCCAATGTCAAGGTCAAATTACTTTGAAGTTTTGGGTTAAGTTTTTTAGTTAAAGTTTTTGGTTAAGTTTTTTAGTTAAGTTTTTTGGTTAAAGTTTTTGGTTAAGCTTTTTGGTTAAGGTTTTTGGTTAAAGTTTTTTTCGCGCCCACTTGCGGAAAGCGCGATATAGTCGGCACTTTGGTGTACGTACGTACGTACGTGTGTCCGGTTAAAGTTTTTGGTTAAGTTTTTTGGTTAAAGTTTTTTGTTATACTATATATTTTTTAGTGTCCATGCCTCGCCACAAGGCGCGACATGCAGGCCGTGGCCATCTAGTTTATATTATTTATTTCTTACTGTAGATTTTTATTTCAACAAACTGTATAATATAGGGCAGTTTTACATTTGCTGCTCTATGTTCCATACAAACCTGTCATTTCTTTATTTTCATTCTACCCCCCTCCCGTGCTGTGCTGTGCCCAATGTCAAGGTTAAATTACTTTGAAGTTTTTGGTTAAAGTTTTTTTCACACCCGCTTGCGGAAAGCGTGATATAGTCGGCACTTTGGCGTACTTTGGCGTAATTGCGTCCGTCCTTCCGTCCGTCCAAGTTTTCGGGTGCCCATTATCTCTGCAAGGGTAAGTCGGATTGACTTCAAACTTCATATACTTCCTTATCATCATCCATATTTTCATTCCATACCACACCCATGTGGCCTTCATGTCCAAGGTCAAATTTGCGTCTCGTGTTTACATTGTCAGGTCTACACGATTACAGCCCATTCTTGGCCGTACACACGGTGTTGGATTTCTGGCAGACGGTCGGGGTCGACAGGATCAGAGAGTATATGCACGACTTATGCAAGCAGGCAGGTATGATACAATAAACTAGTGATATCAGATTATTCACTATGCTACTATATTCGAGTGAATTCAACAAAAAAATGGTAACATTACGCCTTTCAACACCACATCCATGTATATTGGTATTGGCAAACAGTGTAGATCCAGATGAGCCGGTCTCATCAGGATCTGCACTTTTTGCATGTAATTTTCATATTTTTGAGAACTGAAACCCAAAAAAACCCCCCCCCCCTTTTCATAAATGGACTAGTCTGAAAATAATTTTGTGACCATTGGCTTGGTTGCAAAATTAACATTCCATTCAAATTCCATTCCAGTTACTTAGGGATGAAAGGGTTAAGACAAATGCCGGCCGGTATCGTCTGACCTGTTCAGACTGTGGATGCAAGGCTTAAATGCTTCTCCAGTCAAATTACAATATATTAATACCTAAAAAGCTTGTAAAACATGGTCAGCCAACATATTGGCCGTTTGCTTTCAAAATGGACCTTACGATGTGAGCCCCATGTCGGCCTGCTGGCCAATCCTTGGCTTTCTTTTCTTTCTTTAGCTTATATTTAACGGCGGCACTGGCTCTAGGACCTTGCATGCCGTCTCCCAAGAATGGGAGAAAGAACGGAGGTAGAGATTTTTTGAGAGAAGCCGGTAATTCGCATTTACAAAGCAACTACGAATTATCGGTACCCATTTACAGCTGGGTGAACTGGAGCAGTGTGGATAAAGTGTCCTGATCACGGACACAACGCACGCCGCTAGTCAGGCTCGAACCCAGGACCCTTGGATCAGTAGTCCGACACACTAACCATTACGCCACGGCGCTCCACTCTAATCCTTGACTTTCAATATAGCATTACTTATATGTAGCTGTGACTGGAGACCATGGTATTTGTAACCAGTGTTGCTGCTGATCAAATACAATCACACTTCTGTAGCCTCATAACAAACTATATTCCCTGTTAGAATTATGACAGGCATTTCATTGATATATTCCAAATAGTGCAGATCCTGATCAGACTGTGCGGATGTAGATCAGGATCTACACTGGTGGCTAAACCCATAAGCCCCATTTCTCCAGTGACGGCAACAAATCCCAGAATGGCAATGTTGACCAACCAGTCTATTGATTGTGTAGTACAGAAATTACACTGGTCACACATGTAGCCTACTAAATGCCTTTTGGGGAGGTACCTATATACCTGTGTACTACAGGGCTCCAGATAAGGAATTAGTAATTGAGTATTGTCACTCCCATCATTTCTGAAGCAATTGGGTATTTCAAAATTTTAGTTGGGAATAATTAAATAAAATCACACTACTGTTTACACATCAACTGACGGCAATTGTTGAATAGTTTGCTTCGAAATGAAAACATGTCTTTGCATTTCATTAGAATTGTCTCCTTGGAGACACTTCTAATGAAATACCAAGATGTGTTTTCATGGAAAATAAGAAAAATATGCTATATTTGTGTTCTGTTTATTGTTTTCTGCAGCATGATAAAGGTACCACAAAATCTTTATTGCTTTTTGATACTCGCTATTTCTGATTTCAATTGGGTTTTTGGCAATTTTAATTGGGTATTTAAGCAAATAAGCAGCTTATCTGGAGCTCGGGTACTAACAGAAGTCACGGAGCTATGCTAAAATGATGTATCGGTCATAGACGCCGATATAATGTATTATGGTCAATCTGAATTTGAAAACTACATTTGCCATTGCACGGTTATTCCTGTAACATAATCCACTGCACAGGTGGGAGACTCGGACCTGTGACACAAAAAGAAATGCCCATTAAAAAAATTAATTACCCCACCATCTTGGTCTCATACAGTACTATCTTCTACGTAGTCCCTATTCTCATGCATCCGTGCCCCTAAGCACATAAATTCATATTATAGGAATGAATGGCCTTTTTGTGGAATTTATTGGGGTATAAACTTGGAAAAGTTGCGGGAATACTGGACGAGGCCGGAAGGCCTCGTCATGATTCCCGCGACTTTTCCAAGTTTATATCCCCGATAAATTCCACGAAAAGGCCATTCATTCCTTATAATTCCAGCATTTGAAATAAATTCATCAAGAAGATGTGTTTATTTTCCGTTTTCTTAAGAATTATTTTAACTGCACCTGACGGTTACGGAAAGTAGTTTGGCATGGAGTTTACTGGGATATAAATTCTGGACAGAGACTTGCTACGGACCAATCAAATATTAAGGAATTGTGTAAATATTTTTGTGCTGGAATTATTGTGTGTTATATTCTGATTAATTCCTGAAAATGTATACATCAACACAAAGTTCAAACGCTTGACTATGAGTGCACATAAGGAATTCACCAAAATTCCTTGATCACACATACAATAAGACGTGTTGCTGCCTAGATGAATCAAATTTAAATATGGTGAAGTCCAGATTCACCTAGAAATCAACATATATCACATTTTATTCATCATTTGCGAACAGACCCTCTTCAGATTAAGGAAGTATGTAGAAAAATCACAAAATAGGTGGTAAATCACAATTGTATGTAACTGTAACTTAGAAAACCGTGGGATACAACTTAAAATACATTTTTAAAATAATTTTCAATTAACACTATTCTTAGAATATGCTTATTCACTTGTTTTCTAGGGGCACGAATCAATGAGAAGGCACGAATCCATGAGAATTGGGACTATATATATAGAAGATAGTACCGGTGTAACAGGAAATCTTCCCCTCAGTAGGCACAAAATGTTCTTTATAGGAATTAAATAAGTGTATAATTCTGTCACTATTCCACCAGTTCTAAAGATTACGAGTCACCGCTATACAGGTATAATCATTTAGTAATATTTATTTTACTGATAGTGACGTGCGTTGGTATCGGGCTATTGCCATATGCAAATGAGGCATGGTATTTTTTAATTATGCGTCCCCTGAAAAAATAAAATTTTCGACAGATTATAAAGTATGATAATTGCACATCAAAAAATAAATACAGAGTATAAATAGTGATGTCCATTAACATTTTAAGGAAACACGGTTATCGTCCCTGATATCATTGTGGAAAGTTACGTCTGATATAAAATGTGTAATAATGCCAATCAATATGGGTGAATGAATGTTTATTTTGCCAGAAAATGTCTCGCATGATGTCTATGATATAAAGAACATTTTGTGCCTACTGAGTGGGCACGTACCTTTAAAATAAAGCCTATTATCATTGTTATTATTTTATTATCGCTCCATCATAAAACCAATTGATGTAAGTGTGATAACCTAACCCTAACATAAACAAGTTGATGTGTCTTTGAACAAAAGATTACATTTATTATGCAAATGTTTTATATGAGCCCAGTATTCTCTATTTATTAGTCTATAATTCCAGCACAAAAATATTTACACAATCCCCTAACATTTGATTGGTCCGTAGCGAGTCTCTGTCCAAAATTTATATCCCAGTAAACTCCCACGCCGAACTACTTTCCGCGTAACCGTGAGGCGCAGTTAAAATAATTCTTAAGAAAACGGAAAATAAACACATTTTCTTGATGAATTTATTTTAAATGCTGGAATTATAAGGAATGAATGGCCTTTTTGTTGAATTTATCGGGGATATAAACTTAGAAAAGTCGTGGGAATACTGGACGAGGCCTTCCGGCCTTCGTCCAGTATTCCCGCGACTTTTCCAAGTTTATACCCCGATAAATTCCACAGAAAGGCCATTCATTCCTATAGTGGCCCATACTACCTGTACTAAGGAACATTTTACTTGTAGGTCGCCTGTTGACAGAAGCTTGGGGTACATCACTCGCCGCACCAGATTACATGTTTGGTATGTGGATCATTTATCCCTTTCAACACTATATACACACCTCTATCATAATTAATGTTTCACAGTACAGATCCAGCTCGTATCGACACAATTTGTTGATATTTCCTTATTTCTAAAAACTATACCACTTTATTATACCCCCAGCATACGAAGTATGTCAAGGAGTATATAGTTTTTGTCATTACGTCCGTCCATTTGTCCGTCCATCTGTAAGAATTGCATTAAAGTTTTCGGGTACTCTGCAACGGTCAGTCAGATTGACTTCAAACTTCATATACGTCCTTATCACCATCCATATTTTCATTCCATACCACACCCAGGTGACCTTCATGTCCAAGGTCAAATACTTGGAAATTTACTTTAAGTTTTTGTTTGTCGGTGCAGGCGGTGGCCATGGGCAAACATGAGCCTCTGCTCACTTGCTCTAGTGATAAATGGAATAGTCTGAAAAATAATATAGGAGTGTCCATTCCAGTTACTTAGGGGTGGGGTGAAAGGGTTATATGCTGTAACAATTATATATGACTTATCACCATCCATATTTTCATTCCATACCACACCCAGGTGACCTTCATGTCCAAGGTCAAATACTTGGAAATTTACTTTAAGTTTTTGTTTGTCGGTGCAGGCGGTGGCCATGGGCAAACATGAGCCTCTGCTCACTTGCTCTAGTGATAAATGGAATAGTCTGAAAAATAATATAGGAGTGTCCATTCCAGTTACTTAGGGGTGGGGTGAAAGGGTTATATGCTGTAACAATTATATATGTGGTTCCGTTTAACAATAGCCAACCTATATTGTCAACTGGGGCAGCTTTACGTTGGCTGCTTCTGCATAGTTGACCAACCCGACTACGATATGTATACACTGTTCCACTTCTTGATAGGCATCAATGTATTGTTGCTTGTCAATGTGTGGTTGTTAATTACAGTCTACACTCGTTATATGAAACTCTTAACCCTTTCACCCCTAACTATCTAACATTGATAATTCCATGAGCATTTCTGGACTATTCCATTAACAAGATCTAAGGGGCATTTTTAGCTCACCTGAGCGAAGCTCATGTGAGCTAGTGTTACCGCAATGTGTCCGTCGTCGTCCGTGAACATTTTCAAACGTCTTCTCCTCGGTAACCATTGGGCCTATAGTCACCAAACTTCATGGTCATGGTCCTTAGGTAGGGGGATTACAAAATTGTTAAAATGACGTCATTACGTAATCCAAGATGGCCGCCGTCTAAAAATAGCACAAATTCTTCAAAAATCTTTTTCTCAAGAACCGCCAACCGAATTTCGACAAAACTTGGTAGGAATGATCGATGTACAATGCTCTTTCAAAGTTGTTAAAATGGTGACCCCGAGGTCAAAAATGGGCGTGGCCCGTGGGGTCAAATTGGGGTCAAATTTTATTTTTGACCGAATAGGGTCATGTTATATATCAAATCTAAGGTATCAATGAGGCGATCACTCTGGTACATTTTTTGTCGAAATCAGATTGTTATGTCATCCAAGATGGCCGCCGAAATGTCAAAATGTCTTTCTTTTATTAGAGATTTCAAAATTCTTCTTCACATGAACCGCTTGGCCCATGGTAGCCAAACTTAAAAGTTATGGTCCATGGGTGAAGCCTTTTCAGATTTGTTAAAATGTAGGTCATCGCTCATCCAAGCTGGCCGCCGTCTAAAAATAGCAGAAATTCTTAAAAAATCTTCTTCTCATGAACCGCCAGCCGGATTTCGACTAAACTTGGTAGAAATGATCGATTTACAATGCTCTTTCAAAGTTGTGAAAATGGTGACCCCGGGGTCAAAAATGGGCGTGGCCCGTGGGGTCAAATTGGGGTCAAATTTTATTTTTGACCGAATAATATGCTCATGTCATATATCAAATTGAAGGTATCGATGAGGCGATTGCTCTGGTGCAAGATTTGTCGGAATCGGATGATTTTAACATCCATGATGGCCACCAAAAGGTCCATTTATTTGAGGTTTTGAACGTCTTTTTCTCAGGAACCACATGGCCGATGCTGGCCAAACTTCATAGGAAGTTAAGATCCTTGGGTGAAGCATTTTCAGATTTGGTAAAATGAGAGTCATCGCTTAATCCAAGATGACCGCCATCTAAAAATAGCACTTTTTTTTTTAAAACACATAAACTCAATGTCACATTCTCCTCTGGTGTTCATGGAGTCAGGTGAGCGAATTAGGGCCATCATGGCCCTCTTGTTAAAATATGTGAAGAAGACGGACAAACAAGCTGGCTCATCCGGATCTACAGTGTTTGCAAATGTTTGCTGTATGGTATGTCGGGTGGTTTGGTTAAATCAAACTAGTGATAACTCGAAGTCAAATTCTTCGTCCCAATTGCATGTTTTCTCATAATAAAAACTTGTTAACACAAGTAGTTTGCTCAGTTCATTGGACTTTGAATGAGTGTCGACTGTATGTTAGTTATACACATAATTTACAATGTTTTTGTATATACCCAGTACATGTAGCTGACAGCCCAGTATCAGTGAATAAAATAAAGCTACGGCGGACTATTGAGCAGGGGGTCTCCCCAGAAAAAAATCAACCTACACCCTCACAATGGTGTTTTCTGTGTTATAAAAAAAACTGATCCAAATTAGTGCCACGGCACACAGTGGCTGCCGTGGCTGCCGTGGCTGTGTCTACGGCTGTGGCTGATGCCATTTAAATAATTATACTATATCTGGGTTGCTGACTGACCAAAGTTACCTTCCGGTGTTGTGACCAGTGTAGACCGGGATCAGACAGTGTGTGTACACTGTCTGATCAGGGCCTATGCTGTTCACCATTATGTCACTGATGTATAGATTTACTGGATTTATATTGGGGAAAACAGATAAATATATGGTATAGATTCAGACGTGTAATGTGACACCATGTTGACTATGTAGAATCATAAAAACTAACGTGTTGTTTCTTACAGGCAGTATGTGTCTGGTGGAGTTGCCCGCCCGTCTGTGCCAGGGTGAGCCCAGTCTGGATTATGGTGCGGCGGAGCGGATACAGAACTCGCTGTTCCATGACTACAACATTGAGGTGACTATTGTATCTCTCTGCTGAATTAAATGTTGTTGTCTGCTGCATATTGTTCATTTTTGTCCCGCCTGCTTTAGCAGAAGCGGGACATAGGCATAGCTTTTCCGTCGTCGTCGGCGGCGTCGTCGGCGGCGGCGTCAACATTTCACGTTAAGTTTTTGCGTTTAGGTCAGTTTCCAGAAAACTATAACACCTACGACCTCCATACTTGGTATACATCAACACTGTGGTGTAACCATCTCACACAGAGGGAGCCCATGTGACCTTGACCTAGTTTTCATGGTTGATTGACCTACTTTTCACATGCATTCAACGTTAAGTTTTTGCGTTTAGCTCTGTTTCTAAAACTTAACGCTCAGGTTAATTCATTGTAACTTCTGTTTCCCTGAATGGAATGCTTTAATATTCCATACATGCATTTGTAACAACATCCCGCATCATTCTCCAGAAAGCCCATGGTGCCCGCTAACCCCAAAGGTCAAGGTCGCTGACTTAGAAATTTCCGTGTTTGCAAAAGTTAATGCTCAGTTTATGCTTTAATATTCCATACATACATTTGTAACAACATCCCACATCATTCTACAGAAAGCCCATGTTGCCCGCTAACCCCAAAGGTCAAGGTCACTGACTTACAAATTTCCGTGTTTGGAAAAGTTAACGCTCAGTTTATGCTTTAATATTCCATACATGCATTTGTAACAACATCCGCATCATTCTACAGAAAGCCCATGGTGCCCGCAAACCCCAAAGGTCAAGGTCGCTGACTTAGAAATTTCCATGTTTGGAAAAGTTAACGCTCAGTTTATGCTTTAATATTCCATACATGCATTTGTAACAACATCCCGCATCATTCTACAGAAAGCCCATGATGCCCGCTAACGCCAAAGGTCAAGGTCACTGACTTAGAACTTTCCGTGTTTGGAAAAGTTAATGCTCAGTTTATGCTTTAATATTCCATACATGCATTTGTAACAACATCCTGCATCATTCTACAGAAAGCCCATGGTGCCCACTAACCCCAAAGGTCAAGGTCACTGACTTAGAAATTTCCGTGTTTGGAAAAGTTAACGCTCAGTTTATGCTTTGATATTCCATACATGCATTTGTAACAACATCCCGCATCATTCTACAGAAAGCCCATGGTGCCCGCAAACCCCAAAGGTCAAGGTCGCTGACTTAGAAATTTCCATGTTTGGAAAAGTTAACGCTCAGTTTATGCTTTAATATTCCATACATGCATTTGTAACAACATCCCGCATCATTCTACAGAAAGCCCATGGTGCCCGCAAACCGCAAAGGTCAAGGTCGCTGACTTAGAAATTTCCGTGTTTGGAAAAGTTAACGCTCAGTTTATGCTTTAATATTCCATACATGCATTTGTAACAACATCCTGCATCATTCTACAGAAAGCCCATGATGCCCTCTAACGCCAAAGGTCAAGGTCACTGACTAGCAAAGGTCATGACTTAAGAGAAATCGTGTTTGGAAAAGTTAACGCTCAGATTTATGCTTTAATATTCCATACATGTATTTGTAACAACATCCCGCATCATTCTGCAGAAAGCCCATGTGCCCACTAACCCAACCCCAGGTCAAGGTCACTGAATTAGAAATTTGCGTGTTTGCAAAAGTTAACGCTCAGTTTATGCTTTAATATTCCATACATGCTTTTGTAACAACATCCCGCATCATTCTACAGAAAGCCCATGGTGCCCGCAAACCCCAAAGGTCAAGGTCTTTGACTTAGAAATTTCCGTGTTTGGAAAAGTCAACGCTCAGTTTATGTTTTAATATGCCATATATGCATTTGTAACAACATCCCGCATCATTCTACAGAAAGCCCATGGTGCCCGCTAACCCCAAAGGTCAAGGTCACTGAATTAGAAATTTCCATGTTTGGAAAAGTCAACGCTCAGTTTATGCTTTAATATTCCATATATGGATTTATAACAACATCCCGCATCATTCTACAGAAAGCCCATGTTGCTCACTAACCCCAACGTTATTACAAGCTCCATATATACTATCAAACTGCGCCCGGCGGGACATTTTGCTCCGCGGAGCTCTTGTTCAGTTGTATGCGCCCGTTTCCCATTTGAAAAACGGGATTACTATGCAGGGGCGGAACCAGCATGTGAGGGGGGGTGGGGGGGGGGGGGGGGTCTGTCATATTTTTGACCCCCCACTGCTCCCCCACCCACGGCATTTAAATTGAGACTCCAGCTGGTGTCACACCCCCTTCCAGATCCTGCTATGGTATACGGCTGTCCATTCATTCATCTGTTCAATTTGCGTTAAGGTTTTTGGGTACCTATTATCTCTGCAACCCTAAGTCCGATTGACTTGAAACTTCATATGCTTGTTTATCTTCATCTATATTTTCATTTTATAGCCCACCTATGTGGCCCACATGCCCAAGGTCGAGCTCAAATTATTTCTGCAACTCAAATAGGGCTTATGGGATGTAACCAGCATAGCTCCTGATCAAATAGCACGCTCATGTAGCCTGATGCCGATCTATATGGCTTTTAGAAGAATGACTTGTGATTCATTGATGGAATGGTGAACAGTGCAGTTCCTGATCAGACTGCGGATGCACAGTCTGATCTGGATCTGCACTGGTCGCAAAACCCATAAGCCCCAATTCTCCAGTCAGGGCCATATACGGTTGCAGGTGCCGGTGAAGTGTGTGGGGGACAAGCTGTATGGGCGGATATCCACCCACATCTACAACGAGCTGTCGCAGTACCAGACGCTGGCCGATGCTGTTCTCAATATGGTCAAGAAACGTGACAGTTCACAGGCACATACGTGACACAAACATGACACAAACATGACACAAACATGACACAAACTGTTATTAATTCATAGGATTACAGAATTTACTATATTGTATCCAGATTCCTGCTGTATATTTATGGAACTTTTACACATTTTGGAATACCTGTTATGAAGCTAATTATTTATATATATCCATGTATACATGCTAAATATTTGAAGATAACTTGTGAAAGCTCCTATTGAGCTATTGCAAATTTTTCTGGTACCGTATGTCTTGTGTTGATGTTTGTTCTGCCCATTCTGAGATGGTCTGTGTTCACATCCACGAACAGACCTCGGCAGATTAACCCTTTGACCCCTAAGTAACTGGAATTGATTTTGATATGATAACTTTGCAATCCAATCATCACAAATGATTTTCAGACCAGTCCATTTATGAACATGGGGTGTTTTTGTTCTCAAAAGTATGAAAATCACTTGCAAAAAGTGCAGATCCTGATGAGACGGCTCGTCACGAGCCGGCTCATCAGGATCTACACTTTTTGCCAATACCACTATACAGGCCTGTGGTGTTGAAAGGGTTAAGGGGGTTGCGTACGCACCCATCCCACCCCTTCTGGGTACGGGCCTGGGATGTGTGGTTAATGTAGGGCATGGTCAACTAAACACACTCCTAGCCTGATAATGATCTATAATGCTTGTTAGAAGCATCACATATTTTTCATTCATGGAATGGCAAACAGTGCAGATCCTGATCTGGATCTGCATCTGATCCTGATCTGGATCTTTCCATTTTTATCAACAAAAACATATTTTGAAAGCTATTTAGAAGCATTTCCAATTGAAATGATTCTAAAGTGCTGACAAACCATGTTTTTATCCCATCGCGTAGTGAAAATGTGATATATGGATGCAAAAGTCTGTCCGTCCGTCCCTCCGCCCATCCGTCCGTCCGTCCGCCCGTCCGCCCGCCCGCCCGCCAGCCAGCCAGCCAGCCAGCCAGCCAGCCATGTTTTCCTTTCTGCTATAACTTCTTCAGTGGATGACCGACTGTCTTCAAACTTCATGTACACATATGTTGATTATCATCCATATTTTTATTCCCCACCCCATCCATGCTCCCCTGTGGCCAAGGTCAAGGTCATATAAATTTGAAATTTCACATTCAATAGATGCGTGCGCGTTTCTCCATTCCCCTATAACGTCTTTACTTTATATGAGCGATTGGCTTGAAACTTCATTTGCATGTTTCTCGTCATATTTTGATTTCCCGTCCCACTCATGCTTCCCACGTTGCCAAAGTCAAGGTCAACTAACTTAATAATTTCACATTCAATAGATGTGTTTGCATTTCTCCATTCCACTATAAATTCTGTACGAGGATTTGCCTTGAAACTATATGTGTAAATTACTCATCATTCATGTTTTCATTCCCCATTTCATTTCACATTCAGTAGATTCATGCAAGTTTCACAATTCTAATGTAACTTGTTTAGTGTACGTGCGATATTGACTTTCAACTTCATGTGCATGTTACTCATTTCCCACCCCAATTTTCTGATACATTTTGGGATTTCCCCCTAATGCAGCAGGTTTCATGCGGGATCGAACCCGTTGGTCCGGCCTTAAATGACCTTAATAGCTGTTTATAGGCCGTTAAACACCAATCAATAAATCCCAACGATGCTCCCTGCATGCCCAAGGTCAAATAACTTTCACATTCAATTATAGATGCATATGCGTTTCTTCTTTCTCTTGTAACTTCTTTACTGTATGAGTGATTGGCTTAAAATTGAAGCATGTTTGTGATCCAACCACTACAGCGATCGGCTACATACTGTTGGCGACGTGCTTGTTATGGATAATTTTTACAAAATATGTATTAAACAACAGCAAACAAATATTTTCGTTTCCAGCATTCTAAGGGTTAATGTTTTTGAACATTTTAATTTTGCACATACAAACTTGTTAGCTGTGCACAGTTTAGTGAAACAAGTTTCTGTATCCACCGTGCACTGACGTGTTCTATTTTATTTTGTACTACACATATTTTACATGATTAATAAAAATATGTATTGAACTTATTTGACGGTCTAAAGTATTTCCCTCGTGTCCAGTGTAGTTTCTAATCAATCAAGCAGTTCGGCTTTGTTTGCCAAACCTGGGGCCCGTTTCACTAACTTTGTACGACTAGAAGGTTTGTAAAATGATGATAGCTAGTCTGTAAATTACACATTGACAATGTTTTCTTGCAGCCTATGCGTAATAAATGTAAATCCAATCAATTAAAATTTCCAGACTATCCTAAATTTGCACTTCCGAACATTTTAGTCGTACAAAGTTTAATAGTGAAACGGGCCCCAGCTATTTAATCTTTTCACAAACGACGCTTAACCTTTCAACACTACCGAGCTCTATAGCAGTTCTTGCAAACAGAGTAGTTCCACATGAGCCAGCTTGTAATCAGGATGGGTAGCTTAAAAAAAGAATTACCCCTGAAAGGATGTTACCTTCAACATCACCTATGTCATTTACTATAATGTGTACATGTGATAAAAACATGCTTCCTGGTGTGTCCCAATAACCGCTTGATTGTCTGAAAAAATTATCGAAATCTGTGCATAAACAAATGACATTGTATGTCGGATAAAAAATGAAGATTTCAATTTTCAAAGCTTTATCAAACTAAACAAAATAGTACTATACACAGTATAATGTTGGCTTTCATGAAACTTGTTTTCTTTTGCTATATTATGGTACAAATATTGCCTTTCTTGAATGCATTCGTAAAAATAGATGATGTTTCGACATGTCGGAAGTTTAACATTTTTTTGTCAATCGTCATACATTGCTACATTGTATATATTGTTTATCTGCATACATGTTTCCATAAATGGTCTGGCACTCTGGCTTATATGAAAGGTTTACATTTTTCCACCTTGTTGAAGAAAAAAATAGTGAAATTTATGCATTAAACATATGTACTGTACGTGACAGTCATAAACATTTCCTCCGTGGAGATGTCAGCAGTGTAACATTTTTAGATACATTTTTTTGCTGCCATTTGTTCATTATACCCCCCGCAACGAGTTGGTGGTATACTGGAGACGGGTTGTCTTACCGTCCATCTGTGTGTGCGTGCGTGCGTGTGTCCGTGCGTCAGAGAAATATTGTTATGACTTCTATTTCCTTCATCAAAAATGCTTAATAGTTCACACATTCATTCCTGTAAGGCTCTACTACCATGCTGTACCAAATCCCCGACCATCCAACCCCCGCTGATCCCAAGGTCAAGGTCAAATACTTAGTCTCTTTACAAAACTTAACATCAGAGAAATAAGTTGTAACTTCTATTTCCTTCATTGAACATTCTTAATACAATGCATTTCACTTGTGCATTCCTCTAAGGTTGTACTATCGTACTGTGACAAATCTATGACCATCCAACCCCCGCTGATCCCAAGGTCAAGGTGGCATACTTAGTCTCTTTACAAAACTTAACATCAGAGAAATATGTTATAACTTCTATTTCTTTCATCGAAAATTCTTAATATTTCATGCATGCATTCCTGTAAGGCTCTGCTATCAGGCTGTGACAAATTCCCGCTGATCTCGAGGTCAAGCTCACATACTTAGTCTCTTTACAAAACTTAACATCAGAGAAATCGGTTATAACTTCTAATTCCTTGCTCGGATCTGCTTCACATTTTACACACGCATTGCTCCAATGGACCTCTACCACCCTGTGACAAATTCACATTCATGCAGCTCCCGCTAAGCCCAGAGTCCAGGTCACCAGCCCCACACTTGGAAATTTTTACATATTTTAGGGGTACCTGGGCCCACGCGGGGGGTATTCCGTAAGCCTCGCTCACTGACCAATCTAGTTACTTCTTGATTTAGATAAAATTGGCAGCCAATCAAGCCATTGTTGTGGCTCAATTGCTGAACACTTTTATGGTAGTGAAATTGTTTAGAATAAAAATATATTGCATTTAAAGTTAAGGGGTCAAGTTGGTCATATGCACTTTTTACAAATAATTTTTAGGGGGGAAAAAACACCCACCCCCTTTTCATTAATGTACTAGTCTAAAAATAATTTTTTGGCCATTGATGATGTCTCAAATAATCAAATTGTGTAGTTTCCCTTCAATCACTGCAAATGACCCACCGGTATATCAGCCAATCACACCCTTTCTTTGATCACATTCCATTAGGTTTGCCTTAAATACAAGAGTATAATATCAGAAATTGTGATGAACAGGACTGGTGGTATAATTGTCGCGCCAACTTGCATACAACGCGATATAGTCGGCACATTGGTGTACGTACATATGTTCGTCCGGGTTAAGATTTTTGGTTAAAAAAAATTTGGTATATTATCAATGCTTAAAATGATTGAACTGGAATCATTCATTAATGCATTAAAAGCTACATGGGTCAAACGTCTTACAAATGTACAATCTTGTGCACAATGGAAAATATTGTATTTAAAATTGTTAAATCATTTTGGCGGTGTTGATGTGTTTGAAAGAAATTTTAACAAAAAAGATGCAAAAGAAATGGTAAAAAACTAATTTTTAACGGAAATTCTTGAAGCATGGAGTAAATTAAATTTCATAGACAATCCAGAAAATATATCAAAGCAAATTATATGGAACAATTCGAAACTAAAAGGAAATGGCAGAATGTTTTTCTATAATGATTGGTATGCTCGTGGGATTAAATATATAGAACAGTTATATGACTATAGAAGTAAAGCTTTTTTTGATTTCTCGCATATAAGGCAGTTATATGATATCAGTAATAACGACTATTTAAAATATTTCAAAGTAATTACAAGCATCACGCAAGACTGGCGAAGGCGGATTAGGAATGAAGAAACAAACGCAGTAATCACAAACACACCATTATTAGAAAGAATAAAATCTACAAAAGAATGTAACAAAATGTTATATAATATGTTTCTTAATAATCAAAAGAATATCGTTTATAAAGCTAGAGATAAATGGAATACAGAATTCGTAGATAAGCATATACATTGGAAAGTGGTAAATACACATTATTATAAAAGCACAATCAGTTCTAAACTTCGAAATTTTCAGTATAAATTTCTAATGAAAATTGTCGCAACAAATGATTACTTATACAAATGTAATATTGTCAGCTCTAATTTGTGTGATTTTTGTGCCATGGCTCAGGAAACCAATAAACATCTGTTTTGGGAATGCAATAAAAGTCAACATTTTTGGTCACAGTTAGGAACCTTCTTAAACGACCACGATATTAACTGTAATCTCGATTGGCATTTAATATGTTTTGGACAGTATGAACAAAACAAAAATATTTTTAAACCTTTGCATCTTATTAGGAAAATATTTCATCTATTCTTGCAAATTAAGAAAGATGGAACCGAAATACTCTGAATTTAAAGTACATGTATATTTAAGAAAAACAAGAGATATTGAAAGAGAAATAGCAATTAATAAAAATAAAGTTACTTTTCATGAACGAAAATGGGATGGCATTCAAATAGAGTAATATCGTTGTTTGTTTTGATTTTTCACTGACTAGTGATACAGTTTTAATTTAATACTTTTTCATAGGTTAAATTATATGCAGATCCGAAGTTGAAAAAAACATATATATATATCTGTTCATTGCGATGTTGCTCAACTCAAACATTCAACTATCTATATCTCAAACGCTCTCTCTCTCTCTCTTTCTCTCCAAACTCTCTATCAATCTCTCTCTCTCTCCCTCTCTTCACTCCTCTTATTGACTCTGTTCTTCCCATTGTATCCTTAAAACATTTTTTTTCTATGACATAATCATTTATCAATGCATATTGATTCATAGTGATACATGCACATGACTAGGTACATACATTTGTGTATGCAAATTGGTATATGTTTATGGTATGTTTCTGTATGTTTACATGTTGTAATTGATTTGTGTTTATACATGACTATGTTTGGAAATAATAATAATAATATATATATATTATCAATGCCTCAGCGGATGTGGTTTGCGGCCATCTAGTTTTGTTATGTATTATAAATAAAATTAAATTGATTACAGAAAAATTGCATGTACATAAAACAAGGCGCTGTATGTATTCTTGTGACAGTAAACTGGTAAATTTCCATGATGCAAGTAAAGTGCCATTACTGTACATATGACGGCATATAGTCCTCAAATAATGTTTGTGTTGTCTAGCCTGTACATGTGTATACATGTGTATAGCAGTTGACACACACATAGTGTGCTTGCTATCTAAGTATCGTTCTACATTGTTTTTGCTTGCATATATGCACCAAAAATCAATAGAATCAATGTACAGTACATGTGTATTGCAATCGATACACTTTTACTGTAGATACCGCTATTATTTCTACCTGAAGCCTACATGTATCTAGAAGCCACCAACTTTATATTTGATATTTGAGTTTAACCTGCTGCATGGAAAGAGAAAATTGAAATGAGCTCAGCTTAAGTATGTGGCGCATTATGAGAAAATAGATGAAACCCATTCATTAAAAAAACAATGGCCCACACCAAGTTATATTGTTACAGACTGAATTAGGGGCAAAGCTTGTCAATTCATTCAGTGGGTGGTTGGTTGGGAGCATGCGGAGCGTAATTTAATGATCAGGGTTCATCCTTACCGGAATGCCGACTAACATGGTTTGGCCTTCATGTACATTTTTGGCCGTTTGATACTTGAGAGCTAAATCCTGTTATACCCCATTTAAAAAGTACATTTACAAGATTAGTGCTGATCATATTACTTTTGGGATTGGAGCTAAGTGACTCTGGTGTGGTATTGACCTGGCAGCAGGTCAGGATATTCTAATTTCAGGGCTGAATATATATTTTTCTGCAAATATTGAGTTCTGATTTTGGGAATTTCCCTCTATATGGACAGGTTAAATACGGGACAGTCCAACCCGTTGGCCCGGCCTTAAACGACCTTAGCTGTTGATAGGCCGTTAAACACCAACAATCAATCATAAAATAAGATGCCTAGCTTCATCCAATAATTCATATCTAGCATTACTGTCTGTTGTTCTTGAATTCAATTGTCATAAGTGATGAAGTTTTTGTTACATATATGAACCACATGGTTCTATACGTCCCATAGGAGAAACAACTTTTTGGTGGCCATTTTGTATCTGACAGAATCCAGCATTTCACTAATAAGCAAAGAAAAGATGATGCAAAAAACAAGCATTCCGCTATTGTGGATATGGGATAATCCACCCGGCTCACAACAACCACATCAAAGTGGAAACTTAAATCGATGACCATACTGGACACCACATGGTTTGTTTCCATGGTTACACAAACACATTAAACCATCTGTCCATTTACCTCTAGTCCGCATAGAATATTTGTCTGTGTATTTGTCATAGTTACAGTGATGGAAGTTAAATTAATAAGTTTTAATTCTTCATATGCGTTAACAATTTCGGATGCCATCTCGGACACTATATCTTGAATTTGAGGCCTTTAGCACCACTTTCCAAATTGACACGTAGGCTAGAAATGTTTTTCAGATGTAACTCTTTTAAATAAATCGAAGTACTGAAACTAGCCCAAACAAAAAAATGACCATAAAGATCGACATTTAGATCGTACTTAGATCGCGATTTAGGTACAATTTAAGTACGATTTTTTTGCACATGCAAATGAGATCTAGATCGCTCATGAATATTCATGAGCTACAAAAAATCGTACTTAAATCGGTAAAAATTATCGCACTTAGATCAACAAAGAACATATATCTTATTTAGATTGATAAAAAGATCATAGTTAAATCGGAAAACAAAATCGTATTTAGATCGATAAAAAGATCGTACTTGAATCAGAAAACAAAATCGTATTTAGATCGATAAAAAGATCGTACTTAATTAAATCGGAAAACAAAATTGTATTTAGATCAATAAAAAGATCTTACTTAAATCGGAAAACAAAATCGTATTTATGTATAGATCGATAAAAAGATTGTACTTAAATCGGGAAAAAATCGTACTTAGATCGGTAAAAAGATCATACTTAAATCAGGAAAAAATATATACTTAAACAAGAAAAAAATTGCATAAAATAGCTGAACATCAAATTTGCCAACGTTTTTCATTAATATTGTCCCATAAAAATTGCATCATTAATCTGGATGCAGAGTACAGCCTGAATTTTTATCTCAAGACATTTGGGCAGGTGTTAATAATATACAAAGATTTTTTAAAATCGTGAGTATAGCGGGTTTCAGATTACTTTTAATAATTAAAGCAGTTTATTCAGCACTTCTTTAATAACCAAATAAGCTTCAAAACAACAGTGACAAGGTGGCAACACTACACAATACTAATATCTCACTGGCAACCTGGACCCTGCATGTTTCACAAAACATCGTACGACTATGAAGTTCGCAAGACTAGCTATTTTCGTAAATTGTATAGACATGATAAAACACATTAATAACGTTACCAAAGAGCATTTATACACGTGTAGTTTAATAATGGTGGGTATATCTGCTAGTTACTTGTTGAAAGAAATTGATTTGGATTTGGAAAGGGTTTAACGTCCGTTCAACATCTAAGGTCATTTACAGACAGGTCAACGGGGTCGAATCCCGTATTCTACCTGTACTAGGGAGGAAATCCCCAAAATCAGAACTCAACATTTACAATGAAATAATACATACAGCCTGAAATTAGAATAACCAAGATCTGGTGCCAGGTCCGTACTACACCAGAATTATTAAGCCCATCCCATAAAAATAATAGGATTAATTAACAGAAAATCCCATTACTCTTATAAGGGGTATAACCGGATTGAACTCTCACATACAAGAAAGCCAAAAATAAAAATGTATATGAGGGCAAAACCTGGTAAACTGGAATTCCGGAAAGGATGAATCCACCGTTAATTTTGCGGCTCCCGACCAACCACCCACTGTAAGAAATTGAGAATTATAGATTTATTTAAAATGTTGAATGGGCACTTACGAACTTAGTCGTACGAAGTTTAGTGAAACGAGGCACAGGGCTAGAAAATATATATTTTTTTAAATCTGTCAACACATGGATCATCAATATATCCCCTTTTTCCATTTATCATGCAATGTCAATCATTTTCGCCGTTGGCCTCGCCTAGGACATCTTCTCTCGCCAATAAGTGTGGAAGTCCGACGTCGTGAGCTTCAGCTGCTGTTCAGAGTATACTGAAAACGAAAGAATATGGTTTGATCAACATTCTGGTGACACTACGCTATATTACATAATACAAATTTATGGCTATTGCGTTACCAACTAAAGACATTGTATGTAGTATGTACATATATAATAATATATATATGCATATATAGTGTAAAAAGCTCTTCTTTACTGTCACTATTTTGACAGTCTGTCGCATTGATGAACAGAAAGAAACCCTGGATGTGATGAAGTTGTCTGGTAGTTGTGTTCAGTGATTTGCAACGATCGCTTGACTTTGTCTAGTTTGTTTCAGTTTACCCATTTCGTACTGCTTGTCAAAGGATATGTTAATTGTAAAGCAACATTCAAGCTAATGATCTTAATGCTATATGATGTTGGTAGATATATACTCAACAAAACTAGAAACGTCCCTGTTTTATAGCCGGTGTAGCTCTGTCTATGTATGTACCACATGTTCAAAGTACATGTATTTTAAACCGTGGCGATGTTCAGAATACGATCGTGTAGAGTTTAGCCGATACACACGGTTTACATAGCGGCCAGTGACCGGAACGTTGATTTCCACTTTTTGCACGTGCACGCTATACTTGTCATCGATAAGGTGATTCAGTTCATGTCGTACCATTCATGCGATAGGGGCTATTCGGAAAATTAAAAAACTTTTTTAATTTTTCACTGTTTTCGATATGCCACGGCTTTCCGAAAACGAGCGAAATCAGGCAATTGGGATGCTTGCGGGTGGATGGCCGCCAGGGCGTTCGCGCCTCGGTTTGGTTGCTGTCGGAAGACGATTGATCGTCTTGCGGCCCGGTACCAGCAGACTGGGGCTGTTCACGACCGGCAGCGACCTGGTAGGCCTCGTGTAACGACGGCTAGAGCCGATCGTTACATTACGTTGACGCACTTACGTCAACGTCGATTGGCAGCCACAGTCACTGCTAGGCGATACGGTGTCTCAGGGCAGACCATTCGCAACTGGTTACGTCGTAACGCCCAACCAATCCGGGTACGCCGCCCGTACACTGGTCAGATAATGACCCAACGTCACCGTGCTGCCAGACTGTTATGGGCGCGACGTCATCTGAACTGGAGAAGGGCTGACTGGAACCGAGTTTTGTTCACCGATGAATCTCGGTTCACAGTTAGTCATGCTGACGGAAGATTACGGGTATACAGGCGTAAAAATGAAAGATTCACCGATTGTTGCATTGTTGAGAAGAACAGGTTTGGGGGAGGGAGCGTAATGGTCTGGGGTGGGATCATGGGAAACCGGAAGACAGATTTGGTTGTTGTACAGGGCAACATCAATGCACAACGTTATGTTGCAGATGTGCTAAATGCACATGCCTTACCATATTTATCCGTCAGCATGGTCCTGTGTGACATTGATGCACGACAATGCCCGCCTCACGTAGCCAGGGTCACCACTCAATACTTACAGCAAAACAACGTCGACGTCATGCCATGGCCCGCGGTCTCCCCGGATCTCAATCCCATTGAGCACATATGGGATGAGCTGGGCCGCAAAGCACGAGCTAACCATCAGATTGACAATGTTCGCGATCTTACACGGGCGTTACAACGGGAATGGAGGAATTTGCCCAACGCACTGGTATTGCGTTACGTCACGTCGATGCGGCGTAGGATCATTGCATGCATTCATGCAAATGGTGGCCACACTCGGTACTAACGAGATTTACTGAATTTGCCACATTACTTATTGGAATTCCATCTCTAAACATTAAGTAACACATTTCTGAGTTTTTGTTATTTTTGATTTTGACCCCTACCGCCCTTGGCCGGTTATCTCTCGAATATTTAACAAGATATCCAAATGCAATTTATTGGCTTTGATACAGAAATGAATGAACTTGTTTTTCCATTTTGATTTTTAAAAGTAACCCTTTTGGTTTTTGATGAATCTTTCCTTAAACATGGAGGGACGTTTCTAGTTTTGCTCAGTATAGATCATCACCTGCAGATATGGTAAGATTTGGATTTGGAAAGGGTTTAACGTCCGTTCAAGATATGGTAAGAGTTCATTGTGTTGACTTACATTTAAGGCTTTCGTAGATGGGCATCCCTTGAAAATGTTTGTACCGGCCACCACCCATGCTCAGGTCCTCAATGGAATAAAACCCGCTTATGAGGCGCTTGATTATGGCTCGCTCAATGCCAGTAGCTTCTGTTTTCTTCCTTTTCTTTGTTTTGCCCACAGATGCCAAAGCAGTGTGAAGCCATACAGACTTCACAGCTACTGTGGCACCTGCGGCCAGTCGATGATACCCTTCAGGTACATCAGCATTCTCATCAAGGATCACCTGTCAGCAAGAGAAGTGGACTATGTTGACGTAAACATTGAGGTAAACCAGAGGTGAACCGAATTCGAAGGTAAACCAAAGCGGGACGGACAGAATGGACGGATAAGGGTATAATCATAAATGCCGCCTCCACTATGGTGGGGCATAAAATACAAAGTGTTTGAACGGCCGGATGCACGCCAAAGTGTCAACTCTATCTCACGCTGTTGTGTGGAGCTATTTTAGAGAGTCGGTCAGTGATCAAAGAAAACAAAAATAATTGTAAAGATTATCTCAGGTGTGATTGGATTTATGTTATCTGCTGTAGTTGACTAGTTATACTCACATATTCAGCTTCTACTCGTTTCACCCTTGATGTATCGGGCTTGTTTGATGTACTTGTGGCGGCTGTAGTAGAGTTCATGGAGCAGTCCATATCCCCTACAATGGTCATGCATAAATATATTATACTAGAGAAAGAGAGTAGCTAGGGGCTTGCTTATACTCGCTGCCATCGTCTTCGCTTCACTTTTAAAGGCAGTTTTGTAACGAATTTGAATGTATTTTTTGGGTCATTTGACCTTGGGCAGGGAGGAGTGCAGCACGACAACGAATTACAATGACAAATTATAATTTGCTGTCGTAGGTGAACAAGTTTTTAATTATTCATTATATGTATACAGTTAAATTGCGATCACTCAAAGACCTACGGGACCAACAAATTATTTTGAGTGATCGCATTTTCGAGTGATCGTATTCTATTTAAAATACTGTCGAGTACCGGTTCCGTCGGATTCTGGTTTTGTTCATTAAAGTGAACTTCAATTCACTCCATCACAATTAAGTTTGTTAAAAAAGTGACCTTCTTTAAGTTGTTGATTAGTGTTATCTACTCTGAAATTCACAGGTAAGCTGGCGGCGCACACTTTGATCACACTTTGTCGAAAGGTGTGATAAATTGGCTAATTGGCGGCATGCAGCCAGTCGGCACTTTCGAGTGATTGTATAACAAAATGGCTTGAAATGTATTGTGGGGACTATATTACTATTATACGAGTTATCGCATTTTTCGAGTGGTCGCATTTCGAGTCATTGCATTTAAATCATATGTATTATATAGGGAAAATGTTCGGGACCGTGACGTTATTTCGAGAGAGCCCGGCATTTTGAGTGGTCGCATTTTGAGTGATCGCAATTTAACTGTAATTTTAATTTCCATGTGCTTCATAAAGTTATTTCACCGAATTGGTTTCCTATGTTGAAATAAAAAGTTTCAAAATAATATTTGTCATAAGGCTGTAACTGGAGAAATAGTCTCAAAGTGGTTTTATTACGACACATTTTATAATTGGGTTGGGAAAATATTGGCATAATTACTTACAAATGAGTTGGAAGTTTTAGATGTGAGTTTTGAATCAGCTATTAGACAACTCTAGCAAGACATACCTCCCATTTTCTGCTTCAGATTCAAGATTTGAGATTGTAGGTCTCTATTTGCACGTCTCAAATCCTTCAGTTCAATGTCCTTCACGAAACAGGACTGGCATGTACCATCCAATGCTGACATTGACGAAGACATCAGATTTCCAATGTTTGTGTTGGGTCTAGGGGAATCCGCATGTCCAGTATTTGACTCATTAGTACAGCTAGTGGCATGCACAATGCTGTTAGCATAAGAAGTGTCATGCACCATGTTGTTAGGATACTTGCATGGTGTATACAATGTCTGGGAATGGTATGGAGATGCTGTATAGATTTCTTCAGAGAAAGATGAAGTGCATGGTGTCATGGATTGCATGCTATGGGTTTTACTCGAAGGGGTCTGTAAAACATGCAATGAATCTGGCAGAATGCTGATAGAGTTAAAAGGAGAAGCGTCATAGGATAGTCCAGGATACACTGATGGATGTACATGCGAATGAGTTGTTGGTGGAAGATTGTTCATCAGTTGAGTGGATTGCTGCGGGGTGGCGGGCTGTTGAACCGTTAACGTTGGCTGCTGGGTGACAGGCTGTTGAACCGTTAACGTTGGCTGCTGGGTGGCGGGCTGTTGAACCGTTAACGTTGGCTGCTGGGTGGCGGGCTGTTCAACCGTTAACGTTGGCTGCTGGATGACGGGTTGTTCAACCGTTAACGTTGGCTGCTGGATGGCAGGCTGTTGAACTGCTAACGTTGGCTGCTGGATGGCGGGCTGTTGAACCGTTAACGTTGGCTGCTGGGTGGCGGGCTGTTGAACCGTTAACGTTGGCTGCTGGGTGGCGGGCTGTTGAACTGCTAACGTTGGCTGCTGGGTGGCGGGCTGTTGACGTTTAACTGGGTGGCGGGCTGTTGAACGTAACGTTGGCTGGCTGGGTGGCGGGTAGTTGCTGGTGAGTGAGTTGAGCAACGTTGAATGACTGATGAATAGGGGGAACTTGGGTGGCATTCTTGGGTTGCACTACATTGCCCTGACTGATCACACTAAATTCAGACAAACCTTGCTGAGCATACTGAGGCTTGTTAGAAAAAGGAACATTAGACATGCTATTAGACTTGGCGCTACAGTCAAATAATTTGGCTGCCATTTGCTGCATCGTCTCTGCCTCTGCCTGCTGTTGCCGTTTTCGTTCTTGTGTGATAGCTTTAAAGAAGCATAGTCATGTGGACTTGAGGCCTCCAATTAGGACCAAAATCATTAGTGATTACTATGCCTAAAATAAGTACCAATTAGTACCATTAAACCTCAAGTGCGCATCTTTTAAACTCAACTTTTGTCAGTCTGGCAAAATAAAATTCCAGTGAAGAGTCATTAGCAAAACAGCCATCAGAGACAAATAGTTTAAACATATAAGTATAAATGTGGCCTGTCGGCACACGAATGCCCCCGCTGGCAGCCAAAGAAAACGAGGCATATTTGATTATAAGCCATTTACCCGAGCGTTAAGGTTTTGAACGCACCTTGACCCTGGGCTTAGTGGGGGCGGGACGAATGTGAATTTGTCACAGGGCGGTAGAGGACCATTGTAGCAATGCGTGTGTGAAATGTGAAGCAGATCCGAGCAAGGAAACACAAATTATAAGCCATTTAACTGAATGTTAAGGTTTCAAACGCACCAAGTCTGTGACCTTGACCCTGTGCTTAGCGGGGGCGGGACGAATGTGGATTTTTCACAGGGCGGTAGAGGACCATTGAAGCAATGCGTGTGTGAAAGTTAGTGTAGGATTGAGAAACGCGCACGTAGATTTGTCCCAAAGTGGCAAGTAAACAATTAAAGTGGAAAAGGTGAAGGTCAAAGGTGAAGGTCGAAGTAATGGGTGGTGGAGTGTGTAAGGCATGTTCATATGCATCATGTGTATAAATATTTAAGCGATTGGCAAAAGTATTGAGAAGTTAGTGTAGGATTGACAAACGTGCACGTAGATTTGTCCCAAAGTGCCAAGTAAACAATTAAAGTGCAAAAAGGTGAAGGTCAAAGGTGAAGGTCGAAGTAATGGGTGGTGGAGTGTGTAAGGCATGTTCATATGTATCACGTGTATAAATATTGACATAATATGTGTGAAGCCATGTATAAGTTACTAAAGAATATGGTAATATCGGGACGTACGGACGGACGGACGGACGGGGACGGACGTACGCCGGTAACACTATATGCCCCCGTACCTTTCGGTAGCGGGGGCATAAAAAAGACAAGTACATGCATGTAGAATATATGATGATATTCCATATAGCGAGTGTGGACTGTGTGGGCAGTATATATGGTATAGTGACAGAAAAACGGACATAAACAGCAACACTTAATTAACATTGTAACAGACTGTCCGATTAAGTGTAAATTAACCATATAAACAATATATAGTTACAAATAAGAATGATTAATTTATTGAAATATAAAAACTATGTTGTAAGCCTTTAACCATTTTAAGCCTTTTAAATTTCATGGCATATGATACTGTATATATACTTCAGTTTAGAGACACCCATTCAGGTTGAACCAGTATGTACATGCAGTACTGCGATTTGAAAATTCAGACAGAAACATGTAGTCTGTACCTTTTTTCTTTGATTCGACCTTGTTTTCCTGACCACTGGCCATCTTGTTTTTATTTGATCTACCAGCAGTCTTGGATCCTGGAATTCAAATCAATACATGATGTACATGAATATAGTAATATTATATTTAGATTATTTGTTATGTTCAGGTTTTTTTTGTGGCCGTATTCATAGCCATTGGCTATGTTCCCAATAGGAAAAGGTAGCTAGCTATGCATCCAATTTTGAAGAAAACTATAAAATGTGTTCATAGAACATGAATGCCCCACTTGCCGCTTTGTCAGTAAACCTAAGTAATTTACGGGTTAAAAGTAGGTCACAGCACCCGGATGATGAGGTGATGCGGTAGGAATGTTGATAATGAATGAGAGTGTGAAGTTTCACGGTCATAGGAGCAACGGAAGTGGACTAAGTTGACGTAAACATTGAGGTAAACCTGAGGTGAACCAAATCGGGACGGATGGACGGACAAGGGCAATCCTAAATGCCCCCTCCACTATCGTGGTGGGGCATACAAATTCAATAACTCACTTATATCATGTATATAATACAACTGAATAAAATATTTGTGTAAATTGTCAATCAAACGGCAATCATCCGGACTTGTACACCACTCAAATGGCGCATACAAATGACATTTTCTCAATTTTGATGAAAATGCAGCGAAAATTTCCAATTCTACAGTATGGGTCATATATTTTCCCAAAATGTAAAAAAAAAACACCTGAAGTTACATATATACACAAGGGTGGGAATTGGCTCTGTTTCTAGAAAAAGCTTAAAGTAAACAGGGATATATATATGTGTATATGAATGACATTTACATTTTTTTTGCCTACCTTTTTTCTTAGAGGAGCTTGTAGAAATATTGTTGTGAGCTGGACTGCTTTTCCCAGTTTCAATTGATGTACTAAATGGCTTGAAACCTGAAAATTAATTAACATTTGTGGAGACGGCTAATTAAGTGGTCAAAACATAAGCATGATAAGTGTCCACCTGGAAGAAAAAGGGACAGGTTGCTAGCTTTGATAAAAGGACACTAAAGGTAAAAAAAAACAGGTTTTGTTTTTAATATAATCATGCAGATTTCGATGACATAAGCCATTTGTGTATCAAAAAATTATATCTCGAGTTATCTACATTTTAATATTTTCATATAGTATGCAAATGAGCAGAATCCCAGTTGAAATATGCAAATTAGATGTTTTTATTTTTCCAAACAAATTAGTGTGTGTGTGTAATGATATTTGAAGTTTCACGGTCATAGGAGCAACGGAAGTGGACTAAGTTGACGTAAACATTGAGGTAAACCCGAGGTGAACCAAAGCGGGACGGACAGGATGGACGGACAAGGGTAATTCTAAATGCCCCCTCCACTATCGTGATGGGGCATACAAATGGAGTCATGGTGTGATCGAGGTATACATAAATCACTTAATTTAGAATGTCAACTCATGCATGCAAAATTCAAGTTTTACAGAATATCATGACACTATGGCATAGCTTGAGCCGACTGCATAAATTTATAATATATATTAAATAATTATTAATACCATGTCTTTTTTTAGCCATTGGCTTGCGATTAGTGATGTCATGGCACATGCATAGAACTGGAGTCGTCAGCACCGAGGACTGAAATTCAACAACATGCACTGCATATTTTTATGATTTATCTTAGGAAATGCTGTAAATTAAAAGCAATTTACTAGTTGATCCAATGATTTAAGCATTATCTGTAATATTTTTTTAAGTACCGGTAGCAGCTGGAAGTCTGCATTTTAACTTAACTCTTTGCATGCTGGGAAAATTAATGGCTATAAATAGTTCAAATATATCAGCAGACGACAATACAGTATTATTGTTTCCTTATTGCTCTCTGAAAACTATGAAAATATGTCTTTGAATTTTATTAGAATTGCATCGTTACGATGCAATTCTAATGAAATTCTATGACATATTTGGAGGTTATTTTCACCGCTAGCATACAAAGAGTTAATGAAACACGCAATGTGATTGGTTGAAATTCTCTTTGCCAATCAATAACACAGAGCCTGGCTCATATATCAAACATTTTTCAAGTTATGCAATTTTTAAGGTTTTGAGTGAAAATTTCGAGTCACTCAAAAAGTTTCATGAGTACGGGCCCATACTTACCGGTTCATGGCAACCAAAATTTGCCTTAATTTGCTCAACAAAAAAATAGAAATTTTCACATTACTTTTTTGCTGAGTTTAAAGTTTTTGGAAACAAAAATTGATGAAATTTGGTGATAATTTTTGGTTACCATGGTAACAAAGCCCCCAAAATGATATTTTTGTTCGTTTCATCAAATTTCCTATAATTTTCCAAAAATATGCAGAGTTGTGTAAACTACTGGTTGAAATGTAAGAAAACATATTAAAACACAGTTTCTAAATGTTTAAGTCAGAAATATCACACTAATCGGTTGATACATAAATGAAATTCTAACAAGAGTGACGACGGTCACAATTAATATACGCCCGTTGAGGAAATTAATTTTCGTTGAAAAAATTAATGTTTTTAATTAATTAATTTTTTTTTTACAAATAATAACCAAACTTAATTTCTAAAATGTATAAGTCAAAAAGATTGTTCATAAATCGGGTTCTAAAAGTAAGTAAGAAATGTCGCACTTTGATCGGTTGATACATATGCTAAGTTAAAAAAATCGTTAAAAACTCAGTTTCTACAAGTTCTAAGTCAAAAAGATCGTTCATAAATCGGTTTCTAAAAGTTTAAGTAAGAAAGATCACACTTAAATCGGTTGATACACATGCTAAGTTAAAAAATCACTAAAAACTCGGTTTCTAAAAGTTCTAAGTTAAAAACATTGTTCATAGATCGGTTTCTAAAAGTTTAAGTCAGAAAGATCGCACTTAGATCGGTTGATACATATGTTAAGTGATAAAAATCGCACAAAAATCGGTTTGTAAAACTTCTTATTCAAAAAGATCGTAAATAGATCGATTTCTCTAGTACCAATATCGATCTTTTAGCGATCTAAAACCGGAATCGCTTAAAAAATCGGAAATGTCCGATTTAAGTACGATTTAGGTATGACCCAAGTACGATTTAGCACAAAACATTTTTGTTTGGGAAGTTTTAATAGCTCCACAAGATTACTAATACATATTTTTTATTCATATAATGATGTTTAATGGCTTATCAGCTAAAGTCCTTTTAGGTCGGTTAACAGGGTCAAATCCCATATTTCATGCGTAGGGAAAAAGGAAAATCCCAAAATCGGAACAGAATATTTACAGACAAATATATACAGTCGGTGTACGTGGCTTCGTACACTTTACATATATTTTTGGTAATTATCAGAAACCAGTATACAAATATAGTTCGCCTTTGTATTTTGACAGATATGACGCTCAACACCGGAAATAGACAGTTCACACTCCAGGCGCGTAGCTGCATTAAGGCACTGCAGGCCCGGGCCTGCAGAATTTTCGAGAAAATGGAAAAATAAAAACGACCAGAGTGCATCATTTACCTTCTAGTTTTGATTTTTGTTTATGGGGGGGGGGGGGGGGTGGGGGGGGGGTGGGGGATGGGGGGGTGGGGGGGGGGGCAGACCCACCTAGCATACTCGCACCAACGGTGCTCGAAGTCGTCAACCGGGCCTGCAGATTCAAATTGGCTAGCTATGCCCCTGCACGCGAGCTCAACGATTAGCCATTGTTCACGACGTGAAACAATTTGAAAATACATGGAAGTGTACATGGCTTCGCACACCCGAAAATCTATCGATCTAACCTATATAACCTAACAATTAAAATTGATGTTCACCATCAATCCATTATATTTTCAAATAATAAATACATAATAACTAAACATTTATGAAGACACTCACAATATGGTGATGTCTGACACCCAGCTACATCGACAGATTCAATTTACTATTCAAACGTTTCACCGTGTATGAAAAACAACAATTGTTATTGACCAAACACCCACACCATCGCACCGACGACAATAAACCAACATTACTACCCTACTCTCTGTGCCTGAGAGAGAATGGGCCGAAAAATAAACGGCTGAATCTAATCAGAAGTTGCTCCCTCTTTACACAGCATCGATGTGTGAGGTGTGGTGTGTGTCCAGCCACAGGTTGAAGTGATGGATCATGGTCTATAAATACATTAAATATACAAAAAAAACATCAATAAGTGAACAAACTAAGGTAAACAATATTATTTACTCCCTCCCCCTCTACACATTAATGTGTTATAAAAGGGAGTATAAAATGTTACCTTATTTTGTTCTCGTTTATTTATGCTTTTAGGTATATTTAATTAGTGTACATGTATGTATATACCTTGGTTGTTACTGTATATAATCCTCACCTGCCATTGAACAGCATTGCGAGAATATTTTTTTGTTTGAATATATTTGAAGATAAATCCTGAGTTATTGTTTGTTAACACTATTTACAACAACTTTTAATAAAACATAAATGAAAAGTCATGCAGAGCATGATGTTATTAGCCGATCAAATCAGGGTAAAGTGCATCGAACATATGTAGGTGTCTCTGGTAACATTGTCAATGGTAAACTATTTTCGACCACAGTTCTGTACCCAGCGTTGACATTTTTCTCGATTTTGTGCAGGTTTTGGAAACCCGTTCCCAAATCCATCCAATAGCAGCAATGTTTTGTTGTCACCATTATGTTGCGAAATATTCCAGCGTAACACCTGTACTGTATGCTCTATTTATCTACAAATTACACTCCGCAATACACAAAGTTGTAGTCACTGTGTGTGTGTTTGTCCGAATTCTGTGGCAGCATGCGAGTGGGCGGAGCTACCAGGGCTATATATATCTAGCGGTTACAGTGTCATCTAAAAATAGACGCAAGCTCCTGCGTATTCAGGCACATGCCCAGATTGGCCTAATGTGTCCCATCCGTGATTTTTTGCGCGATGTCGGGCGCAAGACAATCAATAATTTGCGGCATTGACAATACTTAAGGGGGATTGCCGCAATCGCGCGTGCTGGATGCATCCCTGCCATCCCTGCTGATTACGTAAACAAATCAAAGTTGGCTATGAAGGGCAATTCTTCGTTTTGATTGGTGGAAAATTTTGAGAATATTAACTAGCGTCAAATGACGCGCATACGCGATCCAGTGGGATAAACCCGAGATGCTGGGATAAACCCGAAAATGCTGGGTTGCTAGTAAGGAGATTTTGAGCAGAGGTCGATTATAAATTAGCGAATAAACACATTTTACGCGATTATACGTGGCTGAAACTTGTTCTGTTTAATAAATAAAAGCTTTAAATTTAAATTAGCCCAATAATCGGCGTATGTTGGCGTATATGGCCATTAGAGCCAACTATGGACTTCGACAACAATAACTTCCGGGTTAAATCTCTTCAGGCGTTCAGCTCATTAAGTATTCAAAATTGTGTTATTTGGCTATAAGTAAAGTTTTAAACGGAGATAATTGCCAAAAATGCAAACTTTATCGGTTGATGCAATTTGGAAGTGATACAGCAAAATTCGCGTTCGTAGATTACCGAATAGCGGAGAAAAGGGTTGCTACAAACTTTTTCAGAATTCGATGGATAACCAATATATGAAAAGTCATGCAGAGCATGATGTTATTAGCCGATCAAATCAGGGTAAAGTGCATCGAACATATGTAGGTGTCTCTGGTAACATTGTCAATGGTAAACTATTTTCGACCACAGTTCTGTATCCAGCGTTGACATTTTTCACGATTTTGTGCAGGTTTTGGAAACCCGTTCCCAAATCCATCCAATAGCAGCAATGCCATAGCAGCAATGTTTTGTTGTCACCATTATGTTGCGAAATATTCCAGCGTAACACCTGTACTGTATGCTCTATTTATCTACAAATTACACTCCGCAATACACAAAGTTGTAGTCACTGTGTGTTTGTCCGAATTCTGTGGCAGCATGCGAGTGGGCGGAGCTACCAGGGCTATATATATCTAGCGGTTACAGTGTCATCTAAAAATAGACGCAAGCTCCTGCGTATTCAGGCACATGCCCAGATTGGCCTAATGTGTACCATCCGTGATTTTTTTGCGCGATGTCGGGCGCAAGACAATCAATAATTTGCGGCATTGACAATAATTAAGGGGGATTGCCGCAATCGCGCGTGCTGGATGCATCCTTGCCATCCCTGCATGATACGTAAGCAAATCAAAGTTGGCTATGAAGGGCAATTCTTCGTTTTGATTGGTGGAAAATGTTGTGAATATTAACTAGCGTCAAATGACGCGCATACGCGATCCAATGGGATAAACCCGAGATGCTGGGATAAACCCGAAAATGCTGGGGTTGCTAGTAAGGAGATTTTGAGCAGAGGTCGATTATAAATTAGCCGAATAAAACACATTTTACGCGATTATACTGGCTGAAACTTGTTCTGTTTAATAAATAAAAGCTTTAAATTAGCCCAATAATCGGCGTATGTTGGCGTATATGGCCATTAGAGCCAACTATGGACTTCAACAACAATAACTTCCGGGTTAAATCTCTTCCCAGCGTTCAGCTCATTACGTATTCAAAATTGTGTTATTTGGCTATAAGTAAAGTTTTAAACGGAGATAATTGCCAAAAATGCAAACTTTATCGGTTGATGCAATTTGGAAGTGATACAGAAAAATTTGCGTTCGTAGATTACCGAATAGCGGAGAAAAGGGTTGCTACAAAATATTTAACCAATATTTTAGCCGATCTATAAATAGATCGGCTAATAATTAGCCGATCTATAAATAGATCGGCTAATAACAATAAGACACACACACCACCCTATTTTACCCCAACATTTGGATAATATTCAATAAATTAACTTTATATGGCCTCACAAGTCGCCATAATGGCTGCGATGTATCCTTCCACTAAACTGCTACATACCTCTGGTGACAGTTCAGTTAACTATTGTTTAATGGGACAGTAGGACAAAACCTTGACTATAATGTAAATATATAATTAAATAATTCAGACTGCGTGCTTTATTCTTTAGTTTACATGTGCTACTTCGGTAAAATTCAGTAATGAAACATTACAAATTCGACACACATAATGGTAGTTTTAAATGTAGAAATGGTGTGGCAAGGACCTGGCATCAGATCAGGATTATTCTGATTTCAGGGCTGAATATATTTTTTTTTTATTGTAAATATTCAGTTCTTTGTACAGGTAATATATGGGATTTAGTACTAAACACATTGACCCGGCCATAAATGACCTTATCTGTTGATAGGCCGTTAAACCCCAACAAAACAAAAAAACATAATCCTATTACTTTTAGTGAGTGGGGCTAATTAAGTGACTTGTGTGGTGAGAACTTAATTTCCTGATTTTTAGTTGTGAACTATTAATGATATACCACCTATTGGACGTTTCTCTGTTCTATCTATTCTAAACACTAGTTGAATTAATTTAAATATATAAAATTATTCATCATCAATTGCACAAATACCACCATTTGCACTATTTATTCAATGGTATAACCAAAATTGACCAAACCTAGATTATTTTCAGTTGTCGTTGACAGTACAATTTGGTTCAGAAATACAAATTTACAATTATATTATTTTACTATCTGTCTTTATCACTTTCTATGTGTAATTAGGACACCCTTGAGACATCTGTGTGTCTAATTTAGAGGGTTCACTATAATTGTTTATGTGTTACAGTGGAACCTATCAAAATGGGACATGCCAGAGGTATGTGTACACGTTTGAGAGGTTCCAACGTAAATCTAAACGGGACCATTTTATATTGCTTACCGGTATTCATATAATAACAAATATAGGCGTCTGGCTTAAAAAAGTTACATACACACCAAAAAAAAATTATGTTTGTAATTCATACTTATTTTATAATAAGTTAGAAAACTGTTTCACAGTCTGCAGTTCTGAGTAAATTACCTCTAATTACATTGCGGAAAATGTGCAGCAACACTTGCCTAGTGTCATGTTCCAACTACATGTCATGCAGTTACACTTGTCACGTTACAGATAAATGCCTGCTGTCCGAGTTGCCGAAGACGGGGACATGGAGCCGAAAAGTCAGTGGCTGCAACTACTCGAGTACAACAACAACAAATCAGGAAGAACCAAAACAAAGGCAAAGTGTGCTGATCTAATCAGAGAAATGCTAAATATATGGATGTGAAGGTATTAATTAAGACCACATTGCCGTGATTAATTTATATATCTTGGTATCAATTATGTGTACAGGGATCCTCCAGATTATCGGACAAAAGTGGCAGTTGTCTTACGATATTTTTCTTAAAATAGCTGCTACGGTCATAACATGTTCACAGAACAACCCTCGGTTCTTGCTTTCTCAACGCATGTAGGCTATTTTTTTTTAAGCAAAATGTGCCATCTTTCTGACTTAGAATTGGGTGGGGTCAGGTCATCAGCCCTAATATTACCCCAAAATTACATTTGACAGTCATTCATCCGGACAAACGTACAATCGTCTTATAACTTCTATTCTCGCATTGAAATCATAATGTTATCGCCTGTAAACCAGTGTAAACAGCATTGTGGAAAACACTTTATTTATAGAATTTATTGTATGTATAGAACAACTCTGTGATGACGTAATGGGCGCACTCTATTGAGTTCCCGTGCGACTTTTGACGTTGTAAACAACTTGTGGACAGAGTTGGGGAATGTTTCTAGCAAATTTTACTAATATGTTTGCGTTATATTCTTCACACTGGCATGGAAACAGCAAGCACCTGCGTGACTTAGATGTGTTCGTTGCAAATTCGGATCAAACGAATACGCTTAATTAACACATATTTTCATTTGTTTGATAAACTGATTGTCCGGCTAACTTGTATGACCCTTGTATAGCTGGTCTTTGCCTTTAATCGATCCAAATGTCTGAAATAAAATGACTGATATGTAAATTATTTAACTCATTTCCTTGCCTTACTCATGTTCGTATATATGTCATTTCAAGTATTAAAGACCTGTATAATCTGTCTGTGTCTAGAGTTTGCCATTTAGAGAGTCTGAATATTATTAGAGCCCTGTGCCCTAGGTTTCGGGCGCACGATTCACCCAAATCCTCCCCAAATCCTCATTTTCCCCCAAATCCTCCCCAAATCCTCATGTAATGAATAAGTTATCCAATTAATATGTCTCAAAACCTTTTAATATCGTTCTTAAGAAGTTATTGAACCCTATTTGAATACGTTTTTATGGTAAAAAGAGTCTTATTTCGATGTTTTAATTTAACTTAGGCATTCTAGCAGCCAAGGGAGATCATCCAAAATAAATTATGAGATAAATGCAAGGGAGATAAATGTTGTTTGACCCATTTTGGTCAATTGAAACATGCAAGTTATTTACCATTCCAAATGTTTATTCATCTGTTTTTTTTATCTCAATCAATCAAATTCAGCACATATAGCTTGAAAATATGACCACGTCCGTAAATGTCGAGTGTCTATATATATATATGCAGTACGGGCCCGATATGCAGCAAATCATCCCCAAATCTTCCCCAAATCCTCTTAATTACTCACTTTGTGATGTAAATACCAGCTTAAGTTGTTACTAATCATTGAATAATACTATTTTCAGGTACCTAGCTGATGCAAGGAGTTTGGCTAAGAACTTGATATTAAAACGAAGCTCACCAGAAAATGTCATGGGTGGCCAATATAAATGGTCTTAATTTTCAGAATTGTCTTTCATGTATATATGTCCCCATATAAATGTTTGTTTGTTTAACGGCATATTATATATCAACATCTAAGGTCGTAATAAAGTGGTTATTGTTTGTGACTGTCTGTCCGTCCGGCTTTGTCACATTTTTGATAGTAAATTATACAAATGATCTCCCTATTTCTCCTCCAATGTACGTTAAAAAAAACAGTTGAATAGTATTACATGTATACACATTTGGAATGGTAAATAACTTGCATGTTTCAATTGACCAAAATTTATCTCCCTTGCATTTATCTCATAATTTATTTTGGATGATCTCCCTTGGCTGTTAGAATGCCTAAGTTAAATTAAAACATCGAAATAAGACTCTTTTTACCATAAAAACGTATACAAATCGGGTTCAATAACTTCTTAAGAACGATATTAAAAGGTTTTGAGACATATTAATTGGATAACTTATTCATTACATGAGGATTTGGGGAGGATTTGGGGGGAAAATGAGGATTTGGAAAGGATTTGGGTGAATCGTGCGGCCCCTAGGTTTCGCCCTGTCCATCTGTCTGTCTGTCTGTCCGTTTATCTTTTGAAAGTTTTTGTAAGTTTTTCAAATCACCTATACTATAGCCCCAATTCTCATGAATTCGTGCCCCTAGTAAACAAGTGAATAAGCATATTCTAATTGTAAATTGAACATTATTTTAAAAAGGTATTTTAAGTTGTTTCCTTAGGTTTTCTAAGTTACAGTTACATACAATTGTGATTTACCACATATTTTGTGATTTTTCTATATATTTCCTTAATCTGAAGAGGGTCTGTTTGCAAATTATGCATAAAATGTGATATATGGTGATCTCTAGGTGAATCTAGACTTCACCATATTTAAATTTGATGCATCTAGTCAGCAACACTTCTTTATTGTATGTGTGATAAAGGAATGTCACTCAAATGTGCAAAAAGTTGTAGGGCACGAACCTGATGAGAAGTTTCAAGATCAATTGGGTGACTTGGGTGGGTTATTTCTAGGGATGCTCAGACTTGCATAAACAACAATTTTGGTGAATTCCTTATGTTCACTCATAGTCAAGTGTTTGAACTTCATGTTGATGTATACATTTTCTGGAATTAATCAGAATATAACACACAATATGAATGTATGTTTTTAGGGGCACGAATCATTGACAACTGTTTGCCTTCAGCTATTATCTTCATATTACACACATACTTGGTAACAATATATCCTTCCACATTAATACAATTACCCTCGCTACTGATCGTATGTCCGTCCGTCTGTCTGTTTATTTATTTGAAAGTTTTTGTAACAGTTTCAAAAACAGGGGACCGCCGCTTATTTATCGATGCACCGTCACAGCGCACATGGGTTAGGTAGAGTTAGTAGCTTTAAGTTGTTTTGATATAATGTGTAATAGGTGGTACCAGATCTCCAGTTAAGGTGCGTAATTTGGAGGTAACTCCCAACTTGCCATTTTTGATGAAGAAATAACAAAATTTCACCCCAAGTTGGTAAAATTACGCACCTTAACTGGAGCTCTGGGTGGTACCTATATGGGCGAAACATCTAAGTTTCATATTGTCCACACTTACGTCACTGTAACTAATAACTACTCCTTTTGAGACGGAATGGCATGTACCGGTATACAGTGCATAATTTCAGTAATGTCGGATTCTGAGATTGCCAAGTTCAGGTTTCACCATTCTACCTTTTGTATATCAATTGACAAAAACGCGTAATAAATATATCTTAGTATATATTTTATGAATTAGGTGGTGTCCCAGGTGAAAGATCTTTGGTCAATTGCACTGTTGTTTGTACAAACGGTCTCTGGGGGGAACATTAGTTAGACAAAACGGTACCGCCGGTAACACGTGCCTGTAACCACGTCTCCATTGAATATAGATTCAGACGGTCAAATTGACATAATTTTGACTGTGTAGAATCACAATAATGTATTTGTCATACTGCAGATTTTTTATACATGTATTTCTCAAGAACATAGTTATATAAGTGAAATTGACAATCTGCATTACTCCAATATAGACAAAAATCTAACGATTGAATGTTTATTAGTCTATTAGTCTATAGGGTGACGGTGGCACGTCAAATACCATACCGTCAGAATTCACTTTCTTTTTCTCTTCTCGATGGTGATTAGGTAGGATTAGGACTGAATGTAACTATACGTTAATTATGTAGAGCAAACTCGCTAGACATTAGTGACTCAGATAGTATTTTCGCCACTTAATTTCATTTGACCAGTCCGTAGTATGTCCCTCAAAATGCACAATACACGTAAACTAGTCTGGGTTCCCCTCAATCATCTCTAATCGATACCCAGCCATACTATATCACACACCGATAAGTTGATAGGTGCTATAGGAGGCCTCAAATTATACTAGGTTACCATACCTGCATAGATTCTACTATATTTGGTGCACATTTTTGGAGCCTGAATGAATGCAAAATTTATCAAAATTCGGAAATATAAACCAGACCGACGACCATCGGCCTGCTTCTTTACTGGGCTATATATCCCGGGTATGGACGGTGTTTGAGCCAAGTCCCACCCTTAAATATAAGCCGAATGAATGAAAGTTATATAAGTGTATTGGTACATGGATAACGTCATAGAAATATGGCGCAAAAAGGTGCGATGTCATGACGTTACAAATATCGCCTGATGTCGGGGCTAAATATAGTTTTTCTCAATGTAAATATTCCGTTCTGATTTTGGGATTTTCCCCCCAATGAGGCAGGTTAAAACGGGATTGATCCCGTTTGCCCAGCCTTACATGACCTTAGCTGTTGATAGGCCGTTAAACACTAATAAACCAAAAACAAACAAACAAAATTACGTATTCGTATTATGCGCTAACATATGCCAAACAAACAAAATGAAGACTTTCCAGATGACATCCCTAGTTTGTTGCTAGAATTAAAACTATTTTTATTTGTGAATAGTTTCAACTGGATGCAAAAATAGTCAATGGTGCCTTCTCACTGAGGCAGATCGCTGATATCTCCAAGTTTTGTGCTATGTGGAGTGTGAAGCCATGTTATAAACAGAATCTCAAACGTGTTTCCATTTGATGAGATTTATGAAACTCGTCATCAATTTTATGCACAAATTGTGAGCGACTCGTTTCATAAATCTCATATCAAATGTATCAAATTATTAACGTAGCAAATTCTTAGATTATTTCCAGTCACCATGACTAGCTTTCGAAGAGTATTTACTTTTTTTTTACCTTTGTCGCAACTCGCCAACATATTGATTGATTTGAGCCATGTTGATGTGCTTGACAGACAATATGGGCCCATATATGGCCGACCTGTCAAGTTAAGCTATCTGATACAAATCTATCTGCTGTATGACCGCAACATACAGCAGCGGCCATTTACACCTGGCCCACGTAACTACATGTAGGTGATTTATTGACTTTGACACCGGTTGCTGTTTGTCGTCTACAACAACAACAACTAACGACAAGCGAGATTTACTTCATGGTATTGCAAAATAAAAGCGGAAAATCTGAATATACTGAACTTATACATGCGTGTAACCTATAATCCAGGCTGCGTCTCGTATAACTTTTCAATGTTTCTATATACAGTACACTTCACTATTGGCGGCACTGGAATTGCTGGATGGGCCTCGGTGCTTTCATTAACAGGAATTGTGACTTAACTCTTTGCATGCTGGGAAACTTGTGGGCTATAAATAGTTCAAAAATAGCGGACAAAAAATTATCATATTTTCTTTTATTTCTCCTTGTAAATATCATAAATATGTCTTGGAATTTCATTATAATTTGAGTCCTGAGGACTCAATTCTAATGAAATTCCAAGACATATTTACAGAGAGAAATAAAAAATATACTCATAATTTGTTTGGCGGATATTTTCACCGCTATCATGCAAAGAGTTAAATTACTCCCTTAAATTGACCAAAATAATAGCCACAATCTCAGAAACATGCCTGGCTCACTAAATGTTCCCCAAGTCTGCTTGTTTCCAACAATACTTAGAATAAGTGTACATGGCTTCTTACAGGTGACTTTCGCACACCGAATAACTAAAATGAATCACAATAGCGATACATCAATTACTCTTGACCGATTTCATTACTGTCTGTTTCATGAAAGCTGCCCAAATTTTACGACTATATAAACAATGCAAAAACAATATTTATTTTGATAATATTAAATTAAAGGAAAATTTCTTTTGGACCGATTTTCAAAAGTTAACTTTTGTTTTCTTAGTTAGATCATTGCCAAGCTATCTAGCCAGTTTTCGGAGGCAAATTCCAAAAAAACTCGTCCCACATGTCCTCCACCTCATTTTCCCCCATGTTAAATTCCCATAAACAAATCATTTTTTCATAAAATATAAATATTTGACGAAATAAAAAGAAGGCTCATTCTTAAATTTTGATAAAATTTAATATTATCAAAAAAATATTGTTTTTGCATTGTTTATATGGCCGTAAAAATTGGGCCGGTTTCGTGAAACAGACAGTAGTAAACAGGTGTCTGCTACTGAAAGATGTCCTGACAATGAGATTGATGTGCCAGTCCACCCAGTTGTGTCGGACCTTTTCTCCAACAGATCACCGACAGAACCTTTCAAAAAGCCTAACATTGGCCCATAATATTAATTGCCAGGTTTTTAAAAGTTCAAATGAATTTTGTCAATTGAAATGATAATCATGTTAATTCTATAAACAATAAAAGCTTAAAATAGTGCACAACTACTACATGTATTTAAATGCATGTACATGCTAAAATATTCCACAAGTTATTTTTGTTTAAAAAATGTGTAAATTAAACTGAATTTGATATTTTATCACTTTTTTTCAAACAGGAAAATGCTACATTTGAAAGAGAATGCCATCATGACTGTTTATCAAGACAGTCGTGCACTCACAACGAGACTGGCCCCATTTCTGCATATTGACTAGCCCTTTCAACACTACAGGCCTCTTTAGCAGTGTTTGCAAACAGCGTATATCCAGTTGAGCCGGCTCGTAACAAGCCATCTCATCAGGATCTGCACTGCAAATAATTTTCATACTTTTTAGGAAAAAAACACCCCGTTCTTATAAATGGACTAGTCTGAAAATCTTTTTGTGACGATTGGATTGGTCCTAAAATTAACATATCAAAGTCGATTCCAGTTATTTGGGGTTAGTATCTAGATGGGTTGTACAACATGCTATAACTCTCCATTTCAAGTTGTAGCCTGAGAAATGACTACTGTGGATGACCAGGGTGCCGCCTCCAGGGCGGTAGAGGTGGAGGGAAATGGCGAACGTTTGGTGGAGACGATGTCTGATACAGCTACACCACAGTCGAGACGTGGGAAGGATGAGGGAAGCAATATGGCAGATGTTCGCCTGTCTCCCAGAAGTAACAGACCGAATAAAGTGGACAGATATCCTAGAAAGAGGGGTCGGCACAAGAAAACTTGTACAATACAAGAGGTGCGTGCAGAGGCAGCACACATTTTGGAAGAGTTTCTTCAATATCAACTCGCTGAGAAAAACATTCAGGTTGAGTCCCCAGATCGTAGGCCCCGAAAACCAGAACATGGGTCCCACCGACCAAACCGTAGGCTCCAGTCACGAGATCATGAGATCCAGTCACCAGATAACGGGTACCAGCGTTATGTTGAGTTAAACATCAGGACTGAGACGTCGCCAAGTGGGGATAGCTCAACATCTCCAACTTCTGGTACTGTACCAAAGCTGCCAGTGGTTTACCAGGCGCAGGACTCCATACCATACGCTGACGACGACGAAAATGATCAGAAAGCCGACAGTCTACCTTCTGACTACAGGGAATTATTTCTTGGCGGTAGCAATATTTCTGAGTTGGAAATCCATCATGGCCACTCAAAGTCTGATCCTCCATGCACGCTGTATGATGTCTCTGTTGACAAGCCATACAGACCGAAGCAGGCGAGGGTTCCCCCGCCACCCCCACCTCCTGGCACCCCATACACCGAATCTGAGGGGTCGTCGGAGAAGGTTGTATCAGTTCCATACACATATGATCGCTCATCGACCATGTCCACGGACAACAGTAAATCATTGCCGCAGTCATCGGATTCTTTATCAGTTTCCACAGATCTCGGTTCGCGAAAACAAACAAGTCCGAAAAAACGCCGTAAACCACCAGATACTTTAGATATAGATACATACACCTATAGTAATGGAGACAGAGATACATATTCGGAAGGAGATTTTCGAGACAGATCGTCATCGTCTCCCACAAAATCATCCATCTTATCTCGGCTCATGCGCATGAAAAAGTCGAGTACTTCATCAAGCGAATCAGAAGCGGAACCTGATAGCGCCACACATGGCAAGAAGAAGAAGTCGATGTTCAAGAAAGCCCAAAAAAGGATCAGTGTCCTGTTCAAAATGAAGAAGGGTAGAAGCTCCCCAGATGACGAGCAGAGCGAGACATTTACCACGAGACAGAAGGACCTGAAAAAGAAACAAAAGAAAAAGAAGAATAAGAGTGATAAAGGCAATGACGAGGCAGACATGTCACCAAGGAGAGTGACAGGCTCGGTCGTGGAAGAGAAGCACACACACACGGATCAACACATACGGCAGCACCACACCGGGGTGGATGGCCGCATGATCCTGCGCACGGAGGACTCGACGGAGATTGTGGACATCGTGACGCAGCGCGAGACGAAGCACATCGAGAAGGACTGGAAGGTGAAGGAGAGTGCCGACACAAAGACGGGTTTGATTGAACGCGTACGGCGCATGACCTCCAGGGATAAGGGCAATAAAAAGATCAAAGGTACCATACACAATGTTGTTTTCTGTATTAGCTGACGAAAATGGTTTCACAGATATCCATACACTGTGTAGTCTTCTTTTTCTGCTGACCAAAATGGTTTTGTGGATATAATGATTGCATTCTCTTATGCCCTCTCTCGGTAGAGCTGGGAGGCATATACTGTTTGGACTGTGTGTCTGTACGGGCACACATTCAGGTCTTAGGTGGTTAGAGGTGTGGTCTCGGACGGAAGAAAACAATTTGTATTTCATAACCACCCAAGCCCATTGTTCTTGTGTGGTCATTCCCTTGTTTGGCACCAATTAAGTTAACCCTTTCACCCCTCAGTAACTGGAATGGACTGATATATTACTGTTCCGACCAATCAAATCAACACAAAATGATTTTCAGACTAGTCCATTTATGAAAAGGGGGTGTTTTGTTCTCAAAATACGGAAATTGTTTGCAAAAAGTGCAGATCCTGATGAGACGGCTCGTCATGAGCCTGTTCATCTGGATCTACACTTTTTGCTAGTACCACTCTACTGGTATATGGTGTTTTAACCCTCACTACGCGGGAGATGAAAAATGTCGTCTGCTGTTTTTCATTTTCCCCTTAATTCTCAACAAAAAACCTGTTTTGACAGCACATGAGAATCGTCTCCAGTGGAGACGATTCTCATGCGCTGTCAAAACAGGTTTTTATCGAGAAATATTGAAAATAAACAGCATTTTTCCAGCAGCCGACAACATTTAATTCAGCATAGTAAGGGTTAATGGTTAAGGGGTCTCACTTACCAATGTCCATACGTATGTCCAGTTAAGAAGTTTGCCCTATTTTGTCCAATCTGCCACCGGGGCATTTGTGTGCTGAAAGGTTTCATTTTCTGTTTCCCTTTAATTCATCATATGAATATGTGTAGAAATATTCACATTAAGTGGTATGACCTTCTCTTGTGGGATAGCTACAATGTTCACCCTGTGTGTTATGACATTTCTCTCGTGGGATAGCGACCTTTCACTGATGGTATATCAGTCATTGCATAATTCTGTATATATATATATTTGTCTTTTGTTTCTAAACTTGGAGTAATATTTAACCACATTGTACGAGATGGGCCGTGGTCTATTGGATATGGCATTACACTTCAATACCGGAGGTTGAGAGTTCAATCCTCACCCTAGGCAGAAAAATACTTACATATTATTTCCATCCCACTGGTCTGTCGGATGAGACTTTATACTGTGGTCACGTCTCCATATGACCCAGCTGTTGGTGGGTCGTTAAACACGTTCACTTTAGACTTTAACCCTTTCAACACCACATGCCTGTATAGCCGTCTCATCAGGATCTGCACTTTTTTCAAGTAATTTTAATATTTTTGAGAACAAAAACACCCCCTTTTCATAAATGGACTAGTCTAAAAATCATTTTGTGACCATGGGATTGGTTGCAAAATTAATATCAACATCACCTTCCATTCCAGTTAATGAGGGGTGAAAGGGTTAACCACATTGTTAGCAAATACCAAGTTCCAGCTTAGACCGAGAACATAAATTTTACGCTTACAGGATCACGTTCAGCCCATGAGAAGCTGGCTGAAGCCAAGAATGATGAAGTACACCCGAAGTCGTATTCCCGCAACATTTCTGTGCCGGGCAGCCATGCCGGCAGACTTCATGAAGCTGGGTTTGCTGGCGCGGACGATAGCAGCTCCCACCGACTGAATGTGGACCTTGATGGCTACAATTATATACAGACTCAGCATCAGGTGGACAGGAACCGGGAGGATATTAGTGTTACGCAGGTGGGTTATTGTTCTCGCTGGTTGTTGTCAAACATGAGCAGATTGTCACATAGGTCACATATGCTCCGTTGACCATGTTAACATATCATCTGTTGGCCACAATTGGTTCAGGCGGCTACAGTATACAAAATATAGAAGCAGAGTCTGTGGATCAAACTGGACTGGTTGCTCAATATCTCTGTTAGCTTAACAAACTGTTAAATCCTTAACAATGTTAACAGACAACAGTCTGCTATTAAAGCTAACAGAGGTTGTGAGCACCTGGGGCCTAGTCGACTTCTACATGTTAAGGAATTAACAGTCTGCTAAGCTAACAGTGGGTTGAGCAACGGGGCCCTAGTCAACTTCTACATGTTAAGGATTTAACAGTCTGCTAAGCTAACAGAGGGTTGACAGGGCTGTACAAATTGATTTTTTAGCCACTTGTCCCGGACAAGTGACTTGACAAAAGTGACTTGTCCCGACTTGTCCTGGAAATTATAATTTTCAGGGCAAGTGGTTTTGGAAAAATGACTTGTCCTCGTAAAACTTCTTATACGAAACTGTAACAACACAACCATAGAGAACTATGACACGGGTATAACGGTGGTTGCAGAGTCTGCAATTAGGACCAGTCGTTCCCGGTCAGTTACTCAAAATAGAAAAGCCAGATTGAATGTTTTCTTTTCCGGGTGCAAAGAGAGAGAGAATAACTACAGCTCATCAATCAACAATTTATTACATAAACAATCATGTCTCAATCACGCAATATATCAGTGCATCACAAATTGGATTGATTGATGTTTAACGGTATATCTATAGTGCCGTTAGTACATGTAATATGAACACATGGACACACATTACCAACTCCATATAGAAGCTTCCAACCAACGGTTCTCGGCGTATGTATATCCATGTCTGCATAATACATGCACTTTAGTTGCTATAAAAATGTTGGCAATAACATATATTACTAGTAACGGGAACCCTGGCAATCAGGAAAGATAAATTGATTGGTGTTTAATGGTCTATCTATAATTTCGAGCGTATATTCCAGAATTTTCGGTGTAAAAACATTGACGTTTTGTGAATTTAAATACGGAGTCTACTCATTTGACCGTCTCGAAAATGAAATCACGTCTATATTTACAATATATAATGTCTATCAGTATGTTCGCGGAACGGTAAATAATAAACTTTTTGAAATTTCCGTTTTTTTTTGTTGGCAACAGCTGTTAATTCGCTAATTACACTGCAGCTCCATTATAACGCGATCGCGTATAGCGCGATCTCCATTATAACGCGGGTCTCTGTGGATCCCAAAAAAAATATTAAAAAAATAGAGAAAAGGAAAACAAAGTAAAAAAAATCAAAAAAAAAATCGTCCGACGTCGTAGTCATCGTGTAATTAGTTGATTCGTGATTTCTGTAAGTTTATTAAAACAACGACATTCAAAGTACATGAACTAATTATTATTAGTATGTTAGCAAATGTAATACCTTTAATCAGGTAATCATGTTAATATGCATACAGTGCGACCCCCCTATTGCACGGAAGTCCGGCGACATACGACCTTCCGTGTTGCTTATCCGAACCGTGCAATATCCGTGCCAGGGGATATATGAATTCCAAATCCAGATGCGATTACACCCGACACATATTACACAGACGAGATTTGTGTGATGCTTTGTGCAAAAACCCGATACACCCAGCTGTGTGTACAGGTGTTTATTGTATGACCTCATTCAGCACGAGGCTGTAAGCTGTGTGACCTTTAGGCTATGTTTTGAAATGTTACTGATTGGTCAACACGCCTTTTGATGTGCCACAGACGTCGCGAACGTGCGACTTTCATCATCGCATCACGGGGAAATCATGCAGTAACCCATTTCATGCTGAGGATACGCTTATGTTTGCGGACAAATATTTTCCTTCTATGCACTCGGAAGTATATGCCGCGACCACCATTTAATCCGTCTCTTCGAGACGGTTCAAATGAGTGGTCACATCGTATACTTTCATTGAGAAATGACAAAAATAAAAATATATTTTTTAATAATTTCATACCCGTAAATGTGTATTCCGAAAGGAATGGATTAAAAAACAAGAAATGCGTCTGTCGAACGCGGATGCCACCTGCAGCATATTTGAGAAACTGTGACAAATTGGTTAACCGAAAAGTGTGACAGACAGACGGACGGTCCAAACACTATATGCCACCTGTTTCTTCGAAACCCGGTGGCATAAAAACTCTGAATCATACGCAGATCTGTCGCCATATATCGCCGATATTGATTTCGAAAATATTTTCCGTAAATTGTGTTGAAAAGTTGACACAAAATTCAGAGTTCATGCGGAATTGTCGGTGGGATTTTCAAATTCGAATAAATTAATCTAATCAGGGTCACAGCTAGTATATCACTTTTCTTGCTATATACACAGTATAGCAGCTTCTGTGTAAGTGTGTATCACCACAGGGAAGCCGACACACGCCCGAGGCGTTATCGATCGATGAAATGTTACAATTTAGGATTAGTCTAGTGAAGAAAACAGGCTTGTGGCGGGACGTTTCAACGGAAAATAGTGACTTGCCCGGGACTAACTTTCAGCATAGAGCCACTTGTCCGAGACCAAAACCGACTTGTCCCGGGCGTCGGGCGTGCCGATTTGTACATCCCTGGTTGAGCAATGGGGCCCTGGTCATCTTCTACATGTTAAGGATTTAACAGTCTGCTAAGCTAACAGAGGGTTGAGCAACGGGGCCCTGGTCGACTTCTACATGTTAAGGATTTAACAGTCTACTAAGCTAACAGAGGGTTGAGCAACGGGGCCCTGGTCGACTTATACATGTTAAGGATTTAACTGTTTGCTAAGCTAACAGATGGTTGAGCAACGGGGCCCTGGTCAACTTCTAGATGTTAAGGATTTAACAGTCTGCTAAGCTAACAGGGTTGAGCAACATGGCCCTGGTCAACTTCTACATGTTAATGATTTAACAGTCTGCTAAGCTAACAGAGGGTTCAGCAACGGGGCCCTGGTCGACTTCTACATGTTAAGGATTTAAATGTCTGCTAAGCTAACAGAGGGTTGAGCAACGGGCCCCTGGTTTACTTCTACATGTTAAGGATTTAACAGTCTGCTAAGCTTACAATGGCGGTCAATACATCTGTTACCTACAATCTACGTAATGGTGCTATCTTTGTCATCTGAGATTGATATTTTTACACTGACAGAGCTCCAGTTAAGATGCGTAATTTGACCAAATATTCGACGTATTTTTCTTAGTTCTTCACCAAAAATGGCAAGTTTGGAGTTCTTCAGAATCGTCTAAATAAGACGATTCTAAAGCACTCCCAACTGGCCATTTTTGGTGAAGAAATAGCAAAATCCCCCCAAAGTTAATCAAATTACGCACCTTAACTGGAGCTCTGACTGACTAACCAACTACATCTTTATTCTGCTGTCCGCTGAAGTTTGCAGCAGCTATTGCCAATTTCACTGTTCTTTGTCTCCTGTTATTAAGAATTATTCAATAATATTCATAATTCAGGAGAAAATTGTGGAAAAATACGGGTATTACCGTATTTACCCTATGTATTGGGACACCCTTTATATTGGGACACCCCCGTTTTGGGGACAAATAATTATTTTTTAGGAAACAAGTTTTGGGACACATCACAATTTAAAAAAAAAATAAATAATTTCTGCACCTTAAGTATTGGGACATCTCTTTTTTTTAAATACTTTTAAACACAGTCAGAGATTCCGCTGGGGAAAATAAAAAAAATCGCCACTCCAATTTTTTTTTTTTTTTTTTCACCGGCTACTGGTCACGCCGACTATTGGCACGTCTCGCTATAAACAGAGGCCGTCGCTGATTAACTAATATAACACAGTGCTGACGGTAAATCTGAGCTCTGTTGATTAAATAGATTACCAATAAACCGTATACATCGACAATGCCGCCTGTCAATGCCGGAATGTGATTTACTTGCGAAAATTATTTCGATTCACACGGAAATACTCCTGATACATCGCCCCCGCCCTCATCAATATTCACGAGGTAAGTTTAAAGTACGGACATGTATCCGGTCACGGCATGCTCTGCATGCTATTATATCCAGACACTACCGAGGGATGGCGTTTCGATCGGGACAACTGGTGGTGGAAAGTATAGTACAGTGCGATCCCGGTATACACGGAAGTCCGGCGACATACAACCTTCCGTGTTGCTTATCCGAACCGTGTTATATCCGTTCTCGCCCAAGACGCATCATAATGTCAACAAAAAATACATGTACACTGTACACTGTGACTGCGAATGAACGACGTCGCCAATGCCTATAATATGCCATAAGTTTTCACTGTTATCTTCGCATGTAATAAATATATTGAATCCAAGAATTGTTAACGTCATGTTTTATTTTTTCATCATGTTCATGTAGAATGTAGATCTACGCAGGTCCGTGCAATCTATTATTGTAAACGCGTGTAGAAAAAAGTGTAGTAAACACATATAGCCATCATCATTCGATGACGCAATGACCCAATGACCGATATCCTGTTCCATGATCAGCTGCAACGTCACGTGACAAGCTCGTGCGTTGCAAACTGTGTTTACTCATATGGTGAGCACAGGTGGAAGACTCGGACCTATGACACCAAAATAAATGCCTATTAAAAAAATCCCATTATCCCACCCACCTGGTATCGTACTGTACATGACTTAATAATAGAACGAGATCAAGTGGGTGGGGTAATGGATATTTTTGTAATGGTCATTTTCTTTGTGTCACACGTCCGACTACGAGTACGCACAGAGTTTTAACCCTTTCAACACCACAGACCTGTATAGACATGTTTTGCCCGACGTGTTATAATTTTGCGCCAGTTCATGAGGTAATCAGGCTTATCACGTGAGATTTTCGACGAAGATGAATCCGATAATAGTGTACATTTTCTGTAAACGATATCGTGACGAATGTTGACGAATATTAAATTAGTAATTATTACGCATTTGCTCTGAAAATGTTATCAACTTTCCGATATATTTGCAGAAAAAAGTCAAATCATCTTCTCGGCGAAAATCTCGGTTATATAATAAAGTTGATTATCTCATGCACTGGCTCAATTATGATGTAGCGAAACAAGGCCAGTTGTCTAGTACACATTTGTGTACATGCGCCGGGGGCGTGGGCAGTGCTGTAACAATTAAGTTAATCTGGTTGAGTTAATCTGCGCCACTGATACGCGATCTCCGATTGGTCAGCCTTTTACACCTAATTAATATTCCACCAATGGTGAGCGCGAACGCATGCCGGAAAAATTAAATCGAGCACATAACAATTAGCACTGCTTTGTTACTGGGACCAATAATTGATGTTATTCCTAGTTTGCTCGGATTAATTTACGAAATGTGCAAACGTGATCAGCTTGGGTCACATCGGTGAGATAAAAGGAGGCTATGCGTCCATAAAAAAATAATAATAATAAATCGTCCATTTTGGGTCTAATTTTGGAAATAATCGCAAATTTAATACGATTTCTGACAATAGTCATGTTACAAATTTAACACGATTTTGATATACAAATAGCCAAACAATTCGGGAGCCAAGGCACAACCGTGTACTAACCAAAATTTCGAGGCTACAAACTTTCAATATTAATAATTGGGACACCAAAAAAAATAATTAGTTTATTTTATATTATGTATTGGGACACGTAGAATTTTATTTATTTTTTACTGTCCCAATACATAGGGTAAATACGGTAATTGGTGTTACATATAATTGTTCTTACTGTTACAGTAATGTATTTTGCAATTGTTTTTAATTGTAGGTTGTGTCACAAAATGACATCCGGCGTCATTCGAGTTCTATTGATATCGTGGACCACGCCGGTGCTATGGTTCAGCGAATCTACTTTGAGACCGATGATAACTTGCCGCGAAACAAATCATTTGCCTTAGACCGGGAGACGTGTGTACATGAGAAGCGAATTGTGGAAGACGGTCATAGAAAGACGGTGCGAGATGTGGACACCCATGAATATATATACATCAGCGAGGACAGCAATATAGAGACGGATGGCGAGTCAGGTAACACAGGGACTTCAGACATTACATGCTGAGGCTGCACAATTTTTCACACTGAAAATAAAGATAATTCTCTTAGTTATCAGGGGCCCCGTTTCACTAAACTTCGTACAACTAAAATGTTCGTAAGTGCAAAATTAAGATAGTCTGTAAATTTCACATTAACAATGTTTTCAAGTAAACAATTATTGGATTTACATTTATTGAGCATAGGCTGCATATGCAGCCTATGCTCAATAAATGTAAATCAATCAATTGAAATTTCCAGTCAATCCTAAATTTGCACTTAGGAACATTTTAGTTGTACAAAGTTTAGTGAAACGGGCCCAGGGGTAGGAATCTTCACTCAGGATATATCATGAAATCAGGATTTGAGGTTCCTGATAATTGCAGAAAAATATTAATTTTTCAACAGGAGAAGCACACTTTTACACATTTGTGGGTGCAAATATATGTTTATTTAGCCCTTTTCAGGATTTGGCATTTGGAACTGTTCCTTCCTCTGAATTATGCACAAATGTTGCTACCACTAATTTGAATGAGTGGTAGTAAGATACTTTTTAATAGAAATAAGAAAAATAACAAAAATCATTTCAATTTGTTTATACATGTACACCATATAGGGGTGGGGTATTCAGCATGAACTGGGTTAATACCAGCAGTATGCAAAGTTAAACCAGTCGGGCTTCTCTACTGGCGGGCATCCATGACCACCGTACAGTCAAACTTGCATTAAGCGACCACCCAAGGGAGACACCAAAAATGGTCGCGAATGCAGA